>CM060904.1:226088048-226445548 GCA_030737815.1 Allium fistulosum
GAAGCAAGTTTGGTATATAATTTGACAGTCTAAGCAACTATTGCAGCTAAAATACTTTCCTTACATATAAATTGCCTTAATATTCATTACATGTATTTTCTTAAATTAATCCCAAAAGTCGTACCCACGCGGGAAACAAATTACAGTAGAAAATAACATTGTAAAGTGTCAAACCGACATATGTTGATGCTGTCCGGAACCCTTTAAACAGCAAAAGCAAACATTCTTTATTAGCTAACAAAGCATCAAGCTTTGTCTTTAGTCTTCATGCTTCAACTCCTAAGATAACATGCCTATACCCATGAGCTCAACCTGCTTAAATGAGTATCCATGAGTTTATGGAAAAAACAATAATAAAAACACCGATCAAACATAAAGTTGGTGTGAATAATACTTTACCTAAAGCATGATATACAGTGAAACCACTCTACATAAATAGAATTGGTCTTCCCCTCATTAGCATAAACTTAAAGCGTAAATGCAACATTTGCAATACATGTCAAATTTAGGATATCCCTGAAACTCCTATTTGATTCTAGTCTCGCCCAACCCCAGATTGAACCCTCCCTTTAAAACTATGCATGAGAACTACCTAAGGTACCTCCCCTATGGTTTGGTTACCAAGCGCACCCTTCATATTCACTTCCAAAATGTGCAGTCCATCCTTGCGCAGTTCGACATTTGAACCCATAACTTTGAAATGCACCCCTAGTGCATATTGGTTTCTCTTGAATTTGAACTACAAAGTACAACCCTAAGCAATTCCATCTTTCTTTAATTTATACTACAAAGGATCAGACAAATGCAGTTTCATCTTTCTTTAATTTGCACCATAAAGGTTCAGCTATATAACGGTTTCATCTTCTTCAATTTACACTACAAAGAATCTACCACATGCAGTTTGTCTTCTTTAATTTTCACTGCAAAGAATCAACCACATGAATTTTCGTCTTTCTTTATGCTCAATAAAGACTCGACCACATGCAGTTATGAGAGCATATAACCCGCTCGAACATTCCACGTCCTTTTAGAAGTTAAACGTCTATCCTTACCTTTTTAGGGTGTACATTTAAGTAAGCGTCCCCGAGCTGTACCTAATTATCATGTATTAGGTTTCGGTATCATATTCATTTTGATGCAGTACAACCCTGTCCTCATTTGTATTACGATACAATTTGTTCCCTCCGGTTTCGACGTAGTACAACTATGCTCGTATTTACCTTGCAGCACAATATGAACTTGTCTTCTTTTGGCTTTAGACATCATTTCGTCTTTAGTGCAGCAATACTCTATGAAATTTTGACTTTCCTTGAAAGTCAACTGACTCCTATAGGCAAATCACTACCTTCGTCCCTGGGTACTTAGTTTAAAGGTTGTAAAAATCGCCAAGCGGTAAGCGTGGACTAGTGATTAATCAAGGATTAATCGAAACCAGACGTTTTGATAAACTCATGCATTTTGGATAAAATTTTAGTATTTTATTTAGTATTAACCGATCCATAGTGAGATATCATGGATATGGATGGGTTTGAAAGCAACTATGGAACAAAATTGCTTGGAACAAACATTTTGATGCTTATAAGTGACATTAAGCCTAAATTGCCTATAAACTTGTTTATATGCTAAGATAATGCAGTAGGTCTCATCTAGGTGGACTAGAAAAATACCTAGACGGTAAGGCTAGCCTAACACCTAAGCGGTGCCTAGGCATGAGCTTAGAAGGATTTTTACAACACTGCTTCGTTTATAATCTTAATGTTAAGCCCTCACCTCAGCCTCATATCAGACAGTCAAACACATCTGTTACTAACCTTTACATATGCCGCCGTCTGATATGTCCAGACTCCACTTTCTGAGTGGACGAGTCCTTTATTTATCTTTTCCGCGTTTATATGGGAACTTGTTCCCTAATCATTTAACATTAATTGCAAAAGTTTTATATATAATAGGTTTTGGTCCCTTGCTTAATCGCCTTCAGCCGGCGCATTTCTACTTTAGTGATGGCTGATTTTGACTTATAAAATAGCATTGCACTAAAAATTGACACAAACACCACAATATCAATAGAATCCGAGTCAATCAAAATAAAAGCGAAGAAAACGAAGAGAAAGAGAATACAATAAAAGGTTTTTATAGTGGTTTGGAAATTTTTTTGGCCTACGTCCACTTAGTCCTTTTTTGTTGATGAATTCTCTTTGTCCCAACTACAATTTAGCAGATCTCAGATTTCTCAAGGTCTTGTGAGTTAAAGGAGGAAGAAGATAGATTCTCTTGTCCAAAATGTCCATTCTCTTTATAGTTGAAGGTTCCTTGCTATTTATAGACGAATTCTAGCACAAATCTCATGATCCCAGGCTTGAATGCTTATTTTTCTTCGGATCCAAAATTCCAGCATGAAGAACAGGTCATCGCGCACATTTCCTAAAAACACAAAACAACTTAGTACCAACTATAATAGGTCGGTACTGACTTGTTTTTGTTGCTCAAATTTCCATGCATTGCTCCATGGTGGGTCCCCACCTCATCTTGTATGTAATCCAATATTTCCAAAAGGATCAATACCGGTGTACTATACGATCTTCCAACTTCCAAGTTTCTTCATCTCTTCTTCATGGCTTAAGCTCCTAATTCTCATGCATGCAAATCAAGGTACAAACTATGGTAAGTTCCATGTGGTTTCGCTTGACCCGATCATAGCTAATTTTGTTAAGTTTCTTCATTTTGTCATCCTTGATAGTTTGCAAGTCTCTGAATCCAATCCTTTATTATTCTGTGGTCCATTTATATTTGTTTGGGTCTGTTCTAAGACTCTGAAAATTTGCCAGAACCATTTGTCCCCTTAAAGTACGCTTTTATGGAAACAAAGCGTGCATTGCTCAAGGTTATGTATTAAGGCTAGCAAATTATCATCGATTGTGCTCTCTTCTTATCTACTAGTTTGAATCGTAGAAAATCATCTGGTTTCTTCAGATTCGCCTATCAATCAAAAGTCATTTTAGACCCATGAAGGCTAAGAACCCAAGTCCTTGCCAAAATCTTAATCATAAACCATAATCATCCTGCGTTCTCTTGGGATTTGGCATATTATACATCAGCACTGTCTCGGGTTCTCTTGGGATTTAATTATTGTGGGTAAATCATACATCATGCCGCCATGCATCATTATCCATAGTATTGCATTGCCACCGATTGAAACATTACTTATGAATTGTTCAGTATCGCCTAGTTTCCCACCATAAGTAAGCCCAACCGGATCGAAGCAATGACATTTATTAATCATTCGACAGTCACCATCAAATCATTTCAAATCAAAAGGTGTTTAAATATTGAATTTTTGATTTTAATCTCTCCGGCTCATATAATCATAAATCTAGATTGAGCCCATTCACCCGCTCTCTGGCAAGGGAACTTAATATCCAAAGAGAGTCCATCTGCTCACTCTCCGATGAGATGATCTACTTTCATGTACAAGTCTATCTGCTTAATCTCCGAGGAGGAGACTTGTAATTCATAATTCGTTGCCCCATCTCTTTAGTTGGCGAGTAGTTATCTATCTATTTATTTATCAAACATAAGGAATAACCATGTTCCAATTACGTTCTTAAACAATATCGAAATCAAATATCATTAACATCCATCATCATATCTTTCATGCATTCCAATTCAAATCAAAGTGCGACAAGCAAGAATCAAGATGTCTAATCCAGTCAAGGATTACTCTCGAACCTTAATCATGCCTTGGGATTTATTGAGATCCCATACATGAGTAAGTATCCCGGTAGTAAGCAAAATCAGAATGCAGAAAACAAACTTAACTCTGATCCCTCCCAATCATAAGATTAATATACCCGATCCAAATTCTCAGTTACGACCAGGTATATCCGCCCTAGGTGGAAGTCGCTCATGTTGCACCTCTGCTGGTTGACTCCTTATATACTGTTGTAACCGGTTACTCCAAATTTGCCTCTCAATCAAATCGCTCATGTTGACTTGGTCTAATAATTAAATGGTAATAAGTTTTCTTTCCAAAATACTTCAATTTCATACACTTTTAAATTCTCATAATTACAAATTTCACATTCAACTCAAAATTTTAGGTAGTGTTTGGTTTGAAAACACGTTTTATGTTTTTGCTACTTGAAGATTTGACCAGGCAACTAGGCACTTGGCACTTACACACCGTTCGGCATTAAGAGTCGTTCGGTATTGTATATTGTTCGGCATCAACCCTGTTCGACATTCGAGAGTGTTCGGCATACATGGTTCGTTCGGCATTCGAGACTGTTCGGCATACGTAGAGCATTCGGCATACATGGACCGTTTGGCATGGCAGAGTCATTCGGCATCCCACACTGCTCGGCATCCACACCTCGTTCGACACTCCATACTGCTCGGCATCCATACCTCGTTCGGCACTCAACCTCGTTCGGCATAAATCACGATCGACATTCGAGATCGTTCGGCATACAGAGGTGTTCGGCATTCAGGGTTGTTCGACATCTAGAGATGTTCGGCATCCAGAGGTGTCCGACATTCATCCAATCTTGACCGGCTTCGACTATTGCTCGGCCTGCACTCTCCACTCAGAGCACTTCGTTCGGCATGACGATATCGTTCGACATCACTTCGTTCGGCACGACGATATCGTTCGGCACCACTTCGTTCGACATCAATGGTTCGGCACACAGAGCTCACTCTTTCTGGGCTGAAGTATTTAGCTGCCAGGCCCACCAAGGAAGTCCAACCCATCTTTGTCTGTAAATAGAGAGGCGGGGGCACAGTGAAAGGGACCTTTTTTCGAGAACACTGGGGAGACTCTGCCGCTTTCAAGACTCATTCTCTTTACTTAGCAATTGTATTCAAGTAGTTGGTGTACAGATTGTATCTATAATCAATTATCAAGTAAAGCAATAAAGATTAACCTCAAAGTGGACGTAGGCAGTTACGTCGAACCACTATAAATTCGGTGTTCTCGTCTTTGCATTCAATTTAGCATATTGCTCTTTGTTTAAATTTACTTTCATCATTTATCTCTCTACACAATATTTCTCAACAAGCTTAGTGACCAATTTTGGTACTAACACTTTGGTGCTTTCACTGAGAATCGAATTCTCAGGCCACAAAGATCTGCTTTGAAGCTACTGGATTGAATAAATCCCCCGAAGGAGATCCGAGCCATTCACAGGACGTCCGTTGGTTCTACTCAGAGTTCCTATCAATAACTCTACAATGGGAAGATCACGTACCAGATCAGCCTCTCATAATGCGGACTCCCATGAGACTGCTAGCGTACAACAAGCGGGGCCTAGCAATCAGCAAGCAAATCTAGGTGTAGGGACTACCGCCCGGGACCAGATGCAAATTGTCACCAGAATAGAGTTCAACGACTTGATGAGAGAGCTCAGGGAAAGCATGAGACAACTTGGAGAGCAGATGCAAGCTAACGCCAACCTCATGGCACAGCTCACTCAACAACATCATCAGAATGCTGGGGGTAGTCTAGCTCCTTACTCTTCATCTGACAGCTCGACTTCGTCCGATGAACCTCCCAGGCGTAGACGCCGCAAGACTGAAACTCTGCAGGCAGGTGCTGCTGTTCGAACATCTAGGGACCATTTACACCTCGGAGACCGTGACCGAGCAGGAACTGAAAACTTAGGAGCTGGAGTGCAGGTGGAGGCTGGACGCCCGGTTCACCAAGATGCCAATGATGTCGAACCTCATGATGCACGTTTGGCAGATCACCAGCAGAGGAGGCATCAGCCTGATCAATCCCGTAGGACAAACTCCAACCTTCCACCTTCCATACAAACCCCAGACCTGACAGCTATGATTAGGCAGTTGATGAAAGAGAATCAAGGCTTATCAAACGATGATTGGGGAGTGTCCAGAAGTCATACTCCGTTCACAGATGTTGTTCTACAGGCTGAGTACCCCAGGAAGTTCAGCATGCCAACTATCCCGGCTTATGAAGGAAAGACTTATCCCAGGTAGCATGTGATGAGGTACGAATGGATGATGGATTCAGCTAGGGCGAATGATGCAACCAAGTGCAGGTGCTTTCCAATAACTCTATCTGGGATCGCTACCATGTGGTTCACCCGACTCCCTCTGTGGTCAGTATCCAGTTTCGAGGAGTTGGCGAAGAAATTTATAGAACAGTTCAGGATACATACTACTCGTCCAAAGGACGTGATGTCTCTATCAAGTGTAATCCAAGCTCCTGGGGAGTCATTGAAGGAGTATTTATAGAGATTCCATGTTGCGGCTATTGAAGTCAGTAATCCCAATGATCATGCAATTCTTATGGCTATGATGCGAGGTGTGGATCCGGATTCAGAGTTTGGAGATTGGTTGGCAGGAAAACCTCCAACTACGCTAGAGCATTTTTACTCAAAGGCACATCAGTTCATAAGAAGAGAGGAAGCCAGGTGGATAAGGTGAGACAAGGCACCGGGGCCTGTTCAGGAGTCCGTAAAAAGCAACATTGCTGTGAAGCAGTCCGGAGACAACTCCGGGAAAGTTCAGGTCAATGTCCAGAACAAGCCTGGGCAATCTAAGGAATCCGGGGGAAGAAATCAAGGGAAGAAGAGAGAAGCGGGGAAATGAAAGCCGAGAATTCCAACCTACAACGAGTACACCCCACTGAATGCATCCCTTGAGAACATTTACCTATCAACCTGCAATACCTTTCAATACAGAAAGCCGCGCCCAAAGGAGTCAACCGAGGAGCAAAAGCGGACTGGGAAGTACTGCCGCTTCCATGAAACTTACAGGCACAATACTGAAGAGTGCAGACACCTACATGATGCTATAGAAAAGTTGATTAGACAGAAAAAGTTACAGGAGTTTGTGAATAATCCGCAAGAAGGTGGACAGGGAACGTCCAACCCTGGTCGTGCACCAGCTCTATGTCACCCCGAGGAGCCTGCTCGGACCATGGGCAGACTAGTCATAAACACGATCATCGGCGGACCTCACCCTGCAGATAATAACTGGCAAGAAATGGAGCGGTATGCTAATTCCCTGAGGCATGCAGATTTTGAGTGTTGGTCCAACGTAGAGGATGGGACCCCCACTAAACAGCTGCGCATGATGACAAACGATATAGTATTCAGGAGCAGAGATGCTGACCAGGTGGAGGCTCCTACCATTGACCCGATGGTCATATCTGCGACAATCGGGCCGGCTTTTATGAAAAGAATTCTGATTGATTGTGGAAGTTCTGTCAATATCATCTTCAAGAAGGCTTATGACCATATGAAGATGGAGACGAAAGATTTGAAGCCATCTAAAGCTCGTATACACGGCTTTAATGGCGTAGCAACCGATGCAGTAGGATATGTTGAGTTGCCAGTTGAACCGGGACAAGGTGAGCGTAGGAGGGTGCGAATCCTACCTTTCGTAGTTTTGGATGTGGATTCTCCGTACAATGTGTTTTTGGGCCGACCGGCCCTGGCTGAGTTTAGGGCAGTATTAGCCCCGTGGTGTTTGACTTTAAAGTTTCCAACTGACAAAGGAGTAGGTGTTGTTCATGGCGACCAGGCGACCGGTCGTGCATGTTATGTGGCTGAGCTCCGAGAGGCCCATCGGAGGGAGAAAGGAAAGGTTGCGGACAATCCCGTCCGCATCCAGCATACTGACAATTGACAAGTAATGCCCGAGCCCTAGCTCGGGCATGATTCTCGGATCTTCAGAGACATAGATCCGAGAGACGACGATGAGGAACCCAGGGTGGAGAAAGCAGCACCGGCTGAACTGACGATTGACATTCAGTCAGTCGAGACGATCCATCGCGAGTACTAAAGATTGGATCACAACTCAGCCCTGCAATGACTGAAGACCTTAGTGATTTCCTCCGAGAGAATCTCGATGTTTTCACTTGGACACATTCTGACATGTGCGGGATCTCTCCCGCTATTACGAGTCATATGTTGAACATAGACCCGAAGTATGTTCCCGTTAAGCAAAAGAGGAGAGGAATGGACCCGGAGAGGTCCGCTGCTCTCAGAGAGGAGGTGGACAAACTCAAAGCCAATGGGTCCGCGACGCCCTCTACCCTGAATGGGTATCAAACCCCGTGCTGGTGAAAAAGGCGAACGGGAAATGGAGAACTTGCGTAGATTATTCCGATTTGAACAAAGCATGCCTCAATGACAATTTCCCATTACCTAGGATTGATCAGTTGGTCGACTCCACTGTAGGACACGAGTTGTTGTCATTCATGGATGTGTACTCGGGATACAATCAGATCCCGATGCATATTCCAGACCAGGAACACACCAGTTTCATCACAGACGTTGGGGTATATTGCTATGTAGTAATGCCTTTTAGATTGAAAAACGCAGGAGTGACCTATCAGCGTTTGGTGAATCGAATGTTCAAAGACCAGATTGGTAGAATGATGGAAGTCTATGTGGATGACATGCTCGTGAAGTCACGACAGTCAATCGACCACATTCGAGACTTGGCAGAGATGTTCGGTATACTCAGATATTATGGGATGAAGATCAACCCTCTGAAGTGTTCCTTCGACGTTGCATCGGGGAAGTTTTTGGGATTTATTGTTAATGCCAGGGGAATTGAAGCTAACCCAGAAAAGATTCAAGCTATTCGAGATGCGCAAGTGCCCAGAACTATAAAACAGGTATAAAGCTTGAATGGAAAGGTGGCTACGCTGAGTCGATTTATATCCAGAGCCACAGACAAGTGCATTCCCTTCTTCGATATAATAAAGAAAGGAAAGAGGAATTTCGAATGGACATCCAACTGTGAGGAAGCGTTCCGAGATCTGGTGAGGCATTTGGAGAGTCCTCCAGTGCTGTCGAAACCAGTAGACCACGAGATGCTGTACGTATACTTGGCCGTATCCCTGCATGCTATAAGTGCGGCTTTGGTCCGCGAGGAGGACCAAGTTCAAAAGCCGGTGTATTACGTTAGTAAAAGTTTAACGGGAGCAGAGAGGAATTATCCTAAAATTGAGAAATTAGCCTATTGCTTGGTGATTGCATCACGTAAGCTGCGTCCATACTTTCAAGCGCACTCAGTCAGTATTTATACCGATCAACCCTTGCGACAGGTACTCCAACGACCAGAAACTTCTAGAAGGATGTTAAAATGGAATATCGAATTGAGTCAGTTCGATATTACCTACCTGCCTCGAAGAGCCATACAAGGGCAAGCATTAGCAGATTTCATTGTCGAGTTTATTGTGCCAAACGAACCAGATGGTCACAGTGTCATTCCTCCCATTCAATGGAAATTGCATACCGATGGAGCATCAAACGACCGTTGCTCCGGGGCTGGTGTAGTCCTTGTGACTCCAGAAAATCGGTTGATTTGTTATGCTTTGAAGCTCAATTTCCCGGCTACGAATAATGAAGAAGAATATGAAGCATTGATTGCTGGTTTAAAGCTCGCTGGAGAACTTGGGGTAAAATCAATTGAAATATTTTGTGACTCGCAGCTGCTGGTGTACCAAGTGCAAGGAGACTACCAAGCAAGGGGACAAAAGCTTGCTCCGTACCTTGCTCTGGTTCAGGAACTATTGGCGAACTTCGAGCATTATGACATTTTACATGTCCCGCGTGAACAGAACAAGGAAGCCGACTCGTTGGCCAAATTCGCAAGCACTGGCGATGCACATCAAATGGGATTAGTTCCCATCGAAACCTTACATGCTCCAAGCATAGATGTGATGGAAGTCGATTTTGCGTTGGAAACGGAAATCGAGAAAGAGTCGTGGATAACTCCGTTCAAACAATACCTGCTAAATGGGACTCTACCCGAAAAGAGAAGCGAAAGGCGACAGGTTATTCGCAAAGCCACGCGATATGTGATGCAGGGAGGAGTGATGTATCGAAGGGGGTTCTCGGTTCCCTTACTACGGTGCATCGCACGTGATGAAGCAAAGCGAGTACTGGAGGAAGTTCACGAAGGAGAATGTGGCGATCATATTGGGGGGCAGACACTAGCAAAAAAGATCCTCCGCTACGGATACTATTGGCCAACTGTGAATCGGGATGCTGCAGACTATGTAAGAAAATGTGACAAGTGTCAAAGATACGCAAAAATCCCGAGAGCTCCACCGACGGAACGCACGCAAATGGTTAGTCCATGGCCGTTTGCAATATGGGGAATCGACATAATCGGTTCCTTGCCTATATCCAAAGGTGGTGCAAAATACGCCATAGTTGCGGTCGACTACTTCACGAAATGGGCCAAGGCAGAGCCTCTGGCCACAATCACCTCCAAGAAGGTCATTAATTTCGTTGTACGAAACATTATATGCCGCTTTGGCCTCCCGCGAACCATCATTACGGACAGCGGAACTCAGTTTGAAAGTAGAGAATTCAAAGATTTCTGTTTAAAGTACGACATTGAGAAAAAGTTCGCCGCCGTTGCTCATCCGAAGGCTAATGGACAAGTCGAGGCCGTGAACAAAATAATCAAGTCCATATTGAAGAAGCGTTTGGAAAAGGCTAGAGACAAGTGGGTAGATGAACTCCCAACAGCGCTATGGGCTTATAGAACTACCCACAAGTCCGCGACTGGCCACACTCCATTCGTGTTGGCATACGGCTCGGAAGCTGTTATACCCGTGGAGCTTGAAGTTCCATCGCATCGAGTGACATATTATGATCCTAAGACGAATCAGGATCTCTTGTTGGAATCACTAGACTGCATCGATGAAAAACGTGAAGAAGCTGAATTAAGGGCGGCATCATATAGGCACCGAGTCAAGCGATATTACGACGACAAAGTCCGCCCAAGAATTTTTGATGTGGGTGATCTTGTTTTGAAATGAGTTTTCCCGGTACCATCACGTATGAATCCCAACTGGGAAGGTCCGTATGTCGTTGAACGGAAGCTTGGAGAGGGAACTTTCAAGCTAGCGACCGTTGATGGCGTGACACTCCCCCGAGCGTGGAACAGTGAACATTTGCGACATTATTATATTTAGCCTGTTTCTGTTCTGTTTTAGGAGCAATTGTTTCCCGTATGTTTATATTCCATTGATTCTTAGTTTCCTTTTTAGCATGTAATCGGAAGATTTAGTTTGTTTTCATTAATAAAGGCTTGAAGCCATCCTTTCTATGAATTATTGATGTTTCTGAACCTTATAGTCCGGTGACAAACAACTGAAGCTGCATTATTCTACCTGACATACGAACTCGCATTAACGACTCGAATCTCCGAGTCCCCTGAATGCGGACCGGAGTACTCTAAGTCCCCGGAGCACGGACTAGAGTATAAACGACTTGAATCTCCGAGCCCCCTGAGTGTGGACCGGAGTACTCTAAGTCCCCGGAGCGCGGACTAGAGTATAAACGACTTGAAACTCCGAGTCCCCTGAGTGCGGACCGGAGTACTCTAAGTCCTCGGAGCGCGGACTAGAGTATAAACGACTTGAATCTCCGAGTCCCCTGAGTGCGGACCGGAGTACTCTAAGTCCCCGGAGCGCGGATTAGAGTATAAATGGCTTGAAACTCCGAGTCCCCTGAATGCGGACTGGATTACTCTAAGTCCCCGGAGCACGGGCTAGAGTATAAACGACTTAAATCTCCTAGTCCCCTGAGTGCGGACTAGAGTATAAACGACTCAAATCTCCAAGTTCCCCGAATACGGACTGGAGTATTCTAAGTCCCCGGAGTACGGACTAGAGTATAACCAGCCTGACTCTCCAAATTCCCTGAATGCGGACTAGAGCATTCTAAGTCCCTAGAACGCGGATTGAAAAATACTCTAAATACAAGAAATGTGAAATAAGAGAAGTAAAATTCCAAAGAATGTCCGAACAATGTAAGAATGGATTGGGAATTTATGTAACTCACAAGAACTTGAGTTCCGACCACAGTTATACAGAAAGCTAAAAAGCAGAAATCGTGCAAATGACAAAGAAACTAAACTTTATTCAATAATCAAAAATGGGGTTATACAACCACTCCTCCAAAACTTGGAGTCAAAAGTCTATCTACATAAACTACAAAAACGAAAAAGTAAAAGTAGTTACATGACCTAAGCCAAACCTCGTTGAACGAGTATAGTGGCTACTTCTTCGACTTCTTTAGTTTCTTGTCCTCCTTTGCTTTCTCGGATGACTCCTCTCCCTCACGCTTCCTCTTGGACTTTTTGCTTGCCAAATAAGCGGAGTCAGGAGTGGGAGGAGGAACATCCAGTGGTTTGGATTTGCCGGGAAGAATGACTTTCAGAGGCCTGTTCAGTGGGTCGTTAAGTTCTATTACTTGAGACTTGACCTTGATCTCAACCTTCTTCTTCTTCTCTTCCGCGAGTTGCTCCTTCATACTCACCTTCGAAGTGTGTTCTGAGGCGCCCGTGATTTCAATTTCATAACTCCCTTCAACGGGAGATGAAGTTTCAGACTTATCATCATCTAATGCCCCGATCACTTGAGCATCAGGACTGGGGGTTACACCCGCGTGAGTAGCATCGCTTGTTTTCCCCGTCTCCTCCTTGGCGTCATTGCTCCTCGGAGTCGGTTCAGGATCAGAGCGGCCTGCATAAAAACATAAAGAATGAACGTTAGAATCAATAACCGCTCGCAGAAAGCGACAGATCTTTGAACTTCAAGAAGAAGAGTTTTATACCAGTTTCTTGCTGGCTTTCGGCTGTGCGAGGAGTTTCACCCTCTAGAATGGGGGATAACACGTGTATACCGAGGCCAGGATCTTCCGGATCATAGCCGGTGTGTTGTTCGAACGGATCAAGTACTGGACGATTGACTGATTGAGTAGGAGGGGGAGCTGAAGGTCTAGTTCCAAATGAGCCAGCGATGTCATCTTTCTCCTTTGATGGAGGAGAGCCTTTACCAAAGATGGCCATAGCTGTAGACAAGTCCGATGGCTCGTTCCCCCTGAGAAACTCTTTCACTAAAGCCTCCTCATCCACCTCCTCAGTGCCCGACTCAACCTTTCTAATCTTTATTAAAGTCTCAAAGGTCTCGGCTAGAGATTCAAGATAGCCCTCGCCTAAGAAAGTCAAGTCCCGGTGCATGAGGACGCGGGTGCTGTATTCGGCGATCAGCGGGTCAAACATACACTTGACCTCTTCTCTGCCGGCCTCTGCAGCTGCTTCAAGGCGGGAGTCGATCTCCTCGGAAGCTATTCTCTTGCCCTCCTCACGGGCTTCATCCTTCATCGTCTCAACCTTAGAAAGCTCATCATCGAGCTTTGCTTTTAAGAGCCGTGTAGCAACAATTTCGTTGCAATATCGTTGGGACTCTTCTTGAGCGGCTATCTTCTCTTCTTTCTCCTTAGAGAATAGCTCTTTCAACTCTTTGACTTGCAGGGCGAGTGCATCCCTTTCTTTCTGAATAGAATCTTTTTCTAAAGCCAGGGCCCCACCGCGTTGGACCGCTTCGTCAAGTTCCTTTTTATGGGTCATCTCTAGACGAGTGATGGCCTCGGCAGTGTCTTTTGCACTTTGTTCTGCAGCCTCGAGCTTGGACTTATACGAAGCGAGCTCTTCATCTTAATTTTTGATGATGTCTTTATCGAAGATAGCTTCAAGCGGTCAATTTCCTGTTGACGCTCAACGGAGATTTCCGAGACTTTTTCAACTAAATGAACAAACGCGTCATGTTGAACATAGACGTCGTTGTTGCAAGCGATGGCACTCTGCTTGACATGCCCCGGAATATGATGAATTGCTGGAAGGAGCTTCAGACCGTCGAAGCAGATTTTGGGAAATTTGACTTTAAGTTCGGCCAGCTTCTCCGATATCGTTGGGTCTACCGCAGGAACAGGGGGAGGAGGTTTTGAAAGTTCTGTTCTCTTATGATGTTCCCGAGATTGCCGTGTGCTTGAAGAGCCAGAATGTTGATCTCGGGAAACATCGGGTTGAGACCCCTTCAGCGAAGACTTTTCTCTACCTTGCTCTATTTGAGGAGGAGGATCGCGAGAGTATGAAGACTGGGAATGTGATTTCTTTCGATAAGTCGACTCTCGAGGACGGTTGTCTCGATCTCCGTAATCGTCCCTGTCCCGGCATTTACTGGAGCCCGAATCCCGGCCAGAATGGTGAAATATGGAAGAGCTGTGGAGGCAATCGAATCCGTGGGAGCGTCCCATGTCACCTGCATAGAATGAGAATAACGACAAGTTAGAAAAGATCAGGGTGACGATTAAGATTGAAGTGCAGAGTGAAGTGCGCGTGTCCGTGTGTGTCCTAGTGTTTCCCCCCGACGGACCAGTTTCTTTACTAATTGGAGTTTTATCTCCCTGGACTTGGGCTTGAACTCCCGTACTGCCTCTAGCGGGCGAATGAAGCTTGAGGGCCTCTGGATCGTCGAAACCGTAGTTGAGTAAATCGTCAGGAATGGTAAGGTTAGACAGGCGCTTCAGAGAACTTTCTAAGTGTTCCGAGGAAGTTTCTTATTCCGATGGAATAAGGGTAACTTTGGAAGTTCCGCCCACAGTTTTCTTCCTCAGCTTGCACGTCAGTTTCTTCTTCACCTTCGAAGGGAAAGACGACGTTTCAATGTCATGAACTTCAACCGTCGGTCCCCGAGACGGACTAATATTCTCGCCCTGTACTTCGGGCGTCTCAGTCTCCTTAATTTCCCCCTCTTCTAGTGCATCGGGAACATTGTGTGTTGAAGACTCAGCTTGTCTTTTCCCTTTACCAGAGCCAGGCCTGGGAATGGTAACGCCTTGAGGAAGGCTTATCCGATGGCCTTCTGCCAACAGTCCAAGCCTTGTAAGTGACTCATTCGAAATGAGAGTTCTAATGTCCCGTTCTTCGGCAGGAAGGGCTCGAATGGCTTCGACGGTATCAGAATATCCGCGGCCGTCAGGACGTGGGCCAATACCTGAAAAGATGGGTAAAATTTAGAAAAGGTACGGCTTCGACTAAGCATGAGTAACAGTCCAAGAAAAAGGCTTACTTCCTTCAACCCATCTGCTCGCAAAACCGGGAGGACAACGTACATAAAACCATTCCTATTTATACAAGGCGAACTTGGTCCACGCCCCAGTTAAGATTTGACATTTGTTATGCGGCTCAAGAAACATGAATGATGGGCTATCCTTCCGCTTCTTGATGCAATATATGTATCGAATATCGCCCGGAGTTGGAAGCCTGGAGAAGACATTCATGAAGAGGATGCAAGTACCGTAGATGAATGCATGGCCGTTCGGGTGCAGTTGCGATGAGGCAATGTCAATATATTGCAGCACATCCCGAAGAAACGAGTTAAAAGGTGGCACACTACCAACCTAGCACATGAATTTATTACAGGCTGTGTATTCGACTGGGGGCAAGTGTGGATGATCGTGCCCCGATGGAACTAGCACGTCATCGAAGGGGATTCCGTGGACAGAGCATATCCAACGGAGTGTACTTTCATTAATCTTCGAAGCATGTGAATCGACAGGGTTATCCAAGAGAATTGTTGCCTCCAGAGCATCGGGAGCTAAGTCATGTGCAGGGGAAGTTGACGGGTTTGAAGTATCTATGACTTCTCGTCGGGAGGACGGCCCAGGCCTGTCTGAAATCGTGGCGGAGCTAGATTTCCTAGACATCGCTGATAAAGATTGAATCTAGCAAAGTACCTGTTCGAACTATACTTGAAAAATAATCGACGTTAGACTTAACAATACGAATATTCCCCCCGTGTAGTGTGTGAACTAGTGCGATCATTCAGGTGTAAACGTTGAGAAATTATAAGTCACAGAATTGATGGTGTAAAGTTGAGCTTTGAACTGTCGTCCTCAAAGACCGTCATCACTGACCGTCTCCGAAAGCCAGCATTGCAATGTTTTCAATTTTGAACTCGGACATTGGCACTGCGTGTTAAAAGCTTTAATCTGTTTTTATTGGTTTGAGTTCAGGCTTGTGATTATTGAAACTAGGAAGTTATCAGTCCAGATTAGTTCGATATGCTGGTATGCTTAGGTCCTTGTCCTTGTGTTTGTTATATGATTAGGCAAGGTAAATAGGAGTTCGGCCAAAATTCTGTTCGGCTTAAATTCTGTTCGGCTTAAATCCTGTTCGGCTTAAGTTCTGTTCGGCTTAAATCTTGTTCGGCTTAAGTTCTGTTCGGCTTAAATTCTGTCCGGCCAGAATTTCGTTCGACCTATCTTCTGTTCGGCTTGAAAACGAGTGCACGCGGCAAGTCATGCCAGGCCGATTCGCTCGGCCTTCTGCCCTTAACATCATATCTCCTCTTTTCCTCCATCTCTCCCGACCGGCATGACCAAGTCTTTCGGCAAGCCGTATCAAACCACGGTCATGCCGATCCACTTCACTAGGCCTTACCTCTAATTCCGTGCACCCTTATACTCACGCGGCTTTAAAGATCATGCCGAGCCACAACAGTTCATCACCCACACGCCTCTTACTCCCTTTAATCTACGAGGAAGTTACGCGTTCGAGTTTTGTGTTATGCTTCCTAATTCGAGAAAACGATCGAAAGGTTCTTACCGAAGAAAACAGCGGGAGCTTGACTTAAGATTGAAAGATTGTTCGAGCTTAATTTGGAAAGGGGCTTGTTGGATTCGAAGTAGGAAGGAAAGATCGAAAGAGATGAATAAAACTTAAGGGAGGTAAGTTATGTATTCTTGGAGAGTCGTGGAGGAGAAAAGTGAAAAAGAGAAGAAGAATGCCTGCCTTTATAGGAAAGGAGAGGAAGTCGAAGAGGCAATAACCGGTAGAACCGGTCAAAACGACATTGTTCGTCATCGACTATGTCGTTCGGCATCCAGGGCGCTCGGCTTCGGCTATGTTGTTCGGTATTTGCATATCGTTCGGCACACATCGCCTCACCTGGAATTTGATAGAAGATACTATCGTGAAGACTAAGCCATGGCTTGAAGCAAGGCACGATGGATTCATGACTCAAAGCACATCACGTTTAACTACATGATGCACTTTGGGGGGGCAAGTGTTACCTGAAGATTTGACCAGGCAACTAGGCACTCGTCACTTACACACCGTTCGGCATTAAGAGTCATTCGGTATTGTATATCGTTCGGCATCAGACCCTGTTCGACATTCGAGAGTGTTCGGCATACACGGTTCGTTCGGCATTCGACAGTGTTCGGCATACACGGTTCGTTCGGCATTCGAGAGTGTTCGGCATACGTGGAGCATTCGACATACATGGACCGTTCGGCATGGTAGAGTCATTCGGCATCCCACACTGCTCGGCATCCACACCTCGTTCGGCACTCCATACTGCTCGGCATCCACACCTCGTTCGGCATAAATCACGATCGGCATTCGAGATCGTTCGGCATACAAAGGTGTTCGACATTCAAGGTTGTTCGGCATCTAGAGATGTTCGACATCCAGAGGTGTCCGGCATTCATCCAATCTTGACCGGCTTCGACTATTGCTCGGCCTGCACTCTCCACTCAGAGCATCACTTCGTTCGGCATGACGATATCGTTCGGCATCACTTCGTTCGGCACGACGATATCGTTCGGCACCACTTCGTTCGACATCAATGGTTCGGCACACAGAGCTCACTCTTTCTGGGCCGAGGTATTTAGCTACCAGGCCCACCAAGGAAGTCCAACCCATCTTTGTCTATAAATAGAGAGGTAGATGCACAGTGAAAGAGACCTTTTTTCGAGAACACTGGGGAGACTCTACCGCTTTCAAGACTCATTCTCTTTACTTAGCAATTGTATTCAAGTAGTTGGTGTACGGATTGTATCTGTAATCAATTATCAAGTAAATCAATTAAGATTAACCTCAAAGTGGACGTAGGCAGTTACGTCGAACCACTATAAATCCGGTGTTCTCGTCTTTGCATTCAATTTAGCATATTGCTCTTTGTTTAAATTTACTTTCATCATTTATCTCTCTACACAATCTTTCTCAATGATGTTAGTGACCAATTTTGATGCTAACAGTTTTAAGTTTCAGTATGTGTTCGTGGGGAGTGAATGAGTTGTAACATAATAGTCAATCCAGAAAAAAAGAAATGAAAAAAGATAGATTTTGATAATTTCCGAAAGGTAGAAAACACGAAAAAGTCATTTTCAATTTTATATGTTAAACTCATTTTCCAAATAGATCATTTTTCATCTGTTTCCTCTTCTCCGTGTATTTTAAAGTACAAGTTGAAAACTCAAAACTCATTTTTCAAACCAAACACTACCTTAGTTTTCAAATTCAAAATCCAAATTCTAAAACACAAGATCGAATTCTAAAATCTTAATTCAAAGGAAAAATTTCAAAATTCCACCTTTAGTAGTTTCAAATTCAAAATTCAAATTTGAAATTCTCACTTTTAAAATTTTGAAAGTACGAATTTTCAAAAAATTCAAATCTTAAAGAATACTAAAACTATAAAATTTTGATTTTATAGTGAATTTATAAAATAATAAAATTTAGCATTTATTTTCAAATGGAAGATTGGGGTTATGACAATGCCAACGTTATTTTCGGTCTGCTTCACTGACATTTCTCCAACATATTTTTCTGATTTCTATTCATCTCCTCTGAACTCTATGAAGCAAAACGAGTAGCGAACACAGAAAATGAGATCCACTGATAATCCGAAGTCAAACCCTAGCCCATTTCAAATCCAAATAGTATCTTCCCATCACCCTAACTCACTCTCTCTCCTTAAATCAACTCTCCTGAACTCCTCAATCGTCTCTCTCGACGCAGAATGGAAACCGGTTCGTACTCGCCAAGCCACCCAACCCGATGCACCAGAATCCATTCGTTCGTTTCCGACCGTTGCGCTGCTTCAAATCGCGTGTCGGTTGTCAGGTTCGGATCTGATACGTGATGTGGCGGAGTCGCCCGTTTTTATATTGGATTTGATGTCAGTGCCTCTTTCAGATGTTTATGAGATTTTGTGGGATGTGTTTGTTTCGGACAATGTTTTGAAGCTGGGATTTAGATTTAAGCAGGATTTGGTATATTTGAATTCCACTTTTGAGAGCTTGGGTGGCTTTGATAGAGTACGTTTTTTTTAAATCTTTCTTATATATTGCTGATATAAACATCAGTTTGGAAGAATCTGCAAATTTGGCTAATATGCTAGCATGGAATGTGAAAAAGTTGATGTTATATTGTGATGAATATTATTGCCAGTGAACATGAGAAGTGCACATGTCCTATCTATGAATTGTATCATTAATTTGAATCATTTATTGCTTAATGAGTGTATGATCTGGTTACAAATATAGTCCATTCACATATTTGGAGATATAAACAGTGTAAATTGTAGCATTGCATACTAATGCACCTAAAAAAGGGGACATTTTGGCTCAGTGGCTTTGGTCCATATTTCCATTGATTCTTTTTTGCAGAAAAAAAAAGGTGAAAAAGAAACATTAGGCTTGTACCCTTCCATAAAAAACAATATAAGATAATTTCCTCTTTTCATATTTATAAAATTGTTGTTCAAAATGACCTTAAAGTGAATATATTATGAATTTCAAATATTGAATCCAAAGTACTCAAATACTCTTTTGTACACATCTAAAAGATACCTCCTTTTGCATTGTAGTTAATTATCATGCAACATAATTAAAGTGCACTTATTTGCACTTGTTGTAGTTTTAGTGCCGTTATTTGTAGCTATATCACAAATGTTTACACCATCAGGAGTATTTTATACACAACATACAATAAGCAGAAATATATACATGATATGCGCATATAAATGTTGCACTGGAAATGTTTGTACTGCAAAAAATTGCACTATCATTCCAACTCCATCTTTGATTGGATTTCTCCACCATTATCGTCACAGTCACCACCTCCATCTACCATATATCGACTTTGTATCAAAAGATACCAGCACTGCTTTGATCACCTCTAGAAAAAAGCCTAGTTTTAGTATTGTTAATTAAACTCCTGATTCGAATCACCCAAGGTAGCTTTTCTGTCAAACTTCGATATCAATAAACTCTTCTCATTAGGTCGCATCCATCGATATCAAATTGAAATCATTGATCATCATTTGCCGATGCTTCAGTTTTTGATAATGTAAATGTGAAAGTGAGGATGCAGGGAATATTTTTTGTAAAACTATAAATGTGCAATTTCTATAAAAATTGCGGGGAAGTCGTGCATTGTGCTACCATACCTTTGATTTTTTTGAGTTTTATGCAAACACAACCGTCAAACCAAATAGGTTTCTGACAAAAAATTACCTCTAAATTTGGACGACAATGTGTAAACATATTTAATTTACTCTCTTTAAAGGGTGGTTTATTAATTATGAATTTTCATGATTGAAAGATGACATTCATCAAGTGGAAATATTTTTAAGGATGCAAGTCCGACAATTGACCTCTAAGGTTACTCATTATGATATTACGCATGTGTAAAAGGTAACACTTTTACTTCAGTTAATATTGTAAAAGGTAATACTTTTACTCATTATGATATTACGCACATGTAAAAGGTAATACTTTTACTTCAGTTAATATTGAATAATATCAACGATATAACGTATATCGGATTTTAGCCGTTTCTTTGTCTAATATCACTTCAAATGCTGGTAGTGATATATTAGCTGAAATTTATCAGTATCTCATGTTGATATTCATTATAATAATCCGGTAATTTTGTGAGATATTGGTTAATCATATTTACTCATGAAAATGGAAAAGATGAAACACGACCATTTTTACTTTTACTATTTGTTTTTATCATCTCATTACAAATGACTGAATTAATTAATGAATCCACCGTCAGTCCACTCTTTTACTAAATCATATTCTTTTTCATCTTTCTTTGTTCTTCAGGCTGTTTAGCCTTCTACTTAGGGAGATCTCAGTCTTTAAATTTCAAAAGCTTGATTTCTATATGGATTCTTTACTAATGTAAAACATATTTTCCTTGAATTTTCTTTTATCATTCTATTTATTTGCAATCTGTTTTAATTCCTTATAAAGTTTAATGCCACCACTATGAAAGTCTAAGCTAACAGCAACAATGCCATTGTTATGTTTTTTATTGTCAATTTTTGTATATATTGAAGCATCTAATCTGTATAAAACCAAAATGTCTGTGACTGTTTATCAACACACACACGCACACGTGCACTCACACCCGCACACGCACGCGCACACGCACACACACAGAGAGAATTTACTCAAAATCAACTCTATTCAAATTATTTGATAATTTTCTGTCGTATGTACTTCATTTGACCCGATAGATCTCTGTACTTAAACCGTATCTGTGTGTTCATTCAAGTTTTAAATGAAACGAACTTTAACCCTACCGGATATGGTCAAATTTGACTTATTTACACATATGCTAGGCTATATGATCTTAGGACAAAGTGCACTTTTTGAAAGCATTTTGGTTAATAATGAGGAATTATGATATTTAAAAAAAAAATCATAATGATAATAGTTGACCAATACGCCATCGATACCAATATTATAACATGTTTGATATTTTGTTGACATTTTCCGATGTTATTATCCATGATAAATATCACATATTGGTACTCAGGCAATATATGATCGACACCAATATTAACTACCGAACGCTTACGAAACAAATACATGATTGCATCAAAAGTCTGATGTACCTTGCATTAGTTGATGGAGTCAACAATAATAAAACACTAATCAATATATCAACTTGTTAAAAACCTGATCTTCTATTAATATTTGATGAATCCAAATTGTGGGTATAAGAAGTCATTTTCCTTTTTTAACAAAGGCTTGGTTTCTTGGATAGCTGGACAATCAATTTTTCAAAACTACATATAGTTAAAAGGAGATTTATTGTAAATTGTATGATATTTTTCATACATCATTTGATTAAATTCAGTTGCTTTGAATTGCCTAATTATAGTTAAATTGATTAATGAGTTGTAGGAGATTGATTGTATTATTTTACACCACAAAATCAAGTTACCAACAAAATTTGACATTATTCTAGCATCTTTCAAAATGTCCAAGGGGGGATGACCTTTTTGGTCCTATTATAACCAATCAATATGGGAGATAATGATACTGCATGGAAATGGTAAATAGTTAAGGGAAATAAAATTATACTTCTTAATTTTACATTTTCTCTTTACTTTTTCTATAAATTGGAGTGTTTAAGTAGGTAATTGAAATCAAGGTTCAAGAGCTCGGTTTCGATCAGTTGAATTTTTCTTAGTTTCTGGCTATTTCACAAATTTCAAAAGTTTAGATTTTGGGTTTGGTTTCACTATTCCCATTCTGGTTTTCAATGCTTGTTAATAAAAATATAATAATGATCCTTGTAGATAAAAATATAACTATAAGGAAATAAAATAAAACATACAACATTATAAATTTATTACATTTAAAAACTATTTTTTAAAGCTGTGTATATATATATATATAGTTTTCGTAATACTATTCATTAACCTAACCCTATTTCTTTATTAACTAATATATTATGCTAAATCCACAACGAAACTCATCTTTATATTACACCCATAATCTATATGTTATACAAAGTAGATATATCATACAACACAAAATATATTATGCTAAATCCAAACCTATCCCAGCTTTATATATTATACCCATAGCTCATATACAATACAAAAATAAACCCTACCTCTCCTCTCAATATTCAATTGCCCCTCGACATTAGGGCAAAATCGATCCCATAAAACAACGAAAAGGAAAAAAATTCACTTTCGAATAAGAGAAAGAGCTCGATTTGCTGAGGAGATAAAGGAGAAGCTTGGTTTTTCTCAAGTAAGCGCTCAATTTCCTTTGATGATATTGATTTTTTTATGTAGCTGTGTCGAAATCGGCGCTTGTGTGATTTTGGATCGGTGACCACCGGTACCGGTCCGGTGCAACCAAAATTTCAATGTACCGGCCGGTACCTTATACCTTGTTTCAAATAGTATAAACCAATATTCATTCACATGTGTTGTAGCGTCTCATGTCTTTTATCAATACATGTAATATGAGACTAATGCTCGAGGAAACATCATTTTTTCATTGATGAACCTTACTCTGATGCACCGGTTAATCGTAAGTACATGATTCATTATCAATTATGTGAACACATAAACTTCAATAAAATAAGCCAGTTAAACACAAAGAAAAACGATTCATCAAAGGTAATGTATTTGATATAGCCACTATCCTAAAATACACTATGATAATATATGAGGAATCAAACAATAGTATAGTTTATTTTATTCTTGCATTCATCACTCTACAATTATTATTGGTATTCTAATTTGGATATAGTAGAGAAATGCAGTAATAGGACCACATGTTATTTCTACATCTATTATAATTGGGCATTGGAAGTGCGTTGGATAGGCTCTACGAACAAGCCTATGGTGGCTTGACATGCTTGATATTTGCAACGTTCATAAGTTGTACTAAACCCAATATCCCTCCTCTGCACCTTCATGGACCTCATCTCTATATGATTGGCCAAGTTGACTCCATTTTCGACACCATTAGTTTTTAAGTATCAAGAATCCGATAGGAAACCACTGTTGTAAATATTTTGCAAGAAAGTAAAAAATTAGAATAGTAAAGAAAGGCGAAGTATATGAAATAAAAGAGGTATGCAATAAAGAATTGACAGAAAGCAATTAGCATAAACAAATTATCTACTAACATATCCACTGAACTAGAGGATTTGCTGTCTCATCTGATTGATTTATCTACTAACTTCCCCATGTTAGTCATCAAACATATCAAAATTATTTATAAAATTGAACATAGTTAAGTACTATTAGAAAAATTATAGTGATTCTATAACGCTTTGTGCCAAAAAAGGTACTGCTCTCTTGAAGATGAATTTGTTTTTTTTCACTTGCTAGTTTTATATCTTTTTTCTTTTTTATAACTTTGTTAGTGAAATGTAACCACTAGACATCTTGTGTACGTAACTTTTTACCATGTAGAAGTATAGTAGTTGTTAATGCATAATTTGATTGCATGTATGAATTAATTACAAGTACAAGCGGAACAATCCATGAATGTGAACAATAAGTTTTGTCTATAGTTTTTTTCTTCTTCTTTGCACGAGATTGCAAAGTTGATCATTGACAGAGCCTTAGGAGAAGCTACCTGAAATCCTATGTCATAATATCAACAAATATTATTTTTGAGGAAAAATATCTACAAGTAAATTAGCATACGATCAAAAAGTTTAATTTTTTTGAAACTTAGAACTGTTTTTATTATGCGTACTAAAAATTCATACAATATATCCAAAATTAAGGTCTAATCAACAAACGTAGAAGATATTAGTAAAGAACTGCATACGTCAAAAAAATATTTTTCTACCATCATTATTTAAGTAAAATTTTCAGCAGTGCATGTGGTCATCAAACCAAAAGTGTCCATATGCACTGGTTTGATGTTTTTAAATATGAAAGAAGTATTGTATGTGCATAAGCGTATTAAGTGTGCAACAAAAGTAATGACTCAATAACAAGTTTTTCATTAGAAAAATGCCTGTTTACTCCTACAATTCAACAAAATTTCATGACGTCATTCCCTAATATCAACAAAATATGCAACAATTTTTATTTACCATTTTACGTAGATTAACCAAAATATAAAAACCAAAGCCATCAAACTACACTCATTTATTATACAATTGAAGCTCTTTCTATCGAATGCTTGCTTTACTTTACTCGGACTATTATTGCTGTATTGAAAGAAATTTCATGCTGGTTTTGTAATAATAAAGGTAATCACTCAAGTAGGCAAGTCTATACACACACATTTGTAGCCCCTGATATCAGCGACAAATTTATATTTAAATATTTGGTACACGTGACATGAGAGAGAAAAAACAAATATTTAAATAGAAAGTTGTGATTGATATCGGGGGCTATGAAATGGTGTCAAATAAAGGGGGCTATTGATCCTAGCTCATATATATATATATAGTCGCGATTGATAAATATTAAAATAAGGATTAGTACTTTGTCAGTAAAAGGCCATTTTCACCGTCAGGATGAATATCCGAAGTAATGCACCCTATCTCCATGTATGTGCAATGCCCGTAGTGCTTCGTATTCTTAATTGTTATAAAGCAATAAATAACATATGCACTTCCTTTTCACTATTGTTGACCTCATTGCATCTACATTATCATTTTTTATTGCATCTACATTATCATTTGTTCTTTATTTGATGCTATTGTTAATAAGTATCAAATATACAATATAGTTTATTTAAAAATAACATTATTTTTGTATTTTCTTCTTCTTCATTGCACTTAACAATAAAAAAGACATATTCATTGCCATATCAATGCTTTGGGTATAGAATATAATTAACTCAATGGAAAGAAAGTACCTTAATGATTCAGTGAACGCAAGAATTGAAAATAAAGCCTTGTACTTGAAAATTCCACAAACAGTTTTTTTCCTTTTTGGTTGAAAAATAAAATTTCAAAACTTTGCCTAAATAGTCTAATTTTATTCAAAGCCTTTTTCCCCATAACAAGAAGTCAAGAACACATGGATACTCACAATTGACATGTACATAAAAACCTAAAATATTCGATCAAAATTAAGAACATTTTGTGTTTTTATTTCTACGATTTTATCTAAATAGAATAAAATCTTAAAAGAAAAAAAGACCATGGTTTTTGTCTTAAAACAAGTTCATAAACATATCTTTGATTATATGAAAGTTAGATCCTTGATCAACAACTCAGAAACAAAAATCTGCAATCAGTAACCCGGATACTAAAATACTAAGATTTGTATCCTTAAAACATTAATCGAACAAGGAAAGAATTTCTTTGGTTTTTGTTATCCCGCCTTTTGGTAAGGCCGTGATACCAGGAACTCGACTAGAAACCAAGGACAGTTCGCCTTGAAAACCGGTTATACATAGGTCTACTATGGATGTCGATGAATTTTGTCCAAGTTCAGATCGGGCTGCAATTAATAAGACACGTCAAGCAGAGCCGTGAAAGTCAACGTTTCGAATTTCAAGACAATCCGAGTTCATATGACCAAGTTATCGTCGAGGAAAAACGGAGTGAATGGCCCTAAGGTCGAATCCATATGCCGAGCCTATGATTCAAATCCATCAACATATGTTTGCTCCGAATCGTTCGTTATTTCCTTGTTCGAATCCATCAGATTGAAGGGCTTCGAATCCATAAGCCATGCGATGGTTCGAATCCATGAGACATAACCTAGCTTCGAATCCATCGAACACTCCTTAGTTCGAATCCATTCAAACAGACTACGTTCGAATCCAACATTTAGAACCCATCAAGTTTTCCTCTACTTCGAATCCATGCAATCAATACACTTCGATTCCATCCCGTAAGTTACTTCGAATCCACCCTGTTGAGGCAGCTTCGAATCGATCAACCGTGACATACCTTTGTCGATTCGAACGAACATATCTTCGAATCCACTCCCTCGAATCCATTACGTCAAAGCAGCTAGAAACATGGATTCGACCCAGTTAACTCGGAGACAAAGTCGGATCAATACGAAGAAGGCGCACCACGACATCACGAAGGCACGTTGAAACATCGATTCGACCCTATCGAGTCGATAAGAATCGATTCGAAGCGATCGACTCGAGTGAAGCGATTTGAAGGGAATCGATTCGAAGGAGCTTTTCAACCGATAACATGATCTTGAATCGATCATATCTTGAGATCTACAAGTCCAAATGCTATGAAATTTTCACAGTAGCTTACTAGCAACTAAAGGAGTGTTCGTGCCAAATTTCATCTCAATCAGAGCAAATCTTGATCGATTCGAAGTTGGGTTCGAATCGATCCCGAAGTGGGCCCAGATTTCCTGAAAGCGGGCATGTGGGCCTCCTCACGTACCAGAACTGGTCTCCCCGAATTTTAGGCGAAATATCAGCCTCCTACACCTATAAATAGAGCCCCTGGTCATTCAGAAAAGGGGTCGAATAATTCTAAGAGCTAAAGAGCGCCTAGACTCTGCCAGATTTACTTCAAATCACCACCGCTGCTTTAGTTTCAGACTTAGCTTAGAAAATCAGTTGTATTACATTATAAGAAATTGTAATCTTCAAGCATCGAGCAATAAAATCATCAAACTTCATAGTGGACGTAGGCGAAGCGTCGAACCACTCTAAATCGCTGTCTTCTGTGCAATTTACTTTCTGTTATTTGGAGTTTTTGTTAGATAATCCTCAGTTATTTAAAGTCTAGGAAAGGAATCCACCATTCAAGATGGTTAGCACAAGAACTACATCTACAGCTGCTGGTCAAGAAGGTAGGGATGACCAAAATCCTGCACAACAGCAGCCATCCAATCAAGACAACACTGCTCACTCGGATCCGTCTGGACCTGTCACCAGACAAGAATTCCATGTGTTGCTCCAGGAATTGACTCAAAGTCGGCAACAGCTGGCCGAACAATTGCATGCTAATATTGAATTGACTAATCAATTGAACCGCCGAAGGCGCAGGAGGACCAGGAGGGATGATGCTTCCCACTCATCCACTGAAAGTTCTGCTTCATCTGACTATCATGGCAGATCTACACGTCCCCGATTGGACGCAAGCCATACACAAGCTACCAGATATCAACCTGCCTTGACTGTAGGACAATTGAGGGTCGGACCGTCAACTAGCTTCCAGGCCGAGCCCTCGTCACGAGGAGGTGCTGTTCCACAGCATACCACAGACAATCGCGCTGCAACCGCCGCGGTAGAAACAAGGGTTGATACCCGGAATCTATCAGAAACAAATAATCAACAACGTGGGCGTACTCCTGAACCATACGTCCCAGAAGATGTGGAGCCAAGGAGGCGAGATATAGGCCGTCGACAGCGTCCGGTCCAAACTCGCACTGTGGAACCCGACCACACCTTAGCTCCGCATGCACAGAATGTGGCTATGCCCGATATTTCAACCATGATCCGTCAGATGATTCGCGAAAGCCAATGGCTTACCAATGACGACTGGGGAATCTCCCGTAGTCATACTCCTTTCACGGACGAAATATTATGCGCCGATCCTCCTCGGCGATTCAGAATGCCAACTCTCCCTATGTACGAAGGAAATTCCGATCCCAATCAACACATTTTGAAATATGAATGGTCAATGAGCGCCACAAGGGCTGATGATGCAGTAAAATGCCGAAGTTTCCCCATCTCTTTGGGAGGAATCGCAACAATGTGGTTTACAAGGTTGCCACCTAGATCTATCTCTTCGTTCGATCAACTGGCTAAGAAATTTGTAGAACAGTTTCGTATGCATGTCGCTAGGCCCAAAGACGTTAATACCCTGTCCAGTGTCACTCAAGCTCATGGAGAGACGCTCAGGCGTTACTTAGAAAGGTTCCACACAACATGTGTTGAGATTAGTAATCCCAACGATAACTCAATCTTGATGGCTTTGACCAAGGGGATCGATCCCGATTCTGAGTTTGGGAACTGGCTAGCTGGAAAGCCACCCGCATCGTTGGACCGTTTCTACTCCAAAGTCGCTCAATTCTTACGGCAAGAGGACGCGAAACAGTCTAGGAAGCAGGACGATGCGATACCCAGAACTGAAGGAATACAAAGTAATGTGGCAGTTAAGCAGTCCGGTGAGAGTTTCGGAAAGGTTTAGTTGAATATACAGAACAAACAGACCCAGCCGCAAGGCAACGATGGTCAGGATAAAAAGAGGGATCAGAACCGAGGCCCACGACGTAGGGCTCCAATGTTCGATAATTACACGCCATTGAATACATCACTAGAGAATGTATATTTACAAACTTGTAACACGGTGCAATACAAGAAGCCTGCTCCAAAGCAATCGTCGGAGAGGCAGATTCAAACAGGAAAGTTCTGTAGATTCCACGAGAGTTATGGCCACAATAACAATGAGTGTCGACATTTGCAGGACCCCATCGAGAAGTTGATCAGGGAAAGAAAGTTAGATCAGTTTGTGCGAGCGCCGCAGCTTGGTGGTGCAGGCCCGTCAAATCGGAATCATGCACAGGATCATGAAAGACAGGAAGAACCAGCTCATGTCGGAGGGAGATTGGTAATTAATGCTGTAAGTGGTGGTCCTCATCCGGCGGTTCGAAGCTGGGAAGAAATGGAATCATATAACAACTTAGTTAAACGTACAAATTTCGAGTATGATGGAAACTTGGACGATAAACCTTCGACCAAGCGAAAGAGAGCGATGACTAACGACATCACTTTCCAAGACAACGATGTTGATTATGTCGGAAGCCCGACTACTGACCCACTTGTGATATCGACCCGAGTAGGTCCGATGTGGATGAAGAAGATCCTGATTGACTGTGGGAGCTCTGTGAATATCATATTTGTACATGCTTATAATCAAATGAAGATGAAAGCTGGGGATCTAAAACCCTGCCAAACTCATCTCTATGGATTCAATGGCAGCGCTACCATACCTGTTGGGATGGTAGAGTTACCAGTTGAGTTGGGAGCTGGAGAACATAGATCGATTCGGACATTACAGTTCGTTGTGTTGAATGTAGACTCGCCATATAATGCCTTTTTAGGTCGACCCGCCCTTGCTGAATTCAAGGCCATAATCGCCCCGTGGTCGTCCATGGCGTCAACGGAGTTGGGGTCGTCCATGGCGACCAGGTTGATTTGAGAACAATCATACACCGAAATCGAGTTGCCCGATTACGCAATGCCAATGACCGATTTAAAACTTTTGAACTCGGTGAGCTGGTCACTAAAAAAGATTATCCGGCACTCCCACACATGAGATCAACGTGGAAAGGGTCGCACAAAATTAAGCGAAAGCTCGGAGATGGCAAATTTAAGTTAGCGACCGTTGATGGTTTAACTTTACCAAGGGCCTGGAATAACGAAAGTCTTCGTCGCTACTGCCACTAACAGGCTATGTTTATCTATTTAGTTTAAATTCCGTTTTAAAACTTGTTTCTGCATTTCGAAATTAGAACTTGTAATAAGGCAACTGACTTTGCCATATTTTCTTATTTCAGCAATAAAATGCCATCTCTTCGAGCCAGAGATGTGATTCATTAAATACGTCTCGAGATTCAAGCGATTGCAGATGTACAACGTCACGATGCACGGAGAGCTAAATTCCATCACGCAGTGGAATTTGTTCAAGTAGGGAGTGGCCATGATACGATCGGCCACTCGCTGAATGAAACCCAAGCTCGGGGCAAGCCATCACGTCAGGTTAAAAATGGGTTGATACACGACGATCCTTCATTAAACTGCGAGACGGAGTATAAACATTTACTTAACTCCGTACTTCCAGAGTGCGAGACGGAGTATAAACATTTACTTAACTCCATACTCCCAGAGTGCGAGACGGAGTATAAACATTTACTTGACTCCGTACTCCCAAAGTGCGAGACGGAGTATAAACATTCACTTAACTCCGTACTCCCAGAGTGCGAGACGGAGTATAAACATTTACTTGACTCCGTACTCCTAGAGTGCGAGACGGAGTATAAACATTCACTTAACTCCGTACTCCCAGAGTGCGAGACGGAGTATAAACATTCACTTGACTCCGTACTCCCAGAGTGCGAGACGGAGTATAAACAATACTCGACTCCCTACTCCCAGAGTGTGAGACGGAGTATAAATATTTACTTAACTCCGTACTCCCAAAGTGCGAGACGGAGTATAAACATGACTTAACTCCGTACTCCCAGAGTGCGAGACGGAGTATAAGCATACATCAACTCCACGCTTATCCCCAAGACTGGGGGCAGAACCAAAACAGATACTGAATTGAAGACAAAAGGGAACATGTTTTCATTATCAACAAAAAGAATCTGATTACAAGCTGGTTCAAAAATTCTTACTAGTGGGAGCCGAATCCACATCTATACACGGCTATATAAAAATCAACAAAACAAAACGCTACTCCCGAACGCAACTAAAAAACTAAAGAAAGAGTTCAATCTTTCTTCTTTCTTATTTTCTTCTTCGGGGTAGTCCCACTGGATCCGCTACCCGACTTCCTCCTCACTCTCTTACTCTTCTCCGGTTTACCCTCCGATGGCGACATAATGTCAACTTCTTCCTCGGAGCTTGACGCAACAGAGATTCTCTTGGAGGGTTGAACTGGGGGCATAGGGGCTGTAACTGGAAGTGGGACCGGAGCACTCGCAATGACCACAGTACCGCCCGACGATATCATCATTAACGGGGCAGGGCCAGAAAAATTCATGCCGGCAGTCACTGCTGTCATCTCAGCATCAATCTCAGCCAAAATTTCATCTTCACGAGGTGCTTGGGCCGCGTTGGATATGCTAGTGACTGGCATAAAAGAACTAACAGCCGGAGTGGTCCCGCTCATAGAAAAGGATGGGTCGATGAAGGGATCGTTGGGTTGACTGAGGAGTTCCCTAATCATCTGAGCGTCGAAAGATAACATGTTCACTTCCCCTTCTTCGCCGACCACGGTAGATGTCATGATAGCTTCGATGACGATAGCCCCCTGCGCTTGATAAGAGGCTTGAGATGCAGGAGGCACAGAGATAACGGCTTCAGTCACTGAAATAAAAAAAACGAGGATTGTTAGCTAAGAGTATTGATTCAGATTCACCACGCTAAGTGCATACGAGAGGCGTTCAATTACCTTCCTTAGCCTGGCCCGCAGTATGGGCAGATACAGAGGCAGGAGCATCAGCGGAAGACAATTGCGGCTGGTCAGGATTATAAGCGGAGACGGACTGGGGATCGACCGCACCAATGTTTTCAGGCAATGTCGGAATTACAGCTTCAACACTTGTTTCGTGGTGCTCAATCCCCGAGCCCTCGCCCGTCTCTATCTGTTTAGCACCAAGCCTCTCTTTCGCCACGGAAATCACCGTCTCGTGAAGGACTTTCCTCTCATCCTCAGTAAGCAAGCGTATTTCTAGCTCAAAATCATCAAGTGTTTCATCTGGATGCGCCGCTCTCTTATCCTCCACCAGCCTGGTCCAGGCGTTGTACAGAATCATAGAATCATCTCCCAGCCACGATAAATTTCTGTGCTCCAGCACATTAGCGTTATATGTGACCAGGAGATCATCAAAATCGGCTTCCATCCTGGACCACTCCACCATAATTTTTTCCTGGATTTCTGCCTCCGCGGACTTAGTCTTGACCGCCGCCGCAGCAAGTTCGGCTCTAAGGGATACAACTTGGTCGCATGCATCCTGAGCGGTGGCGTTTGCATCGTCTCTCTCTTTCACCACTTCAGCAAATTTGGCCTTGAGCTCATTCAGCTCCTTAACGGCTGCATCTCGCTCAGCTACGACGTTGGTGTAACGGTGGCCCATCTCTTCTACCGTGGCACAGTGTGCCTGCTGCATCCTCGTCATTTTGGCCACAACATCATCATGTTTTTTAAGCGCTTGGAGTTCAGAGTTTCGAGACGACTCCATCTCAGATTGAAGAACCTGTATGATGCGGTCCTTCTTGACAATCTCAGCATCACGCTCCTGAATAACTTTTGCCCGGTCAAAAGCTACCTTTGAAGCTTTCACGGCTGCTTTGTATCACTCCTTGTATTGAGCATAGAAGTCGCGAATATAACTGTGCGCAGTATTTTCGGCATCCTGAGGAATCCTCTTGAGATGAGGAGGAAAGACGTATGCATCCATACAGATTTCTGGGAAGTCCTTTTTCATTTGAGCAAGCTGGATGGCTCCCTCGCTTGTCAACTCAACCGGAGCTTGCTCAACGATGGCATCTGTCGGTGGTTCAACTCTAGGCCGCTGAGTCTCGGGCCTTGAGGATAGGGAAGGCTGTTGCTGCTGTGAAGGCCCAGGGAGATCTACGAGAGCCCTAGGAGGCGGAGGAGAACGAGACCGCGGTCGGTACTGATAGCTTCTATCTCTGTCAGTACGATCTTGACTAGAATGGCTACGCCAATGCTCTCGATCTCTATCATAGCGATCTTGATTGATATAGCCTCGCCCGTGATCCCTATCCGATTCTCTCCTACGGGAATCATAATATGGGGAAGATTGGCGCACATTACGGAGCCTATCCAAAGTGAATCCGCGGCCTGACATCTCACCTGCGATAAGAAGGAGCTACAGATTAGAATCCTACAAAACAATGATTAATATGCGAAAGTCATATAATGGTGTGGAAGTGTGTGTAAATGTGTAAACCCCCAGACCAACCGGAAGTGTTGACCGCACTCAAAGGAAAGGGCTCACTCATATTTAAAACATCTTGAAATTCCTCCAACCCGGGATTACATGGAATCGATATAAAATCCGGGATGTAAATATCGTCAAGTCCTTTAAAAGTATCTTTCGAATGAGAAGGGGCGGCCTCAGAAATCATGGCTCCGGAAGTGGGAGGAGACACATCTACAGATTTCCACCCCTTAGACTTGAGTTTTTTGGAAACGACGGCCTTGCTTTTCCGTCTTTCTCCCAACTCTTCGAAGTTGCCCGAAAGATCAGCCATCAGCTCCACGTCTGTATGGGTCCTTTCTTCATCGCTCACTTCGGTTATTGTGATTCCGGGCGTTTTCTTCGCCGTTTTCTTCTTCTTCTTGTTTTTCTTCTTTGAGGCAGGCTTTGACATCCCCTCGATGACTATACTCTGATTTATTTCAATCAAGCCGAGAGCTCTTAAGTTGTAGTCATTCAACACCGAGTCGATGTGTCTCAGCTCGCTCGGAACTTCTTGGAGACTTTGAACTATGCCCCTGTAGTACCCGCCATCAGGTCTGGAGATAATGGCTGTAAGAGAGACAAGATGTCAATACCATTGCCAAAAAACTGTTGATCAAGAGAAATCATCGACATATGAGGACACTTACGTCTGGAAAACCATCGCCTAGCAAAACCAGGAGGACACCGAACATAAAACCATTCATTCTTGAAATAGCTAAGTCTGGTCCAGGCTCCAATAATAACTTGGCAATTTCTGACTGCCTCCAAAAATGTAAAGGATGGGCTATCGCCCTTGCTCTTGAAATTAAATATGTATCTAATCTCGATTGGCCTTGGCGGGCGAAAGAGACAGTCCATAAATACGACGAAGGCACTATTCAACAACGCATGTCCGTTGGGATGAAGTTGCGAAGGAGCAATTCCTAAATACGACAACATTTCCTTGATGTATTGGTTAAAAGGAGGAAGAGTTCCAGCCGCGCAGGCATGGTGGTAGAAGGTAGTATATCCTTCGGGCGGATTATGTGGTCTGTCATCAACACTGGGTAATAATACATCGTTCAGAGATATGTTATGTTTCAAGCATATCCGGCCCAATAAGGATTTAGAGATATTAGACTGGACAGAATCAACGGGATCCTCGATAAATATAGCCTCCGGCAATTCGTCTGGAGCTGGGTCGATTACGTCAGCAGGAATGTTGGGAATCTCAAGGATCGGAGGAGGAGAACTCTGAATCTCCTACTGTTGCGAGCTCGAAGATTCCATAACTAACTAACTCATCATAAAGCAACGTTAAGTACATAAAGAGCCCGTGCATTCCCCAGTGTAGAGTGTGTGAACGTGTCGTGCAGTGCAAGTGCTGTGCATTACTTAAGCAAATTTTACAGACTGAAACGAGATGTACGAACGACGAAACTCTGGAAATCAAGACTGGAAATGACCGTCATCGCTGACCGTCATATCCACGCCATCCGAATGCTACCGACCGATTCAAGTATAAATCTGTTATGTTTTTGGTTGAGTCCTGGTTCCATCGACGAGCTTCAAAAGGCAGTCAAATGTGCGGTCCTACAGTCAAGTTCAATTGTGCAAGGCCGAAGCTCGTCGGAATTAAGTGTTCACGTATGCTAAAGTTCATTAAGTTCATCAAATTTCAGCTCGAAATCGGCCGTAGTTCAGATATTAGAACGAGTCAGAGATATCGCATTCTCCGGGTCAAGAACGATCGAATCGATCACTTCGAATCGAAGCCAGACGACTCGATGTGCTTTGAATCGATCAGGGTCGACTCGATATGCTCCGTATCGATATGGACATTAGAACGATGCCTCGTACCGATTAAAGGAACGCTTCGAATCCATCAAGATAGCCTTCACATCAGTTAAGGACAATTATTCGAATCGATCAGGCCAGACATCTTCGAATCGATCGTAGTGTTATGAATTCGAATCGATCGATTCGAACCACCTTACTTCGCAAGCCTCGATTCGAAGCCACATATAATCAAGATCGTTTCGGACTATTCTATCCCGGATCGATACGAAGCATAGATGTCAAGACCCAAAAGTTGGCCTTCGAAAATCGGCACTCGTACTCCACTTGTACTCAAAATGCCGTAGATTCAAATGCCAAATCTGGTTCTCCGGAGCTTATAACACAGTTAAGTAAATAACACAGCAGAATAAAAAGAATAATACATTGATATACAATATCTGATACAATATCTGATACAACAGAGTGATACAATGAATATCAATATACATCAGAGATATGATACAACAAATAGCAGCGGAAAAGAAAACGATAACAAAAATATCAGCAGCGGAACAAATAACTCTAAGATAGTCTTCAAGAGAGAACTCCAGCAGTAGCTCGAACTCCCAATAACGATACACCAAGAATAAGCAAGTGCAGTCCGATCCAAAGACTGAGCTAGCTCCAGAAAATCTACTAATCTGACTATCTGAAAAACCTAACTCTAGACTGCTCGTGTAGAAAATTATGAGCACCCAGAGTTTAGGAAATGAACAATAAACTCCGAGTCAGTCGTGGGACTGGTGTGAGCAACAAAAACAGTTTATCTTTAAACAACACAAAAGAATTTAAACATTGAAAACCGCAATGCTTTTGGAAAATGAAACTACCATAAGACCTCCCACCACACACACAATGCAAACGCAGAATTGGAGGAGATTTCTTCTTATGATAGTCAAAGATGCTTACTACGCAAAATCAAATCATTTTGATATTATTATTAGTGCATAGTGGAAAACATTTCGAAAGTAGAATATAAATCTTAGCCAACATACAACCATTATTGTATGTCTACTATAGCTACTATGTTCAATAGCAGGTTACCGCCACATTCCATAGCAGGTAATACAACTAAAACCGTACAAGTCTTGTATTGTTTCTTTGGATTTCCAACAAATGGTCAGGCTAAGGAACTTCCTATCCACGATGGGTACGTCCCTGGAATAGACGACCCGAGAACCTAACCGGATCTCTGCCAACACAAGGCCGGGTTACCTCTGCAAAAATAGGTAACTACTGACACGCGTATGCCATCCCCCGATCGTCACCGATCTTCCCGAGGATCCCCGATTTCCAACAAACCACATAGAAAAATAATGCAGTAACCACAGAGGTTAAGTATCTGGGCTCCATACCATGATACCACCTTTATCCAGAAGGAATGACATACACTAAGGGGCGCTACTCCCTAGAACCTTGCTGCATCTTTCCTGTTTTGACCATTTCCGGGGTGTGAGGCTCGACGAAGTCTCGTCCACAAAGCTACGCTTTGTTCACAAAGCCATGCTTCGGGTCAAACAAATGATCAACCTATGATCACAAAGATATAAGATCAAACAAATGATTATATCACAAATGATCAAACACTGATCATCACACAGCAACACTCAGCATGTCACATTACCAAATTGGGATATATCGCTGATAAATTTCAACTACATAACCTCTGAGCTCGTACGTCTCAGAGAAGGGTGTTAAGCTAAGAGAATAAATTCTCCGCCACCAATAGAAATGTATTTGAAAGAAATCTGCTTTATATCTCAAAGTGTAATGTCAGACATGTATCCATACAAGTCTGTTCCGGATTCGAACAGAACCGAAGGCACTTCTTACGAAGCCCTTGCATTTCCGGGTATTCACAATCCCGTCCGGACTTCCCATCACAAAGGGTGATAAAATCTCTATACCGGGGACCAGTCGGTGCAGAGACATTCGACGAGTTGTCCTTTCGTTTTCGTAAATATCCGGTCTTCAACACCGGTCTTCAAATGCTATCCATATACGACGTATCATTATTCGGAATGGGTTATATGACATAAATGTCTTTTTCCGGCTAACCCGAATAACGAGCGCAATCTTTAAAAACATATGGATATTGGGATTTCAATTAAGTCACAACTTAATAATTCAACTTCTTTTCTTCAAATGGTTTAACAAATTACCATTTCAAATCTTTTAAACAAAAAGATTTATTTACAGAGTTCACTTAATTTTCACAAAGATTCATTCACAGTTTTTCCAAAACAATTTCTGTTTCAATTGGATTAACTCGTTAAATCTTTAAATCAAAGATTTAACTTATAGTTTTCAAGACAATTTCATTTCAAAGGGTTTAAACAAAACATCATTTTAAATCTGTTAAAATTAAACAGATTCAATTCATAGCTTTCAAAAAGAATTCATTCATAACTTGGAAAACCATCTTTCAATTCATACTTGAAATTCCTTTAAATTGGAATTTCATTTTTTATATATATATGAAAGCTTTTATCATTTGAAAACAAACAGTTTTCATTTAAGAAAAATCCAATTTTATTTGCACGGGTTAAAGTCCTTGAATTATATTCACATTTCAAAATCAATACTTTTTAAAATAGTTTAACCCATATATAAACATCTTTAATCCCTAGTTTCAAATTTTAGAATTTTATTTCAAATATTGAATTTAAATTTAAATCAAATAATTTAAATTTAAATCAAATAATTTAAATTTCAAATTCAATCAAGTTACTCAAAAATAACTTTCATCTTTGAAATTCCATTTCAAAAGCTTTTCACTTTAAACCCAAATTTCTAATTTCAAAATCAATTGAAATTAAAAATTTCAATTCCAAAAACATCAAATTTAAATTATCTGTGACTTAACCGATTTCCACGTGAAATCCATATTTGTGTGTGTATAAGTGTGGTCTAGGGGTTTTAACACACAATAGTGCAACATCAATCATCACAGATATATTGATAAGCGGTAAAATCGATAACGCTTATCTTCATTCACAGATTCATAGATAAAATAAATTTATCAGTCATCACAAAGATTCACAATTACAATTCGATGTGGGTTTCGGATAACCAACTGGAATCCGACTCCCTGTCGCATCGAAATTCAAGTGCCGTTTCACGGCAAAGGGTTTCATATTCACATAACAATATATATACATCACAGATAAGTAAATTACAGATCGTAACATAATCAGGATATATCACAAAGTATCACAATCAGGGATATCAAACAATTCACATTCAATAGAATCCAAATATCCATAGATAAGATCAATTTAATTATCTGATTGATGTGAATCAGATTTATTTCTATGAATAAATTATTAATCCTGGTTAATTAATATTAATCAATTTCAAATTATTTTGATTAATTATTCCTTAATCATTTATCAATAATCATCAATAATAATTTACTAACCCCTTAATTATTAATTGATCAATCTTTAATTATTAAATAATTAACTTTTAATTATTTAATTCACCATTCTATTAATTATCTTCAATTAATAAATTTCCCTTAATTAATTACCTTTTAATTAATTATCCTTAATTTTTAAATTAATTAGATTTAAATAAATAATTTATTGATCTTAGTTAATTTTAAATCCAATATAAATCAACTTAACTTTTAAGTTAACAAATTAAAACATTTAAATCAATTTCTTAACTACTTAATTAAGTTTTATTTAAAATAACCCTTAATTATTTTCAAATATAAATTTAAAACGATTTAATTAAACTTAATTAACTTTAAAATATTGTTATTACAAAACTTTTCAACACACATTCATATTTGTATTTAACAATTATCATTTTCAGAAAAATACTTTTTTTTTTCAAATTAAATTGATTTAAATTTGTTCAAACTTAAAAACTGGAAATTTAAAACTCGAGACCTGCTTCGGGTCATACCCGAGTAAAAATGGCCTCCTCTTCGTGTTTTTCAAAATTTGACCCGAGTGACAAAATTATCAAAATTTTGTTTAAGTGTTAAAAACTGACCCGGTGCACCCCCAATTTCACTCGAGTTTGACTTCGAGTCGAACGCCTGATTCCCCGCGTAACACTCCGAGTCTCCTTCCTCTTCTTCGTCTTCCCCAAACTCCACAATGCCAGGTATACACGCGAGTGCACGTGTACGTGCACAGATCGTCAACGACGATCCTACCTCCTACGACACCACCAACAAACCACGATTTGACCCAAAACTTGAAATCGAAACCCAGTTTTCCGAATAAAGGTCGAAATTGAAAATTCACCTGCGGCTCGAACCAAAAGCTCGAATACTCTCCAGAAAACGCCACGTTCGACCAACCCCGACCCATGGGGGCGATGAAACTCCGTCCACGTCATGGCCATACTCTTCCCTACCACCTCCCAGAACCGCGAGAAGCTCGATCAAGTCACGGCGACGAAATTTACGTTTTAACAGACCCCAGATAAAACTCGAACCAAACCCTATATTCGATTCATCCAAACAATTTATACATTCGAAAATTTTTCTATTATTTTTCCCATGCTCGTGGATCCTTAAGCTAGCTTCACCCTTAATTTCAGCATCTAGAATTCATCAAAACAACAGAGATTTGTAAAAGTATGATTTTTGTTCATCAATAAACTGTTCTTACGTTTCTAAATTAAAAATTATCATACTTGCTTTAAAAATCATGATTTGGTTCAAAGTTTTGATCTATGTTCCTGAATTTATAAATTAAGATGTTCGAATTTTTGCTTATATTGAGTTGCTCAGTTCTTTTCTTGATTCCCAGAGGCATTACCAATTTATTCTTAACTTAAATAAATTTGTAACTATAGTTTATGAATAAACAAGTAAACTCTGTTTAAAAACTAAATCCTAATAATATCTAGATCGACAGATAGAGCATTTAAATCAAATTCTAACTTTTGAAACTGGGAACAGAAAGGTTCAGGCATATATTCATTATCATTAGTTACTTCATATGGACACAATATATCCACACCAGATTTTCACTTATATACCTCTGCCAATATTTATTTATTTCAACCATACTATCCTGCAAACAAATATTTTTTTAAATTTTAAAAGTTACTCACATGGTTTTATTGAAGCAGAGAAGAACAGAGAAGCTCTACCACCTTAAACAGGCTTGAGAAACTGAAAGCTGGAAACCTTTCCTTGTATTGATTTGGATTGATCTAAGTTGTTTGATTTTGTTTTACTCCTTTCATTTTTTTTTCTTTGTTTCTCAGTTTCGAATGAATGAAGTTGATGTATACAATTTGAATGTATATGGTGATGTTGTTTGTACTGGGTGATGTTGGAGGTATGGCTGAGAAGGTACTAAGTCGTGCTTGCATTTATTATCATGTACACACTTACCTTTATTTTACTTTACTTTATTTTGTATCTTGCTTCATTTCGGCTGGGAAGATGATTTTGTGTGCTAGAGGATATGCTTTGTTTTGTTTACTTGAGTATATTTTATTTCTTGTTTTGTTTACAACTTATACTTGTTGTCTTGTTTTACTTAATTATGCATTGGTTCAAAGATATGTTTATTTGTTTTATTACTTTGCAATGTTATCTTACTTATATATTTATTATCTTATATTTAATTTATAATTTCAAATTATTATTAACCATCAATTATTAATATTTATTATTATCAATTATTTATTTACAATTTAAACTCAAGTCAAAATATATATATCTATATATTTATTATTTTCAAATTCACTCATATTTAAGTCGGGGAAACTCGCTACAATTTAAACTCAATTTTACAATTTTTTATTCAAAAATTTATTTAATCATAAATTTAACTCAAAATTTCATTTAATTATTAATTTAAATAAATTCAAAATTTCAGGGTCGTGACAAACTTCCCCCCTTAAAAGAATTTCGTCCTCGAAATTCGCAGGCACGAAAACAAAGACAGATAGATCAAAGATAAATTTGATCTCCTATAATTCCTCAAACATAAGATACGGATTCCGAATTCAAGTCGGAATATCTCAGAATACATACCAATTTTGTCCCTCTTCGGACTTTGGTATTCAAAAGAAATTACAATAAAATTTCAAATTCGGATTTTAAACGAAATCGTTTTATCGATACAATTCAATTTTAGCTTCATATTCTATTAATCAATTTAACTCAACTTAAAATTTCCAATTTCAAATTCATTAAGGTTTAAATCGGAAAGCTGATACGAAAAAATCAAAAGAATTTGGAAACGAATCAAAGGATATTGATAAGAAGGTTATTTCCACTGTTGCAGGGTATTGACCATTTATAGTCGTATTCCCTTGTCCCCTATCTCGTCTTCTTCTTGCACTCATACTCACTATCAGTGGATAGTAAGAGAATTTACTGAGACGTTCAGACGGATATCTTAAGGATACACTCATTCTAGAGTTTACTTCACTCTATCTCTAATGAGCTACTTAACGTGTTATACTCCTGAGCTAAAGTTCAACCTTAGCTCTGATACCACTTGTCAAGACCCAAAAGTTGGCCTTCGAAAATCGGCACTCGTACTCCACTTGTACTCAAAATGCCGTAGATTCAAATGCCAAATCTGGTTCTCCGGAGCTTATAACACAGTTAAGTAAATAACACAGCAGAATAAAAAGAATAATACATTGATATACAATATCTGATACAATATCTGATACAACAGAGTGATACAATGAATATCAATATACATCAGAGATATGATACAACAAATAGCAGCGGAAAAGAAAACGATAACAAAAATATCAGCAGCGGAACAAATAACTCTAAGATAGTCTTCAAGAGAGAACTCCAGCAGTAGCTCGAACTCCCAATAACGATACACCAAGAATAAGCAAGTGCAGTCCGATCCAAAGACTGAGCTAGCTCCAGAAAATCTACTAATCTGACTATCTGAAAAACCTAACTCTAGACTGCTCGTGTAGAAAATTATGAGCACCCAGAGTTTAGGAAATGAACAATAAACTCCGAGTCAGTCGTGGGACTGGTGTGAGCAACAAAAACAGTTTATCTTTAAACAACACAAAAGAATTTAAACATTGAAAACCGCAATGCTTTTGGAAAATGAAACTACCATAAGACCTCCCACCACACACACAATGCAAACGCAGAATTGGAGGAGATTTCTTCTTATGATAGTCAAAGATGCTTACTACGCAAAATCAAATCATTTTGATATTATTATTAGTGCATAGTGGAAAACATTTCGAAAGTAGAATATAAATCTTAGCCAACATACAACCATTATTGTATGTCTACTATAGCTACTATGTTCAATAGCAGGTTACCGCCACATTCCATAGCAGGTAATACAACTAAAACCGTACAAGTCTTGTATTGTTTCTTTGGATTTCCAACAAATGGTCAGGCTAAGGAACTTCCTATCCACGATGGGTACGTCCCTGGAATAGACGACCCGAGAACCTAACCGGATCTCTGCCAACACAAGGCCGGGTTACCTCTGCAAAAATAGGTAACTACTGACACGCGTATGCCATCCCCCGATCGTCACCGATCTTCCCGAGGATCCCCGATTTCCAACAAACCACATAGAAAAATAATGCAGTAACCACAGAGGTTAAGTATCTGGGCTCCATACCATGATACCACCTTTATCCAGAAGGAATGACATACACTAAGGGGCGCTACTCCCTAGAACCTTGCTGCATCTTTCCTGTTTTGACCATTTCCGGGGTGTGAGGCTCGACGAAGTCTCGTCCACAAAGCTACGCTTTGTTCACAAAGCCATGCTTCGGGTCAAACAAATGATCAACCTATGATCACAAAGATATAAGATCAAACAAATGATCATATCACAAATGATCAAACACTGATCATCACACAGCAACACTCAGCATGTCACATTACCAAATTGGGATATATCGCTGATAAATTTCAACTACATAACCTCTGAGCTCGTACGTCTCAGAGAAGGGTGTTAAGCTAAGAGAATAAATTCTCCGCCACCAACAGAAATGTATTTGAAAGAAATCTGCTTTATATCTCAAAGTGTAATGTCAGACATGTATCCATACAAGTCTGTTCCGGGTTCGAACAGAACCGAAGGCACTTCTTACGAAGCCCTTGCATTTCCGGGTATTCACAATCCCGTCCGGACTTCCCATCACAAAGGGTGATAAAATCTCTATACCGGGGACCAGTCGGTGCAGAGACATTCGACGAGTTGTCCTTTCGTTTTCGTAAATATCCGGTCTTCAACACCGGTCTTCAAATGCTATCCATATACGACGTATCATTATTCGGAATGGGTTATATGACATAAATGTCTTTTCCCGGCTAACCCGAATAACGAGCGCAATCTTTAAAAACATATGGATATTGGGATTTCAATTAAGTCACAACTTAATAATTCAACTTCTTTTCTTCAAATGGTTTAACAAATTACCATTTCAAATCTTTTAAACAAAAAGATTTATTTACAGAGTTCACTTAATTTTCACAAAGATTCATTCACAGTTTTTCCAAAACAATTTCTGTTTCAATTGGATTAACTCGTTAAATCTTTAAATCAAAGATTTAACTTATAGTTTTCAAGACAATTTCATTTCAAAGGGTTTAAACAAAACATCATTTTAAATCTGTTAAAATTAAACAGATTCAATTCATAGCTTTCAAAAAGAATTCATTCATAACTTGGAAAACCATCTTTCAATTCATACTTGAAATTCCTTTAAATTGGAATTTCATTTTTTATATATATATGAAAGCTTTTATCATTTGAAAACAAACAGTTTTCATTTAAGAAAAATCCAATTTTATTTGCACGGGTTAAAGTCCTTGAATTATATTCACATTTCAAAATCAATACTTTTTAAAATAGTTTAACCCATATATAAACATCTTTAATCCCTAGTTTCAAATTTTAGAATTTTATTTCAAATATTGAATTTAAATTTAAATCAAATAATTTAAATTTAAATCAAATAATTTAAATTTCAAATTCAATCAAGTTACTCAAAAATAACTTTCATCTTTGAAATTCCATTTCAAAAGCTTTTCACTTTAAACCCAAATTTCTAATTTCAAAATCAATTGAAATTAAAAATTTCAATTCCAAAAACATCAAATTTAAATTATCTGTGACTTAACCGATTTCCACGTGAAATCCATATTTGTGTGTGTATAAGTGTGGTCTAGGGGTTTTAACACACAATAGTGCAACATCAATCATCACAGATATATTGATAAGCGGTAAAATCGATAACGCTTATCTTCATTCACAGATTCATAGATAAAATAAATTTATCAGTCATCACAAAGATTCACAATTACAATTCGATGTGGGTTTCGGATAACCAACTGGAATCCGACTCCCTGTCGCATCGAAATTCAAGTGCCGTTTCACGGCAAAGGGTTTCATATTCACATAACAATATATATACATCACAGATAAGTAAATTACAGATCGTAACATAATCAGGATATATCACAAAGTATCACAATCAGGGATATCAAACAATTCACATTCAATAGAATCCAAATATCCATAGATAAGATCAATTTAATTATCTGATTGATGTGAATCAGATTTATTTCTATGAATAAATTATTAATCCTGGTTAATTAATATTAATCAATTTCAAATTATTTTGATTAATTATTCCTTAATCATTTATCAATAATCATCAATAATAATTTACTAACCCCTTAATTATTAATTGATCAATCTTTAATTATTAAATAATTAACTTTTAATTATTTAATTCACCATTCTATTAATTATCTTCAATTAATAAATTTCCCTTAATTAATTACCTTTTAATTAATTATCCTTAATTTTTAAATTAATTAGATTTAAATAAATAATTTATTGATCTTAGTTAATTTTAAATCCAATATAAATCAACTTAACTTTTAAGTTAACAAATTAAAACATTTAAATCAATTTCTTAACTACTTAATTAAGTTTTATTTAAAATAACCCTTAATTATTTTCAAATATAAATTTAAAACGATTTAATTAAACTTAATTAACTTTAAAATATTGTTATTACAAAACTTTTCAACACACATTCATATTTGTATTTAACAATTATCATTTTCAGAAAAATACTTTTTTTTTTCAAATTAAATTGATTTAAATTTGTTCAAACTTAAAAACTGGAAATTTAAAACTCGAGACCTGCTTCGGGTCATACCCGAGTAAAAATGGCCTCCTCTTCGTGTTTTTCAAAATTTGACCCGAGTGACAAAATTATCAAAATTTTGTTTAAGTGTTAAAAACTGACCCGGTGCACCCCCAATTTCACTCGAGTTTGACTTCGAGTCGAACGCCTGATTCCCCGCGTAACACTCCGAGTCTCCTTCCTCTTCTTCGTCTTCCCCAAACTCCACAATGCCAGGTATACACGCGAGTGCACGTGTACGTGCACAGATCGTCAACGACGATCCTACCTCCTACGACACCACCAACAAACCACGATTTGACCCAAAACTTGAAATCGAAACCCAGTTTTCCGAATAAAGGTCGAAATTGAAAATTCACCTGCGGCTCGAACCAAAAGCTCGAATACTCTCCAGAAAACGCCACGTTCGACCAACCCCGACCCATGGGGGCGATGAAACTCCGTCCACGTCATGGCCATACTCTTCCCTACCACCTCCCAGAACCGCGAGAAGCTCGATCAAGTCACGGCGACGAAATTTACGTTTTAACAGACCCCAGATAAAACTCGAACCAAACCCTATATTCGATTCATCCAAACAATTTATACATTCGAAAAATTTTCTATTATTTTTCCCATGCTCGTGGATCCTTAAGCTAGCTTCACCCTTAATTTCAGCATCTAGAATTCATCAAAACAACAGAGATTTGTAAAAGTATGATTTTTGTTCATCAATAAACTGTTCTTACGTTTCTAAATTAAAAATTATCATACTTGCTTTAAAAATCATGATTTGGTTCAAAGTTTTGATCTATGTTCCTGAATTTATAAATTAAGATGTTCGAATTTTTGCTTATATTGAGTTGCTCAGTTCTTTTCTTGATTCCCAGAGGCATTACCAATTTATTCTTAACTTAAATAAATTTGTAACTATAGTTTATGAATAAACAAGTAAACTCTGTTTAAAAACTAAATCCTAATAATATCTAGATCGACAGATAGAGCATTCAAATCAAATTCTAACTTTTGAAACTGGGAACAGAAAGGTTCAGGCATATATTCATTATCATTAGTTACTTCATATGGACACAATATATCCACACCAGATTTTCACTTATATACCTCTGCCAATATTTATTTATTTCAACCATACTATCCTGCAAACAAATATTTTTTTAAATTTTAAAAGTTACTCACATGGTTTTATTGAAGCAGAGAAGAACAGAGAAGCTCTACCACCTTAAACAGGCTTGAGAAACTGAAAGCTGGAAACCTTTCCTTGTATTGATTTGGATTGATCTAAGTTGTTTGATTTTGTTTTACTCCTTTCATTTTTTTTTCTTTGTTTCTCAGTTTCGAATGAATGAAGTTGATGTATACAATTTGAATGTATATGGTGATGTTGTTTGTACTGGGTGATGTTGGAGGTGTGGCTGAGAAGGTACTAAGTCGTGCTTGCATTTATTATCATGTACACACTTACCTTTATTTTACTTTACTTTATTTTGTATCTTGCTTCATTTCGGCTGGGAAGATGATTTTGTGTGCTAGAGGATATGCTTTGTTTTGTTTACTTGAGTATATTTTATTTCTTGTTTTGTTTACAACTTATACTTGTTGTCTTGTTTTACTTAATTATGCATTGGTTCAAAGATATGTTTATTTGTTTTATTACTTTGCAATGTTATCTTACTTATATATTTATTATCTTATATTTAATTTATAATTTCAAATTATTATTAACCATCAATTATTAATATTTATTATTATCAATTATTTATTTACAATTTAAACTCAAGTCAAAATATATATATCTATATATTTATTATTTTCAAATTCACTCATATTTAAGTCGGGGAAACTCGCTACAATTTAAACTCAATTTTACAATTTTTTATTCAAAAATTTATTTAATCATAAATTTAACTCAAAATTTCATTTAATTATTAATTTAAATAAATTCAAAATTTCAGGGTCGTGACAATAGAGATGAAACAATCTCTCAGACTCTTCTTCTCCAAGAAACCTCAACACATTGTCATCCACGATCCATCGATTCGATCAATTTCGCTCGGATCTTAAGAAACCCTTCGAAACCGATCTCAGGAAGGATTCGAGGATGGTGGCAATTCTAGTTTCATCGTCCTTAACTCGATTTCCATCCATTAACTACTTGGTTTAATGTAATCGTGACTAAAAGATCAGAGCTTTCGATCGAGTCAGAGGAGTTTTTCTCTCGAGCTTCTGGGGGATCGATACGAAGGAAGAGGTAGAGTAACAGTAAAAAGTGAAAGTGAGAATGACCCCGCGTATTTATATGGATCTCAGATAGGAAACGGGACGCTTCGCCTCCCGATCAAACCTGACCGATTGCCACCGGTCATAAACATATCGATCCGAACAACCACATTCGAACCTCTCACGTTCGAATCCATCAAAGCTTCGAATCCCTCAAAGCTTCGAATCCATCAAGGCAACATCGATACGAAGCTTCATCGATTGGAAGCTTCATCGATTCGAGGCAATCAACAAAAAACTAAACCGGAGTCACCGTGTCCCATCGGTTCGAAATGCTAGCTTCACGACCATCGACTCGTAGCGATTCGAAGACTAACGATTCGAATGATCATTTCGAATCCATCGAAAACCATCGATAAGGATGAACGCATCGCTTCAATATAAATAATTACTGGTCTACCTTTTACATCGATTCAGGAGAGGATCGATACAAGGGGATAATCATAGACAATCATCAAAATGATGTTTTAACTCGAATCTCAAATCGATTCAGGAGAGGATCGATGCAGACTTCGATAACTAACTAAACTGGCAACGACGTGCAAACACGCAGCGTTAACAAAAGTCAAGATGACACATATATGCACGTATGTTCGACTGATACTTAATCTTTGACATCCACAGGAATCAGGCGTTCGTCTCATCGTGAATCCGACAGCATACAGATAATCACAATCATACGACGATCAATTACAGCTATACAGGATACAGTTTTCAGCGAAACATGTGATGATTATCAAACAGGAACTGTAGCTTTTCAAAGCACGTCATGATTACACAAGACGTACTTTGGGGGGCAAATGTTATCCCGCCTTTTGGCAAGGCCGTGACACCAGGAACTCGACTAGAAACCAAGGACAGTTCGCCTTGAAAACCGGTTATACATAGGTCTACTATGGATGTCGATGAATTTTGTTCAAGTCCAGATCGAGCTGCAATTAATAAGACACGTTAAGCAGAGCCGTGAAAGTCAACGTTCCAAATTTCAAGACAATCTGAGTTCATATGACCAAGTTATCGTCGAGGAAAAACGGAGTGAATGGCCCTAAGGTCGAATCCATAGGCCGAGCCTATGATTCGAATCCATCAACATATGTTTGCTCCGAATCGTTCGTTATTTCCTTGTTCGAATCCATCAGATTGAAGGGCTTCGAGTCCATAAGCCATGCGATGGTTCGAATCCATGAGACATAACCTAGCTTCGAATCCATCGAACACTCCTTAGTTCGAATCCATCCAAACAGATTACGTTCGAATCCAACATTTCGAACCCATCAAGTTTTCCTCTACTTCGAATCCATGCAATCAATACACTTTGATTCCATCCCGTAAGTTACTTCGAATCACCCTGTTGAGGCAGCTTCGAATCGATCAACCGTGACATACCTTTGTCGATTCGAACGAACATATCTTCGAATCCACTCCCTCGAATCCATTACGTCAAAGCAGCTAGAAACATGGATTCGACCCAGTCAACTCGGAGACAAAGTCGGATCAATACGAAGAAGGCGCACCACGACATCACGAAGGCACGTTGAAACATCGATTCGACCCTGTCGAGTCGATAAGAATCGATTCGAAGCGATCGACTCGAGTGAAGCGATTCGAAGGGAATCGATTTGAAGGAGCTTTTCAACCGATAACATGATCTTGAATCGATCATATCTCGAGATCTACAAGTCCAAATGCTATGAAATTTTCACAGTAGCTTACTGGCAACCAAAGGAGTGTTCGTGCCAAATTTCATCTCAATCAGAGCAAATCTTGATCGATTCAAAGTTGGGTTCGAATCGATCCCGAAGTGGGCCTGGATTTCCTGAAAGCGGGCATGTGGGCCCCCTCACGTACCAGAACCGGTCTCCCCGAATTTTAGACGAAATATCAGCCTGCTACACCTATAAATAGAGCTCCTGGTCATTCAGAAAAGGGGTCGAATAATTCTAAGAGCTAAAGAGCGTCCAGATTCTGCCAGATTTACTTCAAATCACCACCGCTGCTTTAGTTTCAGACTTAGCTTAGAAAATCAGTTGTATTACATTATAAAAAATTGTAATCTTCAAGCATCGAACAATAAAATCATCAAACTTCATAGTGGACGTAGGCGAAACGCCGAACCACTCTAAATCGCTGTCTTCTGTGCAATTTACTTTCTGTTATTTGGAGTTTTTGTTAGATAATCCTCAGTTTTAAATTTTCTTTCTTCACTTTTATCTCTTCAAAAACTTCCGAAGAGTGTTGTGCCCATTTTTGGTACAAACAGTTTTAATGTTAGAAAACAAGGAAAATTGAAAATCAACCGGCAATCAAAGGAGCAATGAAGGAATTCCTTCGTTGATCACAACTGCAACTTGTCTCTATCAACAATGTCATTCTCTCTGTCATACTGACAGCAATTGGAGAATGAATGAACTCCATACCAAACCAAACATATAAAAGAGCAAAAATAGGGACTGGAAAGTAGGCAAACAAAATTTTTAGTAAATTAAAGTCGCAGCTTAAGTCAATGAGGAAAACAATATTTGTTTTTTTATGGATTATTGGTATAATCAAGGAGAATAAAAGAATGTGAGAAGTGTTTGTTTCTGTGACAGTTACGATAGATGTATTGAACGGGAAATACGAATTTGCAGGTTTTTTGTTTTGTTTTTTTGGGAATTTCAAAGCTTTACTCTGAAGGTGTCACTTATATGATAAAAGATGTAGTAGCAAAGATAGTTTTTTTTCCTGCTTTGTCTGGCATGATGTTCTTCAATGTTCACTTTTATAATGTTATCTGAAACATCGAGTGCTCTGTGTTTGTCTGTTGTCCACAGGAAAGTACAAGATGACATGCTATACACAGCATAGATGTGTAGTTTTTATTTTCCATAGATAAATTGCACGGAAGCTCTGTTTCTTTTGGTTCATGTATTCACATTGTAACATATTGTTTGAATAAAGTTGTTTTAATTTTTCTAACTTAATAAGTTCACATCTTTTTTAGTTTAGCTTATTCAAAATGCAATTTTTTTAATGCTTACTGATCACATACCTGTCCCAAGCTCTAGAATCTTGTTTACTTAGATTGGTCTACGAATTTTATATATGTATCTTTATTTAAACAAATTTACAAAGTCTATTAGCAGTAGATGAGAATGATTATGTCGTCGTATAGTTATGAGTTGCTCTAACTCTTAGGAAATAGATTTTTTCTAGTGTAGGATTACATGTGTTAGAAGAAACTAAACATAGTTCAGATATTGCATCCGTAAGGCCTACATGACTAATTACTATTAAATGTTATCAATTTTTTCAAATTAGCCATCCGTAAGTTCTCATAAAGGAGGAAGATGATATTAACTGAACCTATGTTACGATTATACTGGTGCATTGCACATGAAATTACAATTTATCTTTCAATTTCATATGCAAATGATTGTAATTAGAAGGATCTGACACATACATTTTAACAATGATAATAAAGATTGCTTTTAACTTCATTACAAAATGATATTGCATATATAAAGTTCAGTTTATTATTTGTAGTGATATGATAATAAGGAGGAGTTGAGTGTAGAAAAAAAAATCCCTATTAATATCTGCAAAACAATTTTGGTACCATATATTTACTTATCGGATATGTAAATTTATTTGTAATATGATGATAGTTTCATAAATTTTGGGCCCAAACAAAATTACCCATGAGGGCCATGACCTAAAAGTAAAGATTCATGGTAGTTTTACAATTCCTCTTAATGGCTGAGTAGATCCTGACTTTTCATGACCCCTTTTCATTTATCCTATCTTCATGGCAAAGTAATTTATCAAATGAAATGCAAAGTATACTCTTCTTTACCCGATTTGTGTTATATCCTATTTACTTATATGGATAAACATAATTTTCACTGGGGTTGTTGGAAGATATTGATTTCTATCTTTATTCAAAAACAGGTGGAACCTTTTGTTGATATTAATAGCATGTATCATCATATTAAATTTCCTAAGGCAGGAAAGAAGTTTCCGAAGGAAAACAAAAGTTTGGCAACTATCTGTGAAGAAATACTTAATATTTCCCTATCAAAGGTTTGGCTTTCTTTATAATTGATAATCAATGTTCTCTTGAATAGGTTTATTTATTTATTTTTATAGAAAATTAAACCTGCATATGTGTGTGTGTGAGATATCTTTTGATTTCTTGCAGGAATTACAATGTAGTGATTGGTCATGCCGTCCTTTAACAGAAGAACAAATTTCATATGCAGCAGCTGATGCCTATTACTTGCTCGAAATATATTCTGTATTTGTAAGCAGTTTTCTACCCGAAGGTTTGCCTTTTATTGTAATTTTGCAGTTTTGGCTCATTATATGATACTAGTTTGTTTCACTTCTGGGAAAGATTCATAGATTTAGATACAACTGAAGGAAGAAAAAAAACAGCCCATTTCTTATAATTCTTCCTGGATGACTGATATCTGCATGTGCAACATACATGCATATCTTATTTATTTTCAGACATTTTTTCTATACTCAATTCAATGTTGTATTCCACTATTCATTTTGCAATGACGCTAAGATTCATAAAAGAACATGTTAGTCTATTTTGGTTTATACATATTTGTATGCATTCTTCATCTATACAAGTGTTGTTAAGCTGTCATATTGTTGATAAAAGTTACTTTTAATCATATAATTGAAAACAGGCAACAACTAAGTAGCTATAGTGATGTAATTAAGCAAATACTAAATAGATAAAACATTTTATGTTATCAGTAATTCTGTAGTCTTGTTATCAATCATTGCATTACGAAGAAAAAATAAATCATGCTCTATATTTTCCATCGGCTGTTACAATTCTGAATAACTTTACAGAAGTCAAAGTAAAATAGCTGCTTAACGACAAGAGAATTTTGTCTGCCTTTTATTCTGTCTGCTTTTGTACTCTATAATTATTCAACTGTTATGCTTTATTACAAATCTATCTCGTCGATTAGAACCGAGAACCGCAAACCCAAATCAAACCGATCCAAGAAGATCCGAAGCCGATGGGTCTCGGGTCGGTCTAGATGATGAGAAATACCATAAAGATCCAGTCAAACTTAACCCGAAGACTCGATCAGAAAACAATTTTTTTAATGCATTTTTAGTGTTATTACTCAACCGAATCCGACCCTATGAGTCTAATTGCCACCCCTAAATAGATCGTTATGTGTGGATTCACAGCTTTCCATTATTACCACATAACTTTCCAATTGTCTCTTTAATTTATTCACTTTATTTTGTTGCATGTAGCAACTGTTGCAGATAACATTTTTTTGTATTTTTCAGGAACGAGTACTTCTTATTCAATAACTGGACTGAAAGAAATATTGGTGGAATCAAATATTTGCAACAATGTATTGTTTGGGAAGTTTTGCGAAGCTTCTGAGATGGTGAAGTCATGTGACTCGAACTTGCACATCCAAACTATGACAGCTCCGAAGTCATTGTCATTGTATGAACGTAAACCCCCCTTGGACAAACATATATCTATTATAATTGAAAGATATGGTGAAAGAATAGTATTAAAGGAGGCTGACAAAAAGCCCAGAGCTTCTAAAAGTAAAGGAAGAAAACAATCAATAAATACAAACAGTAAGGAGCAGTTGGAAGGCGATGGCGTTTGGCATGGATTACCACCATGGGATCCATCTGTTGGTGGCGATGGTTGTCCGAAATTTCTATGTGATGTAATGGTATGTTCAATCTCTTTGTACCGACCATATTTTTTTTCCGAGGTTTGCCGATATAAATTATATAGCTGGCAACATTTCACATCGCATCGCTACTATAATCTCTTAGATTATCTATTTATTTATTTTATGCATATTTTTAAAAAATGGTATATTAGTTTTCTTGAAGCATATACACTTTTGCACAGGTGGAAGGTCTAGCACGACATTTAAGATGTGTTGGGGTTGATGCTGCAACTCCATCTACTAAAAAACCTGAACCGAGGTAACAAATATAAATACTCCTTCCAAGTGCAATAATTTGCGGACAAGATTCTATTTACGTCTATTCCACATTTCTTCTATAATTAATTTCCATTAGGCAGCTGCTTGATCAGGCTTATAAAGAGAAAAGAGTAATTTTAACACGAGATGCCAAGCTCATGAAACATCAATATTTGATAAGCAACCAAGTATACAAAGTGAAGAGTTTATTGAAGAATGATCAACTAATTGAGGTAACCATCAAAATTTTGATCAGGTTTATGTAAGTTAGAATCAACTTTGAATTACTCTGTTTTTTAACGATAGCTAATTGATTTTCTGTCTTTATACTATTTATGAAAAGGCTAAATTTCAGTAAAATACCTATAACTATCCAAGTGATAACCATCCAGCCTGTTCACTAAAATACCTAGAAATATGTTTACAATAAGAATACTGTTTCTAAATGTCACTTGTTTCAATTAATACTCTTTGTCACAAGTACATGCTAATATTTTACCTTATTACCTACGAACTTTCCATGTTTATATTAAAAGCTGCTAAATTATTTATTTTTATTTAAATTAAGGTTATTTTATTATTCTTACAAAAACTGTATAGTACTGCGAGTGTTTTGTTGCTGAATTCTTAGTCTCATTATAGTAAATTTTGTGCTCTTTATGTCAACATTATCGAGGAACTACGCGATAGATAGACAAACCCATCTTTTAACTTTCACATTGTTTGAAGAAAATGACTTGCTTTCACAAGAGTTTAACTATAATGGCAATGACATATTGAGTAGTTACTTATATGGAAGTCGAAGTTTTTATGATGTCATGGTACAAAAATTAGCACATGCACGACATGTTACCAAAAGGTCATGTGAAAACTACATGATATATTATTGGGATATTCTTGACACAATTTAGTGAAAATGGATGCGTAAACATTTTTACTTTAAATGAAATCTAGCCCTAGAGCATCTCTAACGGTGGATGCACAAATTACAGTTGCTGAATTTTGAATCTCATGCCATCTCCACCAGTTATTTACAAAACGTAGTCAATTTTAAAATATTCAATTGAATGGTTCAGATTTCAGACTACTGAACTGTTATTGAACGTTTGTTTAACATGCTCCCAACTTCTAGGTTGGATTTTAGGTGCCCGTTAAACATGTGCCTAGACCCTTGTAATTTATACAGGAGCCCAGATGCTATTACATAAAATGGTTATAGAAAGCAAATAACCAACACTTAATAAGTTGGTAAAGCTACATTGGTTGGTGCACGTTGATCTGCTGTCACAAATAGTCTTCTAACGTTCAAGTTTTTTCTTACAACTTCCTTGGTTCTTCCCTAATACATACATGTTTTCGTTTTCAATATTTATGGGTTTATGAATATTTGTAGCACGGTGGTTAGATAATTGTCAGAAGGAATAGGTATGTGTTGGAAGACACATTGCAATTTTCATGATAGATACATAAATATTATATTGTATTATTGAAATTTTGATAGTAAACTACTTGCAATTCCCTTTGCAACTCCTTATCATCCAACATATTTTGTAACACATCATTTATTTTTGGCTACTCTTAACCTCCGTTGTCTCATCATCTTATATGTTAATTGTCTCATCATCTTATATGTTAATTTGTATGCATTATATACTTGAACATGTATAGTACAACTTTTAATCTTCATACTGCTTTGATGCATACCTCTGCATGAATGATTTTCCTTTACACGAAGTTGATACTTCACATTGCCAAAGATGAAAAATTCGTTTATGTTGGTTATATGAAGATGTTTAAAGTTGGTTAATGTGTAGTAGCAATTTTCTTACAGTTAGCACTGCTTATCGAGTCAATGTTACTACATTCTTCAACCATAGTAATTTGCTGGCTTCTAGATTAATCTGCAGTGGATTGATAAAAGAATAGAGAAATCGTAGAAATTTATATTTTAATATCACCAATCGTACCATGTTTGCGCTGCTTATTCTACTGTTTTTAATGGATGCAGTGCCCTGTTATGCTTTTACTATCTTTGTTTACGTTTGATTGCAACAAAGATGGTAAAAGCACAACAACAGAGTGAGATTTAAAGACGGTGAAATAAGCATCGTAAGCATTGTACAATTGTTAAAGTCCAAAATTTTGTCTCCTTCCAACTTCTATATTTTTTCATCTATCCTCCATAGATGAATCTCAAAAGGCAAGTACTACAGTTCAAAATTGCAGTGATATCGATTTAGTAAGCAGCTTGGTCAGTGCCAAAAGTAAGAAATTTGCTACTAATGATAATATTAATCAATTGTAAACATCATTATGTAATTTCTTCAAAATTAATTCGAAGAAACTTTTCATCTTGACGATGTAAAGAACCAGCTTCGTGGAAAGGGAAAACGATTGATATATATGTTTGCATCAAAAGAATGTGCAGATGCAAAGCTGTATTTTGTATGCTAAACCATATAACGCGTGTAAATTAATGTAGGAGACAATGAGACAATAAATATTGAAAGCGGTTAAAAACAAACGTTGCATGTTACAAACTCTATTGAACGGAACGGAACTGCAAGGGGAATCGTGATAAATGTAAGACATCAAATTTTCAGTAATACAATATTCCACTTTATCTATCATGAAAATTATAACGCGTCTTCCAACACATAAAGATGTCTCCTTTAATATATATCTAACCACTATGCCATAAAAATATTCAAGGTTCGGAAAATAGTGTAAACAAAAACATTAATGGATCGGGAAAAAAAAATCAAGGGAGGAGAAGAAAGAAACCCGAAATTAGAAGGCTGTTTTGAAGAGCAAATAAACATGCATCGACCATTGCAGCTAACTAAGTGTTATTTGTTTTCTTTTTATAGCTACATAATGTAGCTCTTTGTTTGCTCATTAATGATCGTTTGTTGTTTATTTGGTTACTAAAACTACATGTAATGCTTTGCTTGAATTCCACTGTACTGGTTACATTATTGTTAAATTACCAAGATTGCTTGCTATTCAGCATAGCCATAACCATCTAGTACTAAAATATCACCTTCAGAATAAAAGGTGGAACCCAGTGCACGAGGTTCCCGCACGATAGCGGGCTCTGAGGAGGTCGATAATTTACGCAGCCTTTCCCTCGCATTGCGAAAGACTGTTTCTGAACTCGAACCTAGACGTCCAGATTACCATGCGGGTGACCTAACCGTTGCGTCAAAGCTCCACCTTAAAATATCACCCAACTTCAACGTGATAAAATGATCTATTTGGTTAATCATTGAAGTTTGAGCTTAACGCCATCAGAGTTATCATAGCGCGCATTATAGCGCATAGCGTAGGGTGTGCGCTGTATGACTTATAATAGCGAACGTGTCATCTATAGCGCAAAATAACGCGCTATTTTGTCAAAGCGCAAAGTAGCGCATAGCACAAAATAGCACGCTATTTTGTTTTTTCTTTCCTTTTAGGTCTGTATAGTGAATAAAGCCCAAAACTGGCCTAAAATATGTTTTTGAACTAGATCCATAGCAAGAGAAGGAATAGGCTTGAATACGAAAAACTACAAAGCCTTGTCTTTATCAAATACAATCAAACTTTGAAAAATCATTTCAAGCGAATGGATGTGGATTCTATTTCTTTAGAAGATACAGATGATTCAAATGAGTGGATGACCGGTTTAATGAAAGAGGATAATTCAGATGTAGAAGATGAGTTGATTTTTGAGAATGATACACTGACTTGGGGTAATGTGTTACGGATGTTGGAAGCTGAAGAAAGAGTACACAAGACTAGACAACACCAAACTAAGTTGAAATGAAAATGAAAGGTTTTAGCTTCTAGTTCAAGGCCTATGTATGTTGATGATGAAGAAGAGGCTAATTTTGAAGGTGATTATGACTCGAAAGAAGAAATGGAGGATGATTTGGATAACGATGATAGTTACCATTTGGATGACATTAGTGATCAGGCTTTAGAAACTTAGAAGTATAATATAATTTCTATGTTTTATTACCGTAGAGTTGAATCATGTTTGACTTAGTTTATTTGAATCTTGTTATTGTAGACTTTATGATATGTTTTTTCGCTCGACCTTCATATTTTCAATTTGTGACTTTTCCTATTTATATTTTTTTAATTCTTGTCAATAGAAAATCTTATGCATTTTATGCAAAATCATATTTCTCATGCATTTTTTTACAAAATTTTATCTCATCACAGATTCGCAACTCACAAATATAAGAATAAATTTCAAATCCTTTAAGACAAAAATATGTTATTTCTATTAATTATTTTGAATGTACGATATAAAATCAACTTTTTTCTAATAATTGCATTTTACATTAAATTTTTTTTATACATGCATGAAGTATAGTAGTGTTTGCATTTGGAGTCTTGAACGGCTTGGATATGACACAAAATCTACAAAAAATAACATTAAATTTCGAATATGCATAATATATTCAATTAATTGTAAAAATATGCAAAATTTAAAAAAACGAACAAAATAGCGCACGCTATAGCGCATAGCGCAAGTCTTGCGCTATTCGCTATTGACTGCCTTGACCGCGATTGAATTTACTTCATTAATAACTTGTACAACTAACGATTCTCAACCAAATATAATTTACGTTCAATGTATTAAACATAAAATAATAATTACTATGTTACAATATACCAAAATACAATTTCATTTTCATCGCATACCCACGCCACAAAAATGAACCATCATAATATTCTTGTGATATTCCGTGTGCGATGCATAAATCTCACTTTGATTGAATAAAAAAAATCGGTGAACATCAATCATTTGATGCAGATGGCAATTTTTTACATTGAATGAATGCATTAGTTTCAACACTTACATGCTTTGATCTTCCTGAAATCAGGGGTGAGCGTTTGATTTATTCGATGATGAAAATTGTTAAACCAAATTAAAATCAATAAAAACAAAAACCAAACCAAACCAACCAAATCAAGTTTGGTTGGTTCGGTTGATTATTCGATTTAACCAAACTAACAACGGTTCACATTTTATGTTTGGAATGTTTGTTGTAATTTGAAATAAAACAAAAATTTATGATTAAAGTATTTTTATTTAGCATGTTTATGCTTTCTAGTAGTAATTTTGATACATATATGGTAAATATAATTTATTTTGATCACGAAACTAATTAAAAAATTAGTATAACATTATTAATTTCAAAAATATAATAAAAGTTCGGTTAATTTGGTTAAACCGAAAACCAAACTAAAATTTTCTGCTGGCCGGTTATAAATCAATCTAGTTTCAGAACCAAAGCAAACCGATCAAAATGAATTAGTTTGGTTGGTTTATTTGGTTTAACCAAAGATTGCTCACCCTGCCTAAAATGGCACTTGTCTTTTCCATAAGTTTTGTGGAAAACACGCTATACAATATTTGATCTATCCTCCGTTTTCTACCTTAGTATGTTGTCCAATGTCAAAAGAAATTCCAAATCACTTTGGATTGCATGTAAATGTTACAAAATGATCAAGTGAACATACACACCGACACATTGTCATCACTTGTTGATAATATTGTACCATATATCTTGATCCTCAATTAAACAATAAAGGCATAACTACTCCTATTCATTGAATACAGATATTGCAGACATATTACCAAATATCTTGCAGTCCACTTTTAAACCTTAGCTCTAAGATTACTTTGATTGCACATGACCCATGCTAGTCTTTCCTCAATACATGTATAATAATTAATAATAAATTACTGGAACAGTCTGCCACCTAATGACAAAATTGATACATACCCAAACTTGAGTTGTATCAGGTGGCATAGTACTCACTCACACACGATAACCATTTGTCTCTACTCCCCCTTTAAACATATCTATAACCAATGTTCGATCGAAAACCTTTTTCATCATACGAAGCATCACTTCTTTGTTTAACTGAAATATCTCTGTAGCCCCATGATTAGGGCTGTTATGGTAATTGTTACCATTATCATTTCACAAATACCGTTACCGTACCATTTTTACTGGTAAGCGAAAATTGCTTACCGTTACCGTTACCGATAGGCTGGTATACCGATAATCTGGTAACCGTTACACTGGTAATGGTAAATTACCGTTTGTCTAAAAAAGTTAGTAACATAACACGTATTCACACCATAACGGTGCTTCATTATACAATTTATAGTGTTACTTAATAAAAGACATAAATGAGAAAGAAGTGAAGTGTATTTAACATTATTTCACATGGTTAATAAACTAAATTTAATTATTTGCTTGGTTTTAAATGCCTATAATAATACATGTTACATGAATATACATGTATTATAAATTGACTGGTAAAATTACCGTTACCGCTGGTATTGAAGAAATGTTACCGATGATTTACCGTAGAAAATGGTAAATTTACCGTTACCATACCGATTAAACTGGTATACCGATTTCACTCGAAAATGGTAACCGATTGGCTGGTAATGGTATGGTAATGGTAAATTTACCGTTACCATAACAGCCCTAGCCATGATTATAAATTTATACCGACTACCAAAGTAGTTATTTCAAAGACGTTAGAACATTGTACCACTTACCATCTCCAAAATGGCTCTTAATCAACCTAACACGAACCTACTAGTACTCAACCTCTTTAAATCTTTCTAGTGCCATCCTAAGCACTTTAACCAACTCATTACATTTATCAAATATTAATGTTAAATCGTTGATGATGGCCTATCCACTACTTAGATAAGCTTACCACACTCTATGTATTAGCCTCGTCATTCTCGTTGTAAAGTACAATTGTGCAAACTTCGCATTTCCATCAGTTGGTAACAAAGATCTTACCCCATGAAGATTCTATCCATTAATCCATAAATATAAGGACGGCGTTCATCATTCATTGAATTGTTAACATGAACTCTCATCGAAGTAAAAATAAATATAAAATTATATAGTTGTATGCTCTCCCTGAGCATCTTAAGTTGAGAAACCCTATTGTAATCTAATGGATGAAGTCTCATAAGGTAGTCAAACTTTGCCTCTTTAGCAGTAAAATGAGAAGGTCAAATTCACAAATCATATTACTTATTCTACTTTTACTCGTACCAAACTAAAGTGCAAAAACCATAACATATAGATGGTAGTGCCCCAAAATTCCATTTAGCAAATATTGTCAACATTTAACATAAGACGTAACAATGAGTACAATGTTTCTTAGGGAAGGTCATTCTAAGAAGAAAACTAACTTTCACAGACAATTGATGCTTTTGAATTATTTGATCAAACAATACTACCTTAATTCCTCACACAACAAGTAACAACATAAAACTTAACTAAAAGTTATAAATTATCACGAGATTTACAATATCAACCGGATAACAAATGCTAAAAATGTTTGTCTACCTAATACCAAATCACTTTTAAAAAATGCATCAACATTATCATATTACACAATTAAAGTAGGAGAAAAAGAAAGAACCTCTACCACTATTTTATTGATCATTCCTCTCAAGTGCGTCATCCTACGTGAACAATTCAATCTACGTACTAAATAAATAAACATCAACCAATTAGTTTTAGTAATAAAAGAACAAATGTAACACACATTGTACTTTAAATAGAATATCTTCTGCTGAATAACCTTTCAGTTCTACCCCTTTGTAACATGATCTCTTTTGTGTTGTTCACACAAAGCTAACATCGACAGTCCATACTTATTAGGTTTACAATTCCGTTCTTCTGAACGATATTGTTCATAATTGTTACACCTCATCCTTTAAACTTCCTCTCATCCCGTATCGATTTCTCTTCGCTCTAAGACGAAAAGCAAGTTCATATTATCCATTAAAACTATTCAAATAATACCCAAATGCAATAACGGAGAAATTAGTTTAAATGCGTAACTAGATTTTGCTACATTTACATAATCATGCACAGTTAAATCTTGGATTTCAGTCGTATCCCATCTTGAGAATTTTACATAATATCTCGTACTGGACGAGACTTAGGAGATGAGTATATCTTGGGTGTACATGTCGGATTTTAAAGTCAATCTCGGGGCTATCTCGGAGTAACTTGAATGTGTAAAATTGACAATTGAAAGATTTCTATTATAATTACTATATGAATATAAACTTTGACATGCATAATTTATATAAAACAATAATATCAATTTTTTAAAGGAGGGGTAAAAAGATTGAATGAATTTTACTCGTCTGAATATTAAAAATAATAAATAATTTTTTTATTTATTTTTGCTTATCCGTTGAAAAATAAAAAAAACATAATTAGAAGACTAGTAAAAATTCATTAGAGCGAAATTTCTTTTTAACCCACAAAATAAGTAAAAGAAATATGTAAATGGACAAACATAATTTTGTATGAGATCTTATGGCAAATTTCACTTGAGATCTTAATATCTTGGACTAGATGAATGTCAAATAAAGTATAATAAAATTTAATGTTTCGTTTCGTTAAATCTCGTCTCGCTCAAATTCAAAAATGAAATCTCCAGCGAGTTCTCAGGTGAGATAAACGAGATTTGGAATAGTGCTCGATTAGCGTACACAAAAAGTTAAAATGGATGTTTTGAAGATGAAGCTTAGTAAGTTGGTTTGGTTTGGTGTGGCTAAGTAGTACTTCTTATTTGAACAATGAAACAATATGAAGTTGTTTGTTTCCACTGCTCGAGCTAAAAAGTAAAAAACATATTAAGGGTTGGTAAATTATAGTTGAATTGAGTAATTTCTTCTCAGTCCATATGGAAAGCAAAAAAACATTACGTCAATATATATATATATGTATATATATATATATATAAATTTTGGATGAGATCTTAGATTGAGATTCCGATCTATATTTCAGATGAGATTTAAATATTTCGGACGAGACAAGTGTTAAAGAAGATACGAATGAGATTTGATGTCTCGTTTTGTTTAAGGAACTATCAGAGGTGATATAGAAAATATAGAACCATGCCTATACCTAAGAAACCCAACACAATAAAACAAACCGACCAAGTTATAATTACATAACCCTAAAATTTCATTCCAGACCATAACAAAAAAGGATAGGATGCTGATAGTTCGAATTGGAGTTCATGATAAGATTCTTTATACCAAACTTCGAAATTTGGGATGCTTTCAAATGTTTGATTCTAACATGGGGTAATTTATGATTTTGTCTTTGTTTTTTTGGTTCTTTTTTCATTGTATAGCGTCTTTTGAATTGTTCGCGGTAGCTTTGTATTTCTTTTCATTTTTCCGTTCTCTAGTGGTATTAGTTTTTGCCTATTCTTGTCCTGCCTTTGGTCAAAGTCTAACTGGAATCCGTGGGTTTCGATCGGAATCTCTTACCTTGTTCAGTACAGTCAACTGAAAAAATTACTAGTGTCGAGGAAGATAAAAGGTGACATACTTTTAACTTACAATAGATGAAAAAAAATCAAAAGAATTCGATAATGGCGATGATGATTAGTTAGACTAATGAAGGAAAAATTAATCCAATTTAGTTTAACTTGAAGAAAGGTCATTAGTGTTGAAAATGTTGTAAAGAGTGGATAAAGAGAAGAGAAGGTGCATAATTATTGAAAAGATAATTGGGCGAACAAGAGGTGAAAGAATGATGAATTCTAAATATAAAAGAGCCATATTAGATCCTGGTTTAATTAAACTGTTCATCGAGAAATAAAATTTTAGTTTTAGGATGTCACCGAATATTTGCAACTTGTAATATTGTCAGGTAATAATATAATATATTTTTTTCTTCAGTTTACGGATAAATTCTTCCATGATTTTGCCACCACTTGTGAAAAATTCTTGATCCACCATATATATATATATATCCTTATTTTATGCCTTTATGTAGCCTTCTAATTTCCACAAGTTTATTGGTTTCTTGAATAAAATATTTGTAGTTTCTCTCTCTATTCTACATGAGTGGGCTAAATAAGATAGTACATGGGAAGGCTAAATATTCTTCTCTTCTCTCTCTCTACACACATCCAACCCCACGCATATATAATGACAATTTATTATAATATGAGGAGGGATCTATAAGTCTCTTCCCTTTTTGCGGTCACGTGATATCAACCATTGAATTAAATAAATCAGTGGATGAGTTTGTCATGAATAATCAGTGCTTGCTATCATCTTTTCTCTTTATATCATCATTTAATTCAGTTTGCACTAATATAGCAGGAAAGAATTGAAAAGGATTTTGCAAAAAGATTGTAGAAGTCTTAATGCGGAATTATTTGAAGTTAAAAACATAATTTTGTTATGAAATGTGATAAAATTTTAAGATAAATGATTATAATTGATTTACAAATTAACTTTGTCATAATTGTTTATGTACATAATTTAATGTATGTGATCCATATATCTTTATAGCTGAATAGAAAAATAATTTTACTGGTTTTGTTAATATACATACATATATTAAAATCGCCTTTTTTGTGATTTATTATAAGAATAGAACACCTATTTACTAAAATTATTATTACATACATATATTAAAATCGCCTTTTTTTGTGATTTATTATAAGAATAGAACACCTATTTACTAAAATTATTATTTAAATAGTTTAAATTTGAGATTTCGTAAGAAATTCAAATGCATGGATTAAAATGTGAAGAATTAGAAAGGAATCGATGGAGGTTATAAGTAATTGTAGAAATGTTAAATCATAGGTATTTGAAGCTAAAAACATAGTTTTACTAAGTAATATATCATAAATTTATTGAGATAAATGAATAAAAAATTAAATTTGTTAATATTGTTTATGTATATTATTTATATTATGTGATTTATATATTTTTATATTTGAATGAAAAAACAATTTTACCACTTTTATTAATATGAGTATGATATACATATTGAAACCATCATATTTTAAGATTTATTAGATCAATTAACGAATGTTTGTTTATTGAATTCAAATAGTTTAAATTCAAGATTACATAATTAATTAAAATATATCGAGTTCAATGTGCAATATTAGACGATATTGAGGATAGTCTTGTAAACAACTATGTAATTTCAATTTGTTGGTAGACGTTAAGAAAAGAATTTTATAATATAATGGATGATAAATATATCAATATAGATGAACTATAAATTAAATGCGTAATTATTATTTAGTGGAAATTAGTGACACATACCTCTTTTCTAAACTTGTTTGTTTTACATCCTTCTATTTTAAAAATTATTTTCTACATTCCTCTTTTTTGAATTTTTTTTTACTTCTCTCGTTTTCAAATTTAAAAGCGGCCGCTACGACATGTATTATGACGGTTATGAGTTATAGACGTATATCCTATAAGTGAACGTTAAGGTTGGTAAAATTATCCAAATACCTCCGTGAATTTACTCTTTTTTGAAAATATGGATGTAATTTATAAATGAAAATTGAGAGGGATCTAAGGTTATTTTTTATAATCACAAGGATGTATGTCAAAAATTTTCTATTATTTATGTATATGTATATAATTACATTATGTGATTGAGTATTGATATATCTAAATAAATTTCATATAATTCCGTTAATATGGACATGATATAAATATTGAATTTTTTTGTATTTTTATTATTTATTAGACTAATCAATGAATAATAATTAACTAAATGTATGTAAATAATTTTAAGATTACGTGAGTTATAATATAATATATGGAGTTTTAAAATATTAGAAGGAAACCCAAGGGGGTTTTGTAGATGGTTGTAGAAAATTTAAAATGAAGGTATTTGAAGTAAAAAAAACATAATTTTGTAATGCATCATGTGATGAATGTATTGGCGTAAATGAATTATAAATTGAACTTGTTATGATTGTTTATATATGCATTGTATGTTATGTGACTTGTGTGTATCTTACTTTGATGGAAAGATGATTTTACTGTTTTTGTTAATATGAGTAATGCACATATTGAAATTTTCATATTTTCCATAATTTAGTAGATGAACTAACAAATATCAATTAATTTAATTTGATATATCTAATTAGTTTAAATTTAAAACTGCATAAAAGGTAAAATATTAGGAGTAAGTGGGGTAGGTTTTGTAATAATTGTGATAATTTTGTAATGCATCATGTGATGAATGTATTGGCGTAAATGAATTATAAATTGAACTTGTTATGATTGTTTATATATGCATTGTATGTTATGTGACTTGTGTGTATCTTACTTTGATGGAAAGATGATTTTACTGTTTTTGTTAATATGAGTAATGCACATATTGAAATTTTCATATTTTCCATAATTTAGTAGATGAACTAACAAATATCAATTAATTTAATTTGATATATCTAATTAGTTTAAATTTAAAACTGCATAAAAGGTAAAATATTAGGAGTAAGTGGGGTAGGTTTTGTAATAATTGTGATAATTTTAAATGTGGTTATTTGAATTAAAAGTGTAATTTTACAATGCAATGTTATGGTAAATTTATTGAGATAAATAAATTGCAAATTAAATTTGTTATTATTGTTTTATGCGATTTATATATCATAATCGAATAAAAAAATTAGGTTTATTATTTTGGTTGGTACAATAGTGGTATATGTATTGAAACTGTCATTCTTTAGTATTTAGAAGTACTAATAAATATTAGTTAACTGAATTTACTTAAATAGATTAAATTTTGGATTATGTTTAACCTAAATGTATGCATGAATATCAAATGTTAGGTGGTAATTGATGGATTATTTGTAAATAATTATATATTCTTAAATGTATGCGTCATAATGTAAAATGATGGGAGTAAATAAGTGTAAGTTGATCAACTAAAAGATTTGAAAATAAAATATCAGGAGAGGATTAAAGAGGAGAGAAAACTCCAAAAATCAATAAAAGAGCTAGAAATTCTTCGGCTTTACTATTATTTAATATATTTAATTGATAAGGACTTGTGTCAGACCAAATTAATCGAAAAGTCATTCACAACCTTAAAAGTTTTTGAATTGCTGGTTCCTGGTTTTCTTTGGATTTCAACATGTTTATGACTATCTCAAAGACATGCTTAAGATATCACGAGTTGATTGGTGTATTAATTTAGTTAAACAATTTGCAGATAAATTAAATATAGAGAAAATGAGCTGGCAGCACCTATTATCAACAATTCAAGACCATAGATCTTTACCTTCTTATTTACAATTTTTGTTTTAAAATTTTGATTGCTTTATTAAATTTGAATAAATTCTTGTCTTTTATTTAAAATTCTAAATATAGCTGTTTTTTAATGATTATGTCTATACTTTTTTTTGGTTAAATTGTTTAAGTAATTGCAACATGACATGAAGTATCTGCATATTCTTTCTATGTCATTAATTCGTAAAAATTAAGCATACTTATGAAAAAGCAGACCAATTATTTTAATGGTATAGTTTTATCAAAGTATTTTCCTTATTACACGTGCATCGCATGTGGCAATATGTTAATATAGGTCGTGGCAATTAGTTTAGCATCCTTTTTTATTTGCTAAATAGATTATAAGGACCTCAAACATTCATTACAATAGAATGGTTGGGATCCGATTTTTAGGTTTATCTTTCAAGTATTCCATCTTCCCTCTTCTACCCTAGAAACTAATTCCCATTCATCTTTCACAAACAAAAATAAAAAAAGATTGTCTCCAAATAAAAAGAAAAAGAAAAAATCATGCTCTTTTTTTTCAATATTGGATGGGTTGCTGAAAATTAAATTTTAGAGGAGAGAATGAATTTGAGGGGAAGAGAAAAACGATGATAAATCGAGATGGATTTAAGTGAAATAAAAGTAGATAGAAGAGAAAGAATGAGCTGCAGAAGGAGGAGAGAGAAAGAAGAAAAGTAAGGATGAAGAAGACTGGCTTGTACTTCCATTGCAGTTTGCATTATATATAGTGCATGCCAATTTTCGTAGTAGTTTAATTGGATTGAAATCCAAGTCAATTTTTGTTGTACTTAGTATTGACTAACGTTATATACAGTGTAAGCGAATCAGGGATATAATGAAATCCAGTTTAATCATATATTATTTTAATAAAAATTTGACAAGATAAAATAAAAAATAAAAATAGTTTTTTCTTTCTTTCTGTTTTAAAAAATTAATCAAAGGGTATCATTAGCCTTTTTATAAAGGAGGGACTATGATAAGTGAGAGGTATTTTCAATCTATTAATTCTTGTAGCAGGGACCTCTAACAAAACCCCTCTATAATATGGCTCTAATTACATTTTTCTCTTATGCTTAGTTTTGGTATTATGTTATTGCAGGTGATCGAAACATTCCACTTGAAGATTTCTGAAGATCAGCTTATGTCACGGTGTACAAAATGCAACGGCAGATTCATTCAGAAACCACTTTCCATGGAGGAAGCCTTAGAAGCTTCCAAAGGATTCCAAGTGATACCAAATTGTTTATTTAACCGGAATATCGAGTTTTGGCAGTGCACTGATTGTCATCAACTTTACTGGGAGGTACATAAACCCTCTCTATTTTTGCCAATACAGGTTCATTTCCTTTCAAGTTTACCAACTATACATAAATATATCACATATGTTTCATATTAGCGAAACTTTTGAACTTATACTTGCCATATATTGTGTATTAGAAGTTGCAACCATTCGAATGTATGATATTAAAATTGAACGATATTGCATAAAATTGGAAAATTCACAACGTGGAACCTATAATCTGTAATAATATTTCACATATCGTTTTCTCAGGGAACTCAATACCAGAATGCGGTCGAAAAGTTTATTGCAATATGCAAGCTAAATGATGGTACCGTGTCAAGCTAGATCAGATCAGTATATTCAAAGCAAACCCTTGCAGAATGTAATGGATGTGACTGCCATCAAATATTGCTAGTTTGCCATATTATATGTCAATGTTAGTTTTCTTAGTAGCAGCACCTATATATCTTACTATGTATATTATCCCCTCCCTCCAGTATATGAAAATAGCAGTTCTCTTTTGTTTCTGACATTCTTGAATTAACGGAAAACATCAAAAGTACTGTTTGTTAAAAATCTCTGAGAATCCCACCACACAAGGATATTATGGAAATTGGATGGATTGGTTATGTTATATGTTTCCCTCGTATGTTTACAGTGGCCTGATACTGATACTTGTTTACTGTTTTTATGGTAATAGCCTTTTAAAGTGGAGAAAGGCAGATATATTGATTTCTTGGTTGCACGAACATGATTGGTGAGTCGAATTCAAGGATATGGTGGTAAGGCTTCTTCTTACATTAGTTTTCAGTCACAGTATGCAAGATAATTTTGTTTAATTTACTTTGGTTTCAAAACTTATCACGCAAAAGATCTTTTAGCGCCGTGTTGGCAAAAATGAACCAATGATATTTCAAATGTCGTGTGTATAATTTACATTGATGACACTTGAAAAGATGCCGGTGCCTTTGCCATAGTAGGGCTGACGTGATCACAAATGGTCTATATATCACAAATGGTTTATATATGTAAATAGTTTTTAAACATGCATATTTGCATGATAAATTTTGAAAAGGGACTGTTTGACACATGTCCCTAATAAGTTTCAAAATACACAAGAACCCCAGTAAAAAAAAGTTTGTAAATTTGGTCCTTAGAATTAAGTTACTGAATAATGGCATACACTTATGCAATTATTCAGTGGATAATTGCAGACATTTATGCAATTATATCAAAAAATTGTAGACATTTTCGTAATTATTCACTGAAAAATTGCGGTAATTTACGCAATTTTTTCAAAAAATTACGTAAAATTCTGCAGTTATTCACCAAAAAAATTGCGGAAATTTCCGCAATTATTTACCAAAAAAATTGCATAAATTTATGCAACTTTTGGATATAATTGCATAAATGTCTGCAATTATTCGGTGAATAATTGCATAACTGTATGCAATTACGTAGTGACTTAATTCCAGAGACTTAATTTACGTATTTTTTTACTGGTGTTTTTGTGTATTTTAAAACTTATTAGGGACCTGAGCCTAATATTCACTTTTGAAAATTGGTTTAAATTTACAAAGTTTTCATTACTTATTTAGTTCGAGCTGCCGAACTCCGAGCAGATGATTGGTCTAAATAAAGGGTCAAAATAAATGTACTTTGTTGACACTGTGATGTATAAAGCCAAATAATTTCGAGTGGTACTTTACTTGGTTGACGAACGTTTTGAGCTTAACTAAAAAGTAAAGCTTTATTAACAGTTGAAATAAAAAAATAATTTTCAGTTCGATCGTGAAATTTCAAAAAATATCCTTACTAGAAACAAACAAGGACCATAAGATCACAAATTCGTGGGCCACTCACCGCTAAAATTAGTTTACATTATTATTTATAAAGTTTGGAATATTATTAAGATTACTGGCTGGAACCTAAATAATAACAATCTTTCACATGTATTATTTTCTTATGTTTTTTTGTATTGTCCTCTCTTATCTAAGTATCAATAAATAAATATCAATATTTACTTTGTTTTAAGCTATATCAAATGCACTAATTATTTTGACTTTTGTATAATTTTAGCTAGCTTTGTGATTTTTTTCCAATTTGAATATAAAATCTAAATCACCTAATCATATATTAAATCATTTTTAGGTAACATTTTGAACGTTCGGGTTTTTCTATCATACTAAAGGATTTTTGGAAAAGAATATTTCAATAAAAAATTAAGATATATATATATATATATATATATATATATATATATATATAAATCTTTGTGTGTAAGGATCAGTTACATCTGATTTTTGCTACACCTCAAATCCACTTTGATTTCAACCAAGTTCTAAATTAAATAATAAGGTACAGTGACGAAAGAGAAAATATAATTATTTAATTCAAAACATGTGGTTGAAATTAGAGGGATTTGAGGTGTAATAAAAATGAGGTGTAGCTGATCCTTGCCCTGTATATATAAGGACAAAGATCAGCTATACCTCATTTTCGCTACATCTCAAATTTTCTCTAATTTCAAACACAAAATTTCAATTTAAATAATATAATGAGGTGACAAAAGAGAGAATATATTATTTAGATGAGAATGTGTGATTGAAATCAGAGGAATTAAAGGTGTAGTCGATCCTTGTTTATACACACACACATTTTATTTTAACGTAGAATTCAATATTTGGAAATCATTTCTAACTATATATTTATCTAAAAAAACATCAAATTAAAAACAATTAAAAGTACATGTTAATGCTTGGCTAATGTTATGATGACAAAATTTAATATTAAAGTTTTTTTTGATGAAAATGACGTTGTAGAATCTGAATTTCAATTTGAAACATTTCACCTTTCTCGTGAGAGTGAGAGCCCTTTCTATCTTTTATTAATATCTTTCACACATAGAGCACGTTGTAATTTGTATTTTTATTTTATATATCATTCTTATTAATCATCTATCTTGCACACACGAAGCCCATGCCATTGGATCTCATAATAGTAATCCAAAAATATGAAAAGATAAACCCAATTGCAACTATAATTGCTTTTTGCTGTAAAACAAATACTTTCAATATGTTTAGGCTGATTTTGATGAAAAGAAAACTCATTGTTCCAGCTTGGAAGGCGGGAAGGGGAACCACTGAGGGTGGTAAGATGCGATGGTGGTTAGCAAGGCAACAGTTGAGAAAGTTGGGATTCGTGTTGGTCGGTAGAATTAGGGGATTGTATTAGGTTTAGGAAGATGCATCAGAGTTCTGATTGAATTAGTAGTGTGTGCTGGGGATACGGGTGTTGGGTTTTAGTTGGGACAGAGAAAAAGTTTTAGGGTTAATCCCTAGGTTCAGTTGATGCCTTATTATTTTCAAATCAAAAATTATGACGTTGAGATCCTTTAAAAACATTTTTGTATATAAATTTTTTGAACTAATAGAAGGAAATTAAAGAACATATGTTCAAACTAAGAGGAATTTACTGATAATATTATTTCTTACATGATAAAAAGTCCAAACAGTTCAAGTTCGATCACTACAACAAAAAGGACTTTTTATAGCGTGTAAAAACCGATATAAAAACTTTCTATAGCGATTCTATAATCGTCATAGATCAACATGTTGTAAAAAGTCTGGTAGATACTATAGCGTGTCATACTTGCAATGGAAAACGTATTTTTCTTGCCATCTAAAATAGATCATATTGGTGCAACTGCTTTTCTATAGCATTATGAAACGTGCTATAGAACTTTTTATGACGCATTTTAGTTGCTATAAATATGTCGACATGCTATATTATTATAGCATTTGAACGCGCTATGGAATCATCGTGTCAACCTTTTATGACACATTGAAATGCTATAGAAAATTCATTACTATCTATTATAGCACCGTCTTATTGCTATGAAAACTATTTACTCTTTGCAAAATATTTTGTATAGCACTAACATGATGCTATAGTATAACAAAGCTGAACAATTTTTCTTTTTATTGCATAGTTAGAACGCTATAAAAAAATTCTATTGTACATTTTTTACTGCCATAACATTCAAAGCTTACAATTTTCAATTCTACTTATATATTATAACTCAAAAAACCACATTCATCACATTAACATAAGTACACAAATTGAGTCATAAGCCAAATCACAATATATATATATATATATATATATATATATATATATATATATTCATAATATTTCATACATGAAGAATTAAACATAAATATTTGTGATAAAAATTAAACATAAGTACACAAATTGAGTGTAGCATACCAAAACGATACATACTAAAAATATTTTAATGACCGTCGATAAGCATGACCGATTTAAAGGAGAAAGAGTGCGACATCATGTATCAACCTCAAAAGCATCATACAACACCTGTGAAAAAGAAACACAAACATACATATGTTAGTCAATATATACAAGTATGTATTATCTCAATACAGTACAAGTGTTTTGGTCTCTGATCTCAATTCTCTAATCTCAATACAGTCATCATGTATCAATTTCTAAAAAATATAACTCTGCTACTTGACCAAGAGATGAAAGCTCTACATTGACTTTAGCAAGAGCTTCTTCATCTATATTAACAATAGTACACAGCAATAGTACACAGCCTAGGCAGAGAATATTCACATGTATCTGATTTGGCATCAGCTTCTTATTTATGTTGATAGCTAAACTTACTCTCAGGACTCAATATGTTTTTTGTTCAAAACTTATATGCATACGCTAAACTTATATACTTGAATCATGCATTTGTTCAAAACTTACATACTATAAAATCTAACATATACAAAATTGGCACATTTAACATCATGTACACTTATATTCTTAAAACTGTTATATATTTGAAACCACTTAAACACTTAAAACCAAATATGTATGAAGCTTCACATATTCAAAACCTGACACTTATATGTATTCGAGATTTAATACTTTTAAGACCTGTCATACGTATTTAAAGCTTTCTGCTTTTGAAACTAAGGTAAACACAAATCTGACACACACATATATACCGAAACTTTGCACATTATTGTCATGTACACTTTACAACATGAAACTTATCTCAACAAAGCAACAAACAGTTTAAAAATATATATAAATATGAAGGTAACAGCTGTTAGAAAAATAGAACATATGTAAACTTCATTCCCTTGATTAATAATTATTAACAAATTTGGAAGTAAGGTTAATTAAAAAAAAATAAACAGTTTTGGAAGTAAGGATAATTAAAAAACAATTATTAAGGAAACAGTTTTAGTCTAAAAACAGTTTTAGTTTAAAAAAACTTGTTTAAAAATTTGGAAGTAAGGATAATTAAAAAAACAATTGTATCTGTATTTTAGGTAAACAGTTTTAGTCTAAAAATAAACTGCCTCATGTCATCAAAAACAACATTAAGGTAGCAAGCAAATCTGGTAGAAAAAATACCTGATTTTTATAGGCTATTACATATAGTTTGAACTGAGTGAATAATCCTTTCCACAGCCCAACCCAAACAGTTCGTTGGCTCTGTTCTCTTAACAAACCAAATGCTTCGGGTGAATGGTTGAAAACTAAATCATTGCTGACAACTTGCTATGCTCCTGGAATAACAAACATCCAAAAAAATATATAAATATGAAGGTGACAGCTGTTAGAAAAATAGAACATATGTAAACTTCATTCCCTTGATTAATAATTATTAACAAATTTGCAATGGAAACTGACTTTTTACAGCCAGTACATTAATGGATGAATTTAATTCTCTGCCTTCATACATGGTTAAGCTGAATTTCCCTCAGTTAATTTCCTATTCAATCTTTCTTATAACTAGGGTAAACCCGTGCCACGCACACGGAGTTCAGCCAATATTTTGGTTCAAATATATTCCCGTTATATTATTTTACAAATATTATGATAATGCAAAACATAACCAACACCAAAATGAATTTTTTGCACTTGACACAATTCAATTTGTTATGGAAGTGCATCGTTGCTAATTGCTTTTTTTAGTGTTATAACAAAAGAAGAAAATAAGCAATATGTTGAAGTGGTTCAGTGGCTAATATTTATCTAGGAAAATATAAACGTACATCAAGTGGAAAGTTGATAATAGTTTTAGAGAAGCAGCTGCATGTATATCCATTTTTAAGTGCAAATCACTGCAGAAAACAATAACATGAATTATGTATGTATGTACATATGAAAGCGGACATGCATGCTAGAAATAATTCAGTGAATAATCAAAGTTGACTGGGTGAAAACTAAAAAAAAACCGTCATCACATTCTTCATCAAAACAGAGGAATACACCAAAAGAGCCTAAAAGGGACCAGTAAATGTGATTACCAGCCCACCTTTGTTTACATCAACACAGGTTGTAGTTTAGCATACCGGTTTTCGTAATGATTCAGGATTTTAAAGTGATATAAAACCAAACCACTTAAGCCAATAAGACCGAAATGAATAAAGTTTAAGATTTGGGTAAATATAATATTTTTATAAACAATACATAAAGTAGTTATCGAATGCAAAAAAAATAATTAGAAAACAAAGACTCCCAGCATTGAAATAAAACTAGTAAATGTGAAGTAATAAAAATAAAATAAAAAAAATATCATCTCCCTTAGCCTTTCAATTTCTATTGTTTTTTATAGCGTAAAATATATATAAATGAAGGAAAATTTATGTGCAAATTTATGCACAAATAAATATTAATCAACATTACAGTATGTACCGGTTTGAAGTCTTTCACTAGTTCATAAAATGGTAACTCTTAGGTCCACGACGATGTAATGTCTAATATAGTCTTTATTGGGAAATCAAACCAATTAAAGGTTAAGCAGCTTATAAAAACAAAAATAACTATGAATATGAAACTATATTAATGCTTGAAGTATTTGTTTACCTTTGGATTATTTGTAGGAACATGCGCTTGAAAGTGTAACATTCTAGCTGTGCTTCCTCATCTTCCTAATAAAAAGATAATCAGATTCTAGTTCTTAACCCTTTATCATAAAGAAAACCCTAAAACCAACAAAATGAAATAAATTGAACTACGCAACAGAAAACAAAAGTCTACTGAAATAAAAAGAGTCCTATAATCAAAAGATATTTTATGATTTAATATCAAGTGCTTAATGAATGTACTGTATGGGATCTTAAGCATTATGCGATCCAATGCATATAATAGACCATAACTTTGACAAAGTTAACTGAAAATATATTTCGGTGGTAGTTTTTGCTTTTGAAACATCTGTTAATGGTACTTGTCATGGAAAAATCAAATCTGAAATTTGCAGCAATTAAACAAAGTGTTTAAGATGCCATAAAAACTTTGCATAAATATACTTTAATGCCATATCATATAGCACAAAAGGTATGCAAGTAATAAACTACAACTAAGTATATTTTGAATAGTTAAATTAGCATCAGTATGTATAAAAAGAATGCATTAAAATGTCCATAACTCATAGTGTACTAAGTGTTAAATCAAAGCTTAAAACCAAAAATTAGATTGAACAATAAATTCGAACATCAAAATGATAACCGCAAGTTTCTACCCCTTAATTCTTCCACTTCTGCATGGAACGCCAGACCATGAAAATTCAACAGTTGCTTGCTACATCGGTTTCCCTATCGAAGCTATTTTTATTACAGTAAGAAAATTTTAGTCAATGTTTTTAGCCTAGAATCAATTTATGCTGCATGGTTCATCTTTTTATATCATTATAGTTGCAAAACACCATGAATATAAGCATGCATTTGAAAATTAAAATTGCAATCGTAGATTCATCAATTAAATCATGCTCACGGAAGCAATGATATTATTCAAGTGAACCAACACATCTAAACAATGTTAAATAGAATCGTGCTAGACAAAACCAAAAGTTAAAGAAGATTTTTTTTGTGCCACATCAAATATTCAAAATGGAAATAAAGTTTTGTTGAAGTAACAACCTCTATCAAGCCAAAATGTTACATACAAACATGTTGATCTTATTTATTGTTTTATGGTATGACAGAATATCCCTGAATTAACATGTTAGTTTAGCTGAATACTTCCAAAATTCATCAAGTAGATAAACGAACAATTATTAAAAAAATCCATATGCTGCAGCTGTATTAGAGCTTTCACACAAAAATATTGATTAAACTATTAGTTAGAAATCAACAAAGTTGAAATCACTTACATGTTGAATCTTATGCGCACCAATATCAATTACCGTGGTCATTGTTCAGTATTGAATGTATCGATTAACATTAAAATAAATCTAAAAGTATAAAAAGAACAAACAAAGGTTTTGGAATAAAATGAAGAACAACGATAATCATGGTATGATACAATACTAATTTCTTTTGTTACTTTCTTTGTTAATACTGTTGGTGCAATGCAAGAATGGTATATGAACAAATTTATGAGTATAGAACATAAACTGGTTATTTACATTAAATTACACAAAACTTCTCAAATTAGATATATTATTTATGCATACCGTTATAGTCAGCGGTTATAGCTTACTTAAACCAATTAAGTGGTGTACTTTACCGTTTGCATAAAATGTACGTTTTCTAAACACATTCAAATAACATGCACAATTAATGGGCCTTGTATATGATCTAATCAAGTTATAGCCAGTATTTTTGAATGAAGTATATTTAGAAGGTAATTCGATACAATTACGAAAAATACGATAATATCACAAATTTTTTATAAATAATACTGATTATAAGTGCTGGATGTCGCAAGAAGCGGAAGGAACTGATCCATATGTGGATACTGATCACAATACATTTGTAGAGGTAGTATTTTTTTTCAAAAAGCATATTTACTGAATAATTTATATGATCTGATTATAGACATTACCAAATAATCTAATAATTGAGGTTCCACCTGTGTTTATAACAAAAAATATCCTATATAAAGTGGAATTATTAATTATAAGAAGAAGAAGCATAAAATGGAATATGAATACATAAATTCATCGTTTGTCGAGAAATATAAAGATGCGCCATTATTAATTCATTTGCATTTTCAAATACTGAAGATGCATCTTTAAGCAAAAATCAAGTATAACGCAAAGTTAGAAACAATGGATAACTTAGATCACAACACCAAATATCACAAATAAAATAGATAATCCTATTTTTATACATTAAGATTAAATTATCAATATGAGGAACACAAAAATATACATACACTTGGGAGTATCAGTGATGTAGCAAAAAGGCAAAGAAATGTGTGCAACTATTAAAGGTAATTAGATAAAATAAAGATAAAAAACTGTTAAACATATATATTAAATCGAAAGGGTTGAATATGAGCAAAAGTGGATTAAATTATGCATAACCATGTAAATTATAGAAGTTCAAAGAAAAATGAAGATAGACAATACAAATTACAGAAATAAAAATGAAAAGCTTGCCTCTTGAATGATTTTATATAACTTACGATTGTAAATGCCATTGATTTTCCTAATATAGTAAAGCACTAATAACTCTTCTAATGGCATCTCAACCTCCAAGTACTGGTTATAAAACTACTCTAGCAATTACTATGAATATTATTAGTCAGAGTGACATGATTAATGCACTCTTCATACATAGCTGATCCAAAACGATGTAGGTAAAGTCTTTAAGGAAAACCTATATAACATCACATATAAAATTCAAAACATGACTTTTTAACAAATTAATCACCAACCATTGACTTTAGTGTAAGATATTGTAAAATTGTTATGAACAGACAATATGCTAGGTGGAATTTTAACTTTATGATTATTAGACTGTCCAAAGACAGAAATGATTGTTATGAACAGACAATAATACTTATTTTTATAGGTGTACATCGCTAGAAAACAATCGACTGGACTTTCTTATTTAGCCTGCAACTATGCAATTGTGAACAATAATCTACTACTATTTCAATAATTGGATATACCTTATTAGCTGCAAACCAAAAGCTGAAAACATCAATTGGAAGGCATGAAACTGTAAGTCTCTTCTTCTACTCCTGCTCCGTGAGAATTTTTCTTCTTTCGTTTCTCTTATATATCTCCTCCTAATAGTATGGACGCGGTGACGATTAGGTTAATAATCAAAATAATCGTTATATATCATAAATATATCAACATTATCTATAAAAATCACAAAATGCTTAAGTTTAATAAAAAAAATTATCGACACCCAGTTCGCGAATTTGAAATACTGTGAACCGCTTGAGGAACGCGAAGTTGAAATACTGCTTCAGCTGCCTTGAAGAACCGCTTGAGGAATCACTTGAGGAATCGAGCCTAGAAGACGCGCTTCAGCTGCCTAGAAGGATTCCAGTGAATCACTTGAGGAATCGAGCTTTGAGGGTTGCGGAGCCTTGAGTGTTGCGGAGCCTTGAGTGTTGCGGAGCTTTGAGGGTTGCAGAGGCTTGAGGAATCGAGTGGAATCACTTGGAATCGATGCGGAGCTCTGAGATTAAGAAAGAATTGCAGTGACGAGGAGAATCTGAAGAGAAAGTGAATGTGAAAAAGGAAAAGGGGATTTGGGCGGCACAGAAAAATGATGGAGGGAAATAAAATTTTGGACCATAAAATTTTCTCAATCGTTATTATCAATGGCGTTAAATTATTATTGATGGCGTCAAAGACTAACCAATATAACTATTAACTAGTTAACTATGGCAAGCAACCTCCTGTGCAATCCCCACTTGCTATCAATATAACATTTTCTTGTAGTGGATAATCTTTTTTTTTAAATGAACTAAAGAATTTTCGATTAAACTACTTAATATTGACAAATTGAGTTCGTATAACACAATATCATTTGGTTAAGATTTTTGGACAACAATAATGAATTCATATGGAAGGATTTTAAAATTTTCAAACATAAACAAGACGTGGTTCAAATTGGTCATTTGAGATAAAGTTTTATGAAATCTCAAGTAACAATCCTGTTTACATCTGAATTTTTCGAAGTTCGACCATACGGTTCGTTGATAATATCCGAGAACTTAAATATGTGATATCATTCTTCGAAATCAATTTGATCTTTGATCTTATAAACTTACCAGAAATTGTATATTTTGTTTGAATCAAACAAAGTGAAATTGTGCAAACTATGTGTTGATAACCGTGCTACTTTAGATATTGATTTAATATAAAGTGGATTGAGTTTTAAAACATAAAGCACAATTTATTTTCCTTTATTCATATTTACTTCTTAATTGAAAAATAGTTTTATATCTTTAGGAACTCTACAAAAAATTATAAAAATCATACACCTATTTATAACATTTAATACATTATACTAAAAGTGCATTTAATATACAACAAAGTAATACTTATTAATTATTAAAACATTCTATTATATTATATAAATTAAGTAATATTTTTTAGTATTTTAATGTTTGATAAATTACACATTATTATAAAAGTAAAATAAAATATTTAATAGAAATGGTAATATAAGGAATAACAAAATTATGCTAATAATATTATTAGCATAAATATTTAAGAGTATTTAGTCATCAAATATGAATCGAAATTAAAGGTGTGTAGGAAAGGCGGGGTTTTCCTACCCTTTTCGATGCAGTGCCAATTTTTTTATAGAAAAATATGGCATCGGGAAGACGTAAGAATATAATAGGAAGATGTAGGAATTTACTATGCGATGAACGTCTTTAGCCCTATAATGATCATTACTATTGATTTGGGAGATAATATCCAAATAAGTTACGTCCTTTGGATAATAATATGGGCCGGAAACCGTTTGTGGATTTAGCTCCGCACCTTGTCAACTGGTTTTTACTATTTTTATTGTAGTTTCAATGTAGTTACCGATATCGGTGATTCAATGAATGAAGGTGCTACTCATGGTAAATACAGTGGTGGAGATATATGGAATTACAAAGGTAGGTGCAACGTAGGAAATTCTTACGTCTTTCTTATGCCATATGTTCGTACGTTTTTCCTACACCCCGTGTATGCCTCGTAGGTGGGGCATGCAACAATCGTGTCGGGATTTCACCATTTTTTAGTAGTAGTGTGATGTATCGGCTCCAGTGACCCAATTATCAAAGGAAGTTTACCACTTGATAGCTCGGATCAAAGAGCTCGGAAGAAGCGATCTCTCGTATACTTTAATTTGGTTCAACTGGATACGTAACGATCCTATAAACATCTGAATAATACGTATCACGTCTCAACACAAAGCAACATACATGAGTCATCCAGACTGAATAATACAATATTAGCGACACACACATATAAACAAACCAAAATTAACGAAATTGGAGACGAGTAAAAGATGACAAATGTATGTATGTATGTGTGTGTGTCATAACTCAAATCTGATACAATATCTCATACATATACATGACCAAACGACCTTTCGACAACGTCGAAAGGCGCGTAGCCTTCGACAACATTGAAACGAAGCGTAGCCTTCGACAACATTGAAAGGAAGTGAAAGGATAAACCAAGAGGCATAAGAGAACATCTTCCGACGACGTCGAAAGGTTCATGACCTTTCGATCAAGTCGAAAGGTTTGAGGTGGCATATAAAATGGGGACTTTTCGACCCAGTCGAAAGCAAAAGCGCGGAAGGGGGCCAACTTGCATCTATAAATAAGACCCAAGGAGTCTAGTTTTGGGGACCGAATTCTGGAATACTGAATTCATTTTTTTTACTCTACTTTCTTAGCAATAATTGTACTTAGAAGAAACCCTAAATCGAATTAGGGAGAAAGCTCAATTTCTTTTAACTCATTTCGGATAATAAATAAAAATGGAGATAGCTTGTTCATAATGGATATTGGCGACGAGGAAGATCATTAAGATCATTAGCTAGACTAATGATCGATTGCACATGATTCTAACCTATTCTCAAAATCTCTTTTGATCCATGCTATATGTAAGATCGACTTAGGCATTTCCAATCGAAACACATCATCATCGGAGCCTATACTTAATGCTAAAAATAAAAGTGATGATGGGGTGTCGATTAAGTTGAATGCATGAGTTATGAGAATATCGAAATCGATATTATATAAGGAATATAAAGTAGATTGTAGACTATTAAACTAGGATTGCTTCGAAAGGTAGAACACCTTTCAACCTAGTCGAAGGAGTACTTCCGAAAGGAATCCTGGTTTATATTGTCTAACAACCATTCAGGATGGAATTAATTCGTGGGAAACCTACTCATTTAGGCATCTGAACCCGTTCGAAGGGATTCCGTGGAAAGAATATTGACACCATAGGGGTTGAAAACAATCAAGGCAAACTGTTAGAATAATCATCCCCTTTCGACAAAGTCGAAAGGTCTTAAATATCACCTTCCGACGTGATCGAAATGGAAGACGTTGATGATTGATTGTTTTCAACTTCCAGGGGAGATGAAACTCAATGAAGTGATGATTTCAAGAGCTATATGTTGTGAATAACTCCTAGAGATAATTTTATTATTCCAACCTGATCGAAAGGTTGGAGTGACCTCGTCATCCCTTTCGACAAGGTTAGAATGTTTAGCAACTTACTATTATACCATCCTAGTCGAAAGGTTGGAGTGACCACGTCATCCCTTTTCGACAAGGTCGAAAGGTTTAACAATTACTATTATACTAACCTGGTCGTAAGGTTGAAGCGGCCTCATTTTCTCGTTCGAGAAGGTCGAAGGGTTTGGTGATTTACTATTCCTTTTAACCAAGTCGATCTGGTCAATAACATGGTCATGTTCAAATAGAATTATCTTATAAAAAGCATTGGGGATGTTGACAAGATTTCTTGTTAACATTTTTGGCGCTAGAAGGAGGGCTCGAACCTCCGATTTTGTCACTACATACAGACTAACTGTAGTGCATTTTTCTTGCGTAGGAAAAATGAGGTCAAAGCGTTTGAGCGGAATTGTGGAGGAAGCAATACACACTACCACCTTGGAAGAAAATATAACACCATCATTTAACCTGGATGGGGTCATTCCAGGGCAGACTTCATCGCCGGCACGACAAGATGAAAACATAGAAAAAATCAAGCGTTTGGAACAACAACTACAAGAAATGCAGGAGTTGTTGAAGATGGCCTTATCTCAAAAGTCTTCAAAGACTCCGAAACAGACTCAAGGAGAAGAAGTGGTCTCTCTAGGAGGAATCTAAAGACTAATTCCAAAGAATGCAAAGACAGAGTGTACTTGATCTCCTCGAAAAAGAAAGAACTTCCCCAAATAAGAACCAATCATCAGGGAAGAGTTGTTGACAAATCCTTGGAACAGTCTGGCAGTTCAACGTCTAAAGAATACCACCCAAGTCAGAAGAATTATGGCAATGTCGAAGCTTTTCTGAAAGATGTTGTTGAGAAGGCTATCAAAGATGCTATGAATTCCAAAGGAAAAAGAACTATAGACGAAAATGTCAATGGCAATGAGAGGGTTCCACCTTTCACCAACGAGATCATGGCCACAGCAATACCTTTGTATGTCAAAATCCCGTCTATGAAATATCACGGGGATACAGACCCCAATGATCATCTTATGGCTTTTGACAGCCAGATGGATTTGTATAATGCTTCTGGGGCAGTCAGATGTCGACTGTTCCCCGTTACTCTCCAAGGAGCGGCAACTAAATGGTATAGGCAATACGAAGAAAAAACCGTCTATTCCTGGAAACAATTTTCGTACGAGTTCTCAGCCCAATTCTGCATCTTCAAGGATCCTACTATTGACTATACAGTCTTGGCAAATATAAAGCAAAGGCAGGGAGAATCTTTGGGGGACTACTTGAGAAGGTTCAACTCTGAAGCTTTAAAGGCCAAGGATATGAATGATCGTGATAAGCTCATAGCTGTCCATTCTGGCTTGATCGAGAATACCCCTTTCTAGAAGCAGCTCTTTGTCAATGGCTGCAAAGATCTACAGGACTTCCACTTTCAAGCAGATAAGTTCATCCATATGGATGAGCTTTATTACGCCAAGAAGAAAACAGTTCCCAGGAAGGAAGGGGGAAGGTTTGGCCAGGACCGTGGCCACAAAAGGACCAGATGGAAAGAACCAGTTGCTAATGCAGTTACTTTAAACAAGACATTATCCTACATATATGCTATAGCTAAGGAAAGAGTCAACTTTCCAACCTCCTTCAAAGCCAAGAATAATCCAGAGCAGAAAAAAGGTGGGGATTACTGCGCTTATCACAAAGCTAATGGCCACAAAACTGATGAGTGCAGAGTTCTAGTCGCAATAATCCAAAAGCTGATCTGGGAAGGCCATCTAAAGGAATTTGTTCAAAACTAGCATAAAGCCCAGCGAACAGAAAATGCTCCGCAGAAGCGCCCAGACAATGCTATAAATGTGCTAGAAGATGAGGATCCTCTAAGCTTAAGCCCACCAATCAACATGATTGATGTGATCCATGGCGGGCCACATCTAGCAGGGAACAGTAAAGGGGCCCGAAGCAGATATATCAAAGAGGCTAAAGAAGGGATCTATTCTGTTCAAGAAGAGCCTCCAACGAAAACTCCACGCCTAAGCATCCAAATGCCTAATCTGGTGGTCACCCTGCAAGGACTATGCAAAGGAGTCCATCATCCTCATAATGACCCCCTCATGATTACGGCCCAAATTAGGCTATCTATTGTCTCAAAAATTCTGGTCGATACAGGCAACGCGGTCAATGTCATCTTCAAACATGCCTTCAATCAGATGAATATCTCAGAGCACAAATTAGAGCCGATATTTGGGTTCAACAATAAAGGGTCAACTCCAACGGGGCAAATAAAGCTACTTGTACAAATGGGAGTGCCACTAACTTGTCGAACATTTGAAACTATTTTTATGATAATTGATCAACCTTCCTACTACAACGCCTTCTTTGGCAGACCAGCCCTGGATGAAATCGATGCTTTTGTCTCTCCAAAGTACCTCATGGTAAATTTCCTAACAAAGCGAGGCTGGGGGACTGAACGGGGGGAACAATTTAGCTCCCGGGAAATGTACTTTGCTACACTTGACCAATACAAAAGGGAGTATTTTGCTTACTTTGATTCTTCTACTGTTTTACAGCCTTCAGATGATGGATTTTCACATCCAACATTCGAAGCAAAGATTAACATTAAAAAGTCTAACAAACGTATGTATCAAAAGCACATCCTTACAGGAAGCAAGAGAAAGAGAATTGATGCTAACTCAATTCTCTTGGGTCCTATAGTCACAGAGTTCGACTGCCGAGGTGAAACAGAAAGGATAAAACCCATAGAAGACCTTGAGGAAGCCCACATAGATTCAGAGGATGCTTCTAAAATAGTTAAAGTGGGAAAAGATCTCGATAATGAGTCAAATGAAGACTTGATACAGTTCCTCAGAGATAACAAGGATGTGTTTGCTTGGTCACATTCTGATATCGTGGGAATCGATCTGACCGTAATGTGCCACGCTTTTAATATCAATCCAGGAGAAACCCCCGTAAAGCAGAGAAAGAGACAATTGGACAAAGTCCGCTCGGATGCTCTAAAGGAGGAGGTTGATAGACTCCTTGAAAATGGATTCATCCGAGAGGTATATTATCCCAAATGGTTAGCCAATCCAGTTTTGGTAAGGAAGCCAAATGAAAAATGGAGAACATGGATTGATTACACGGACCTAAACAAAGCATGCCCAAAGGATTGCTTCCCGCTACCGCAAATAGATCAGTTGGTGGATGCAACAAGTGGACACATATTGTTATCCCTCATGGATGCATATTCAGGGTACAACCAGATACCGATGTTCAAACCAGATGAGGATCGTACTAGCTTCATAACTGAATGGGGAATTTATTGCTACAGGGCAATGCCATTTGGACTAAAGAATGTAGGAGATACTTATCAAAGATTAGTTAATCGAATGTTCAAAGAATAAGTTGGCAGAAACATGGAGGTTTATGTTGATGATATGCTGGTAAAAAGTCTAGCGAACCTGAAAACCATCTTAAGGATTTAGAGGAAATATTCAGAATATTGCGGAAGTATCAAATGAAATTGAACCCGCAAAAGTGCTCTTTTGGAGTCCACTCTGGAAAGTTCTTAGGCTACCTAGTAAGTGCTCAAGGAATCGAAGCGAGTCCTGACCAAATTCAAGCCATAAGGGACATGGCCGAACCTAAAACTAGCAAGGAAGTAATGAGCTTAAACGGAAGGGTAGCTTCCCTTAGCAGATTTATCTCTAAAGCAACTGATAAGTGTATACCATTCTTCGATGTGATTAAGAAAAAGAAGAACTTCGAATGGGGAGAGGATTGCAGGAAAGCTTTCTTGGATTTTAAAAGCCATTTGGCAAAACCACCGATACTCTCAAGTCCCGAAAGCGGGGAAATATTGTATCTATACATGGCAGTATCAGAACATGCAGTTAGCTCGATACTCATTAGAGAAGAAAATGGAACACGACTTCTAGTATACTACCTAAGCAGGCGACTAGAGGATGCTGAGCTACGATACCCAGTTATAGAAAAATTAGCTTATTGTTTGGTTCTCACAGCTCGAAAGCTCAGATCATACTTTCAGGCACATTCGGTCAAGGTATTAACCAATTTTCCTCTTAAGCAAGTTTTTAGTAAGCCTGAGACTTCTGGAAGATTGGTGAAGTGAGGGACCGTGCTTAGTCAATACGATATAGAATTTCAACCACGGACTGCAATCAAAGGGCAGGCACTGGCAGACTTTGTTAATGAGTGTACTAGTTTTATAAAGGAACAATCAGAAAAAGAGAAAGATCAGAAACCTATGTGGCAATTATTTGTGGATGGAGCATCAAATGAACAAGGGGCCGGAGCAGGGTATATATCATAACCCCAAACGGACATCGTTTGCATTATGCCATGAAACTAGGATTTCCTGCAACCAATAATGTGACAGAGTATGAATCAATGGTAGCAGGATTAACCCTGACACTGGAACTAAAAATCCCTCGAATACAGATTTTTAGCGACTCTCGACTGATGGTAAATCAAGTAAAGCAAATATACCAAACAAAGGATCCCAAGTTATCATTATATGTGAAGGAAATATTACGAATGCTTGCTTTGTTTGAGGATTTTTCGATAAACAAGTTCCAAGAGCAGAAAATGCACAGGCAGACTCTTTGGCAAAATTTGCCAGCTCAAGAGGAGCCCCAGAGACACGAATTGTCTCCGTCGAATATCAAGAAAAGCCAAGTATCGAAAAGGAAACATCCAAGCAAGGGAATGAATTGCTAGTTATGACGAGATCTCAAGCTAAGTCCCAAGAGGGGAAGGAGAAAGAAAGTGATAAAGAATTAACAAATGAAAGGATGAATCAACCTGGGCCAAATAGCACAAATGATGATACATGGATGTCACATATTGTTGAATATCTTATTAAAGGAATACTCCCCTCCAATAAAGGGGAAGCAAGGAAAATCAAGAGACAAGCCCCTACCTTCGTAATAATGAACAAAATTCTCTATAAAAAGAGATATGCTCTTCCCTATTTGAGATGTGTGAGCATGAATGATGGGAAAAAACTAATGGCTGAAGCACATGAAGGATTTTGTAGCGACCATTCAAATGGAAGAAAGCTTGCAAAGAAAATAATAAGGCAGGAATTTTACTAGCCTCACATGGTAAGCCAAGCCATAAATTATGTGAAAAGATGCGAAAAATGCTAAAAATATTCAAGGATACCCAGGTTGCCCCTAAGTCAATTAACTCCAATCACAAGTCCATGGCCCTTCAATGTATGGGCAATAGATTTGATATGACCATTACCAATTTCAAAGGGAGGAGCGAAATATGCCGTAGTGGCCATTGATTTTTTTACCAAGTGGGTTGAAGCTGAACCACTTCCGAAAATCACTTCTGAGAAAGTATTAAGATTTATTATCAAGAACATCATAACCAGGTTCAGAATTCCCTAGAAAATAATTTCTGACAATGGAACGCAATTTTAGAGTGAAGAATTCTCCCGGTTCTGCCATAAAAACGGGATTATTAAAAGTTTTTCATCTGCCGCACATCCAAAAGATAATGGAGAAGTTGAGGCTGCAAACAAAACTATAAAAACAATTCTAAAAAAGTGACTAAATAAGGCAAAAGGAAATTGGGTAAAAGAGTTGCTATTAGAGCTATATGCCTACCGAACATCTGCTAAGACAGCAACGGGACATACCCCATATTCTTTGACATACCGGTGTGAGGCGATGCTATCAATCGAGATTGAAATACCTTCACACCGAAGGATTGCTTACGCATTTGATAAGAATCAAGAATTGAAAAAAGAGTCACTGGACTTGATACGTGAGCTAAGAGATGAAGCAGCGGTAAGAACCGCCGAATATCAAAGAAGAATCCCAAAATATTACAACTCAAGAGTAAGAGCTTGATCATTTCAAGAGGGGGATTTGGTACTCCGTAGAGTAATGGCCAATACTAAGAATCCTGTAGATGTGCCCCTAGGACCATACCGGGAGGGGCCATTAATCATATGTAAAGTAATGGCCCCGGGAGCCTACAAATTGTGCCGCCCAAATGGCATTATGGTGCCTAGAACATGGAATGTTGAGCATTTAAGGCCATATTTTCCAAAGATGGATTAATAAAGAGTTTCTTTTTATATAGAGAAAATCTACATGGTTGGGAGAAAAGTACTCCTTATATTTGGGTGCTACCTAAGATGGTAGCCTACCTAAGATGGTAGAAAAGCCTCTGTCCACGTCGAGATGGCCAGGGCAGAGCACCTCCTAGAGGGAGGGTGGGTAAGCCTTTAGATGCGCTATGAGATGGCTAGGTTAAAGCACCGGACAAGCCCTTTGCCGTGCCTCTGGTCAGGTCAAGGACTCTTGGAGGGAGGACGGAGTAAGCCTTTATCCACGCCATGAGATGACCAGGTTAAAGCACCATACAAGCCCTTATCCGCGCCACGCTATGGCCAGGATAAGACACCTCCTGGAGGGAGGACGGAGCAAGCCTTTATCCGCGCCATAAGATAGCCAGGTTAAAGCACTGAACAAGCCCCTGTCCGCACCGCAAAAGGACCAGGGCAGGCCGCCTCCTGGAGGGAGGTCGGGTAAGTCCTTGGTTCCAGCCTCTAAGATGAGCTAACCAAAAGCACTAGACAACAATGGACTAAGATCCAAGCCCGAGAAGAGGCTCATTCAACAGTGGACTAAGATGTCCAAGCCCGAGAAGAGGCTCATTTCAAGCCCGAGAAGAGGCTCATTCAACAATGGACCAAGATGTCCAAGCCCAAGAAGAGGCTCATTCAACAATAGACTAAGATGTCCAAGCCCAAGAGAGGCTCATCAAATAATGGACTAAGACGCCCAAGGCTCAGAGGAAGCTCATCAAGTAAAAGGCTGAAATGTCCAAGCCTATGAAACGACATATCTGATCATGGATTAAAACGTCCAAGCTCAAGAGGCAACTAATCAGATTATATATTCATACCTGAAGAGTTCATATATGTCAAAGAGGATAGAAGTAAAGGAGTGAAACATAACTTCGCTCATTATTACCCGAATCTGGGTTTCGGAACATGCATTTCAGGATTTCATTTACTAATACCCAAATCTGGGTTTCGGGTCTTTATCAATCATCATCTTTATTATACCCGAATCTGGGTATGAGAATATTATTGATCACTGCAATTGTTATACTCGAACCTGGGTTTTGATATTATCATTTGATTTTTCATAATTCCCTAATCTGGATTTGTGGCTTCTATTCTAAAGATAATTTCCATGAACATCTGGTTGTCCAATATATGCCTTAATCTGGGCAAAGGATTTCTATCTTAGCAGCAACTACTGTGGAGGTCTGCTTACACAATATATGCCCTAATCTGGGTCGAAGATTCTTCTACAAATATAACTGTCTGACATGTGCCCTGATCTGGCTCAGAACTTGATATGAAAACAATACTTACTAATTCCCATTTAATTTACCATAAAAACCCGAATATGGGTTCATAAGTGCCACACGGGGAACTATTTTTGAACATTGATATCTAAATTCTGAATGCCATGTTATCAACCTCCAAACTTCACAAGTTAATACCCTAATCTGGGTGGGTTTCATGGTTGATATGATTTAGTTGAGACTAATACAAACAACCGAAAATTTCAAAATGGTCTTCTTAATGCCAAAATTGAAAGTTGGTTTTTATTAATTCTAAACGACACTTGCCAAGCAAATGAGGACATTAATATGCTGATCTACCACTAAACATACATGTAGGTGTGATAGTAACAACATCGAATATCATTAACTTTGAATTTTGCAGGGAAAGTAAAGTTACGAAGAGTAAGAAAGCTATGAAACCTTTGTCCTAAAGAATAAAAGCTTCTTTCATACAGGGGGAGAAAAATGTTAACCATGAAATCTATTTGATAGCAGAGATATGAAAGAAGGTTAATAAGGTTGAGGTTTTGATGAAGAGACATGCCAAGTCATCATGAAGGACATAAAAAGAATGATTCGAAGGCATTGAGCAAGTATCGAAGGAGTCGAAGGCACCAACTACTCATACAGTGTAAAAGCCTTCGACCCAGATGGAAACAGATAGGCCCATCCGCCACTACCAACCTTTCGACACAAACGAACAAGCAATGTTGACTTCGGAACCCCTTTCGAAGGCAATCGATAGTTCTCCCCCAACTACACGTTAAACCTTCCGAAATCAAAGACTTCGCCTCCATAGTAACCTTTTCAAAAGCATAACAAGCCTTTCGAACCGGTCAAAGATCCGTCCTGAAAACCTTTCGACAATGTCGAAAGGCGCTATGAAGAAAGCAATTCTCAGAAAACAGCAAAGGCAAAAGAATAATAATAGACCCTTCGACAACGTCGAAAGGAGGCATAGCTTTCGATCAGGTCAAAAGGTTAAGAGAGAATGAAGGAACTGCAAAAATATGACAAGAAGAACAGGGACACCTTTCGACAACGTCGAAAGGCGCGTAACCTTCGACAACATTGAAAAGAAGCGTAGCCTTCGACAACATTGAAAGGAAACGAAAGGATAAACCAAGAGGCACAAGAGAACACCTTCCAACAACGTCGAAAGGTTCATGACCTTTTGATCAAGTGGAATGGTCCGAGGCGGCATATAAAATGGGGACCTTTCGACCCAGTCGAAAGCAAAAGCACGGAAGGGGGCCGACCTGCATCTATAAATAAGACCCAAAGGGTCTAGTTTTGAGGACCGAATTCTGCAATACTAAATTCATTTTCTTTACTCTACTTTTTTTAGCAATAATTGTACTTAGAAGAAACCCTAAATCGAATTAGGGAGAAAGCTCAATTTCTTGTAACTCATTTCGGATAATAAATAAAAATGGAGATAGCTTGTTCATAATGGATATTGGCGACGAGGAAGATCATTAAGATCATTAGCTAGACTAATGATCGATTGCACATGATTCTAACCTATTTTCAAAATCTCTTTTGATCCATGCTATATGTAAGATCGACTTAGGCATTTCCAATCGAAACACATCATCATCGGAACCTATACTTAATGATTAAAATAAAAGTGATGATGGGGTGTCGATTAAGTTGAATGCAAGAGTTATGGGAATATCTAAATTGATCTTATATAAGGAATATAAAGTAGATGATAGACTATTAAACTAGGATTGTTTCGAAAGGTAGAACACCTTTCGACCTAGTCGAAGGAGTACTTTCGAAAGGAATCCTGGTTTATATTGTCTAACAACCATTCAAGATGGAATTAATTCGAGGGAAACCTACTCATTTAGGCATCTGAACCCTTTCGAAGGGATTCCATGGAAATAATATTGACACCATAGGGGTTGAAAACAATCAAGACAAACTGTTAGAATAATCATCCCCTTTCGACAAAATCGAAAGGTCTTAAATATCACCTTCCGACGTGATCAAAATGGGGTAGAAGTCATTGATGATTGATTGTTTTCAACTTCCAAGGGAGATGAAACTCAATGAAGTGATGACTTCGAGAGCTATATGTTGTGAATAACTCCTAGAGATAATTTGACTATTCCAACCTGATCGAAAGGTTGGAGTGGCCTCGTCATCCCTTTTGACAAGGTTGAAAGGTTTAGCAACTTACTATTATACCAACCTAGTCGAAAGGTTGGAGTGGCCACGTCATCCCTTTTCGACAAGGTCGAAAGGTTTGGCAATTACTATTATACTAACCTGGTCGTAAGGTTGAAGCGGCCTCATTATCTCTTTCGAGAAGGTCGAAGGGTTTGGTAATTTACTATTCCTTTCAACCAGGTCGATTTGGTCAACAACATGGTCATGTTCAAATAGAATTATCTTATAAAAAGCATTGGGACGTTGACAAGATTTCTTGTTAACAACTACCATCTATTAAAACTTTCCAAACAACTTTTCACTTCTATATAAGCCTATTTCTTCCATAAAAGTTCACTCGTCATTTCATTCTCTATACACTTTTCATTTTCAAACATTTTTTTAATAAAAATGTCTTCTCCACACCAAAAACTCTATGAAAACCTTGAAGAAACTCTTCAATCATTCAAAGGTATTCTCTCTTTTATTCTAAGAAACCTAAGGCATTTGGAATTAAGGCAAATGGAAAAGATAAAAGAGCAAGAGAAGCACTTTGATGCTCTTCGATGGTTAATATCTTCCCTGATCAAAGATGATTAAACCAACAACCCAGAATGCTCAAAAGACAATGAAGACTGAGATGTCATTAATGCAAATCCGATCTTTGGATCTAAAGGTTGGGTTGAAGTTTATAGGAATGTCTAGATTTCTACTTATTATAAATTCGTAAGTTTGTATATTAAACTTATTTTATTTTAACAATAATATGTAAATAATTTGGTTTGGATTAGTTACGCTAAGTTTGATTATAAAATAAACAAGTATGGCTTTGATTTGGTTTGGTTTGAATTGAATGCTTGGATGGTTAAATCATCATTTATATGTCATAATTATATCATATTGCATCTATATCTCATTTAAATATATACTCTAATTAATTTAGTCCAAATACATAGTTAAACCCGTTTTGACTAGCATATTACTTAAAACTTGATAATTGATTTTGACTCTACACTTTATAAGTATTTCATTTTAAAGGGATTTTTTTTCATTCATTTTTGTTGATGACAAAAGGATAGAAAAATATAAAATATACATATATATATTTAGAGGGAGTTATGAAACTCAAGGGGTTTATATCATATTTTATATACAGGAATATTTAATGGTTGTCATCATCAAAAGGGGGGAGATTGTTAAGACGTCGGTTATTTATTTTGATGATAACTGTTACCCCGCCTTTTGGTCAAGGTCGGGACATCAACAAATCGGTTAAAAAGGACGGATATCAAGATTGGAGATCGATTGGAAACGAGGCTATGATCGATAGCGTCAAAATTGGACCAAGCTCCAATCAAGGTGGGATCGATTGGGAATGATGAACAAGGCTAGGAAAGGCTGCATTTCAAATTTCTAGTCAAACAGAGTTCGTATGCTCAAGATATGGATGGATCAATATTCATGGGAAATCAGTTCGTATCGATATGGTTCGTATCAATCAACATGGGCTCGGCTATTTACTTCAGATCGATGCTTTCGTATCGATCAGCATGGGTATGGATATGGAAAATGCACTTTACTTCGGATTGATCATAGTACATATCGATCCAAGTTAGGGATCGATACGAAGATATGTGTAGGGGATGGATATGAAAGGCAGCATTCAGGGATCGATACGAAGGAAGGCGGGATGTAGGCATGATACGAAGAGGCAACAAACCGATGGATACGAAGGGTAGCTACATTGGATGGATCCGAAGGCACACTTCGTATCGATCGATACAAACCGATCAAGAGAAGAAGCGCTCAACATGGATATGTGCATGAGACTCGGATCGATTCGATGGCTATGGATACAGGGACCGATGGATACGAATTTAGGGACATGGAAAATGATGGATATGAAGCTCTAGATGGATGTGAAGGTTTCAGCCTATATTGACAAATACAAACTTGGATCGATCATAACTCTCATTCTACAAGTCCAAATGTTATGAAATTTTAACAGGAGCTTGCTTATTCACTACTTCTGGGGTTTGTGACCAATTTTGGCGCAAACAACAACAACCATATATAATCATATAAAATATAGATACTAATGTTTTACCAAGTTATAGAGTATATAGTGCAGAATATTACATAGGTGCTGAATCGAAGATCGTACAGTATAAAGAATCAAGATAAAGATGATATGAAGACTCATGAGTTCAAAGACCAAGATATGAAGATCTCAAGATTATAATTTAGTGTATAGAGTCATAACATATATTGTTAAAGTCCTTGATAGCAATCCTTGATCTCTATCTCCAATTTTCTAATTTTTTATATTGTTAACCAAAATAAATTCCAAAATATTTTATAAAAGTTTTTCAAAGTTTAAAATGTTTATAAACTATGTTCAATCTATTTTACAAAGCATATAATTTTCAAATTATTTTTATGAAACAATTTTCATTTTCAACTAAGCTATGTCGACATACTTATACAATATGTGTTGACATACATGCCGAAAATTGTTTTTTTTTAATTTTGAAAGGAAGTGTCAATTTGTCACAACTCTTCACGAATGGACGCATATGTTCGTTTACTATATAAAAGGGAGTGCAATTGAATTGTTTGATAACTAATTACTTACTTTCTTCCCTCCTTTTACTCTCTTAATAATTCTCTTGAAAAATATACTCTATGCTCTTCAAATTAACATAGAATCAATTCATACTTCATTGTATTGATTCAATACTACTTTCTTATTATTTTGGAAACATCTCTCTCTCATTTCAAAGATCAAAGTGCTATCCAAGAGGCTATAGGATTTATTGTATCCAAAGTACAAGAATTTATCTTTGGAAAAACTATCAACTCTATTTGTATTTGCTTGTGTATGCTTGTTGCCTATTCAAATCAAGTGGATGTGCATAGTAGCCCGTTCAAATCTAGTGGGCGTGCTTGTAGCCTGGTCAAATCAAGTGAGTCTACCTTGAGCTCGATAATTTAGGAGGGTGTTTTGTAGCCTCGAAATCGAGAATGTATTTAAGTTCGCCTTCTTCCCAGTTAAAGATTAACATTTGAAAAGAAATCTGTACAAGCAATTATATGAGACTAGATGTAGAAGAAATCCGAACCGGTATAAAATCCCTGGTGTCATCTCTCTAACTCTTCACTTTACAACTTTTATTTTTTTATATGATTGCATCTGCGACTGATTGTTAGTATAATTCTGTGTTGATAATCCATGATTTAATATTAATCTTGAAAGACAATAAAAAAGATTTACATAAGTTTGTAAACACTATTTGTGAGAAATGCGGATTACGGATCTTAAGGCTGGAATAACACTAAAGGGGGGATGAATAGTGTTTTGTGGATTTTCTAAATCTTTTTGAAACTTATGTAAATTTAATCACCAACAAATGCAATTTACAGACACAGATATAATCACAGAATCGGACACAGATGCAAATAATAAATAAAAGCAGTAAAGGAAAGAACACACCAGGATTTTATACTGGTTCGGAGTTACCCTACATCCAGTCCTGCACAAACGTACGGATTTCTTATCAAAAATAATCTCCCAGATTACACCCTCGATTTCAAGGCCACGAGGTACACCCTCCTGTATTCGAGTTCGGGGCAAACTCTCTTGATTTACCAGGCCACAAGATCACCTAATCGATTTCTGGGGCAACAATCACACCCAATTGATTTCAAGGCTCAACCGCACCTTTTACTCAACAGTTTGATTTACTAATAATCCATAACTCTGAATAGCACTGAGATCTTGGAGAGAGTGGTAGAGAATCAAACAAGAGATAATCAAGTTTGATTCACTTGGTATTTCGGCAGAGTATAGTTTAGGATTCTTTAGGGTAAATGTGGAAGATGAAGAGAAGAGAAAACAAGTGAAATCTGATGATAAATTCGTTTAGAACTACGGGTATTTATAGGAAATCAACAGCCATATCTATTCGTGAAAGGATACGACGAATAGACACTTCTTTTGAAAATTTGAATTTTGAAAATAACGGACACCATGTTGACATGGGGGGTTGAGGGATGTCGACATGCTCTAGGCAAAATTGGTGATTTTGATTTTCTTATTAAAATTGGTTTCTATAATTTGTCAAAACGATTTCTAAAACTTTGTAAATATATTTGAATATAGTTTAAACATATAAAAGAGTTTAGAAAATAATTTTTAATATATATAATCTTAATCTATAAAGTGATTTAAAATCTGAGCATATAAATATTTTAAAGCTAAATATTTAAAACAAGAGATGATTTAAAAACTAGGACAATTTTGAAATCAAAATATTAAAAATGATAAAAATAGTTTTCAGGCTAAAATACTTCAATCAAGAGAGATGTCCTTTTTGAAAAGAAAGTTTTGAAAACATTTTTAAAAAACAAGAGATTTTTTGAAAAATATTTTTATAAAATTAGTGGATATCAAAATAGGACCACTATATGTTCCACTAGATATTGTCGTGGGTTCCATCCCACTAGGGTTCCATCCGTTTAACAGGCTCGAAGTGGATTCCATTCCACGAATAAATTTCGAACAAAGATGTAAGTGCTTTCAAGAAGTTTTAACATAATTCTAGACTCAATACTTATCTTGTATTATTAAAATCTTGAACTCTTGATAACTTGATTTCTTGATACTCATGAGTCTTCAATCTTGATATTTTTGATCTTTAAATTCATCAGTCTTGTATCTCTATACTGTACAGTCTTCATTCTTGGTACCTGCATGTTTATATCCTGGATATATATATATATATCTAAACTATAATGTTAGTATTTATATTTTATAATAAGTCCTAAGGTTGTTGTCATCAAAACCATCATTCTCAAGGACTAACACTATTCACCCCGTCCATTGTTAAATTAGCCTTAAGATCCATAATTTCGCAACCCATAAATAATAATATGATAAGTATATTTATGATGATTAAGATATAAAAGTATTTTATAAAGCTAGAGAAAGTAATTTTATAAATTTGATGTTATGAGATTTGAAAGGTTTCCTCAAAGTAATTATATATTATACTTTTTAGGTGTGTATAAAATTTTCTTATTAAAATAATGTATGGATATGATTCATGGTGAAATGAGTTTTGGAGGTATAAATATTTTTGAAAATATGAGAAAGTAAATAATGTGAATTTTATAATGTGAGGTTAGAAAGAATTTTTCAAAGAAGACAACATTTATATTACTTGTGGCATGCATTGATAGAGATTCTCATTAAAGAGGTGTATAAATTTGATCGGTGGAATTTCTTTTTTGAGTTTTTGAATTAAAAGAATATAGTAGGGATTGCTTTGAAAAATTATTGAAATAAAGTGGATATTTTAGAAAATTTAATTTGAGTAGAGATTTATATAAGATGTGTTTTAAAAGAATTAGAAAACCCACTTAGTTTTCTTTACATAACTTTCACTAAAAAGTTAGATTTTTGTAATTTTAATGATTTTTTGGAAGATAGATTTGGTAAAAAAGCAATTTTGGTATAGGTCGATTTCACCTAAATTTAACGTTTTCAAAGTGAAAAGTTGATATGGTAAAAAATAAAAATTATGGACAGAACTTTGGAATTTTCTTTGATTTGAAAGGCACTTCTATTAGGAATAACTTTTGATTGGAACACTTTTCAAGATTTTGAAGTTTTCAAGTGTTAAAATATGTTTTGTGCAGAAGTGTATTTCTATCCAATTTTCTGAGTTGAAGCATTAAAATATTATGGTGATAACTTTTAATCCCCAAATCTATTTTCAAAATAGTGTGCTTTCTGGAAGGCTAAGAGCTTAAGTAACAACATTTATTTTAAGTGTTTTACAAAATTTTGGGATCACATTATTAAAAAACTGAAATTTAAAGAAAAGGGACATTTTTGGTAGAAATATAAAAAGTTTTCAATTTTAAAGAATTGAATTTTATGAATAATTTAGGGTCCTCTATATTTTCATATATCTATGAAGGGTTTTGGAAAGAAAGGAAAAAAATCTATGGATTATATTACGTCGTTATTTTTGAAAGTTACTAAATGGGTTTTATGTTTAAACACCTAAAAATGTTTTATATCTATGTATATTAAAGCGTTCGTATTGTAAATGGATGTATTGAGTTTATAACAGATACATTTTAAGCAAAAGACTACCTGTATTAGCACGTGTCCTATATATTGTGAATTGTTGGAATACACTTCGTACCATAGAGACTGCTCAGGGGTTTTCCGAAAATTTCAACATTTTGAAATGTATTTTAGTGGTAGGAGAGTTTAGGAATCTTCATAATTGAGTTGCTCAAACTCATAGGCCATAACCATAGATATAAGCAAAGATGATAGTCCTTTGTTTGGTTGAAAGCCACCGAAAGGGTCTAATAATTGATGTGTTATTATGTGAGCTTGATGAGTTGATGAGAACGAGCCTTAGAGGCAATAAGGCTTACTTCTCTTAGTGAGTAGTTGTTAATTCGATACAATGAGTAATATATGCCTAAATAGAGGTTAGAACCCAATTATCGAATATTTTGGGAGTGTGTTTTGTGTCGCTCTATTTAATATTAAACAGGTGAAGCAGAAAACTTTTCATTCTACTTCAAAGAAGTTAATATAGAGCATTTTGTGTGTGTGGAGGCTATGGAGAAATTTTTCCTGACATGATTTATGTGTTGAATTTTCCACTTTTATAACTCACAGTAAATTATAAAATATGCATATTGCAATGGTTGAGAGAATCCTATATATATATATATATATATGGGTGACCAGAAAGCTTGTGCCATATATGGATTTTGAGTAAAATGAACTCATGCATGAGCCATAGAGTTGAATGCCTTCGGTGGTTGAATTTATTTCGTTGTGTTTAGTTTGACAGTGTGATTTGTATTTATGTTTATGGGTTGTGATTTGTTTGATTATTGCATGTATGGTTTTGTGTTTAAATTGTAGACGGTTGTAGAAAAGCAAGAAGTATTAGCTCGTTATGGATTTTCCCTAAGGATAAATTGCCAGACTAAGTAGTTTATGTCGGTATTGGGTACGTATCGATCAAATAACAATATGAGATATTTTAAAATATTGTGATAATATCAGATACAAGAAAACAGGCACAGGGAAGAAGTTGCAAAAAAATTTAGTCTCAGGGACAATAAGTTTGTTTTTTAGTCTGAAGGACACTTTATAGTGTAAACAGGAAATGATAGTTGCAACTATCATTCTGTGATTTACACTAAAACTTGTCTTTTAGCCTAAAAAGCAAACTTCTTGTCCCTGAAACTAAATTTTTCTCTAAATTTTTCCCTGGACCTAAAAACTCCTATCAGATAATACTTGTAAAATATCGGACATGTATAGAACATGTTAGAAATGATGTTATACTATGTTATAATGTTAAGTTCTAAATATTTGGATCAATAATACCAAATTCCTATCAAAGACTGATTGCATATAGTTTACAGATTACAATCTGTTTTCTTGGATATTTTATTAAATACAAAATATAATATAGGCCCATCAAAATCGCGAAATTCGTATAATGTGCATCTTTTTTTTTTCTTCATTTTTATACTCTATTTATTATTCCTTTAGTCATTTAATCATTTATCTTACTTTCCTAATTTTTCCATATTTATAGTTTCTTTGTTTTCATTTTCACTTAATTTATCAAATAAGCAACGTTGGTTTGGCACCAACTGCTAGTTTAGCTCATTACTTATCGACATGTCAAACATATAACATTACTGCTCTTCAACTTTTAGTTCTTAGTCCATGATAACAACTAATAAAATAAATTTTCACAAGCTAACTTACCAATTAGAAAAGGTGAACAAAAAAACTAAAAAGAGAAGTAGCTCTTTCATGATCTTATTTTTAATGGTAAAGTCTTTATGGAAAATAAAATATATGAAATAATGGAATAAGAAGAGTTTTCTTTATTGAAAGACTAATGAAGAGGACTGAAAGTGTGGTTAAAATTGAAAAATTAGTGCATTAGGGTTTCTAATATAGTCTACAAGTTGTCATTCACTGTTTATAAAAAATAAATATTGAGGATGTGAAGATATATATTTGTAAATATATTTTTGCAACACATACAGTAATAAATGATAATCTTAAAATATATCGAGTATTTTACATTAAATATCGGAGTGATATATCGACAAATATTGGGCGATATATCAACGGAGGAATTAATTTAAAGGACAAAATTTTATATATTTTTAGCCTCAAGGACACGACCTCAATAATTTAACCACAAAGACAAACATTCTCCTAAAAATTAATCATAAGGACAAACATTCTTTCAAAACTGCTACCGAACTAAAAAAATGATACCTAAAAACTGCTACTGATAACTACAAACTGATACCTAAAAACTACTATCAATGACTAAAAACTAATACCTAAAGAAAGTTGTCCTTCATGCTAAAATACTGAAGGTTTGTCCTTGAAGTTAAAACGCTGAGAAATTTTGTCCTTGACAATAATTTCCTGTACATCAATAACAATATTTTAAGTGATATTTTGAAAAAAAATATCGGCTTGGGAGTGATATGAGATAATCGACGATATATCAGTGAAATTACTCGATATTAACTACATAGTTGCCAGGACGCAATTTTCTTAAGGGGGTCTGTAAAAACCCAATGTTAAGAAGCAATTAATTAAAACTAATAATGAATATTTAAATAATTAAATGGTTTAAATAATATAATCTGAGTAAATTTTGGTATTAATTATAGATATTGGGAATTTGAGATGATTTGGAGATATAGAAATTTATTTGGGATTTAAATGATGAAGTATTTTTTTAAATTGGAGATTTAAATAATAAATTATCTATCGTTGAGATTTAAGAAAACGATAATTTAATTGATGATATTTATTTATTGTAATGACCCATAAATTGACATTGTTAATATTAGATTATTTAAAATGAATTTCTAATTAAAGGATGATTTGGGTATTGTATTTATAACCGTTGTGTAGGTCTTTCCAAACCGATCGGTTTGGTATATAACTTTGATGCATTTGGGGTTATGGTCTACGAATAGAAGCATTAGGCGTTTAAACTGGGTATGCAGGCAATTTGGGCTCGACCGGTTACATATGATGAACCTGCCTCATTGCCTATATGTATGATGCTTAGAAACCCTAGAGAGAAGCCGTCACATTAGTCCATCTCTACTAATTCTGAAATTTCCCTAATCACTCTCTAATGGTGGAGTAACCAACTAATCAAATATCTTTCAAGAAATCAAAGGCTCCAAGACCTAGCCTATAATATATGGATTTAAAGCTCTCGACAAGTGGAAGAGATGATTATAATTCATTTTCCATATGATGCTTGGACTGATTGAATATCACGATCAATATTTCTAATTATGGGAGTCTATGTGCTAAATTGGGTGTTTTTGATTTGGGAGGCAAAAGACAGAACTGATGACATGGTTTGTTGATCTCGAGGTGTGGAGTGCAACGGTGATGGTCTTGTAGTCAAACTCATCCAAAGTTGGCTAGAATCAGTGGTTAGTGGTGGAGGTTGATGGTGGAAACTGGTCTCGACGGATGCCTGCTTTCATATGTAACACGTAATGGATTATGAAAATTAAATAATATTTAATGTTGATACTTCCCTTTATTTACAATATTGCCATTGGTATCTTATAACCTTAATAACTTTTGCATACGAACTCCGGTTCATGCGCGGTTTTTCCTTTGGACTTGTGGGGAACTTCTCGACGATTTGGCGCTTGGTTTGCTGAGTTTTGAGGTAGTTTCCAAAAAGGTGCTGGTATGATTTATTTATTTTAGTTAATTTAGTTTCAAAAATATTAAAAGCATATCCATTGATGAAAATTAATATTTATTGATATATGTTGATGATTGTTTGATTAGTATGATGTTTTGAATGTGCTATGCCTTAGTTTGATTGCTATTGTTGATTATTATGTTATTGGATGCTTAATTATACTTAATTTTTTATTTGAAATGGAAAATAATTAATTAAGAGAAATTAGATGAAATTATGTTACTTCGGAAAATATAGATAAATAAATAAAGTGGGATTATTTATAGATTTTTAACTGGTATATGTAAATAATAACGATTTAACAAATTTACGAAAATTAAAGTAAGGAATTCGATAAGGTTATTTTTTATGAATTTCCGGGGAAGTTTCATAAATAATAATGAAAAATCTATTATAAATTGAGATTTTGAAAGTTTATTATTATTCATAAAATAAAGTGAAATTTCATAAATAATATTATGATTTCTGTGAAAATAGTATTGCTTTGAATAAGTGATAATTTAACTGACCTTGTGAATTTTATAGAAGAAATTATTATTATTATTGAATAATAACATAAAAGATATTTTTAGAATAATAATAATAAAAGTAAAGATATGTTCCAAAGTATCTTGAGTTAGTTTATTACAATTTGAGATGGGTAGAAATAAAAAGGAGTTTGAGAAACTAAAATATAATATTATTAGTTTTGAGGTAAATAGTAATAAATTGGTTTTGGAAACTACTAAAATGATTATGATGTATATTATTATTTTGATGTAAAATAATAATATCATTGTTTTGAATGGAAATTCAATGTAAAATACCGATTTTGGCTTAAAATACGATGTTTTGAAGTATTGAAGAAATATAAGTATAAGAAATGATTTTGGAAGTATATTATCATTTTTGAAGAAGTATTGTTGTTTTGAGATGCAATAAATAAATGGTGCTTTTATAGTAATAATAACAAAATGATTTTATAACTAAGAGAATAGTGGTCGCAAATATATTATTCTAATGATTGTAGAATGTGTGATTAATGGTTGATTGTAATTATCACATATGGGTTGATGACAATATCGCATTTTGATGAGTGTGCGATATCCTACCATTATTACTACTAGATGATGGGTAGTTGATTATAGTTATTTGATGATTGATGTTTGTGTTACTAATATTGATTGGTTAGTATATATTTGATGGTATTGATGTTGTGTAACTATTATAGAGTGATTGGTACACATTTGATGACTTACATTGATGATGTATCACTATAGTTGATGATTAGTATGCATGTAAGTATATTTTATTGTTGTCATTTGTTTATTTGATGATTGGGTTAGCATTATTGTCGTTGATGATTGATGGTTGTATGCTATTATTGTTGTTACCCCATATGATGATTTATCATGTTGGATGAGTATGTGTACTATTTTTTGCTTGTATTGTTTATACTGTTTGCATCGGTTGTGTGGATGCTATAATTATTATGCACTAACAAGTATTTTGATGCAGAAGAAGTGCAGGAAATAGAACTACATGGACTTGATCCTGAAATGGTTCGTGGGTAGCCTTTCTCTATGCAGTAGCTCTAGGTTATCTTGTGGTCCGAGTGTATATGATAAGGCACGGTCAAAACATAGTTGATAACCTTTTCCTCTTTATTACACACACACACACAGATATATATATATATATATGTATGTATGTATATGTATATGTATATATAATGTTGTAGGTAGGAGAAAAGGAGGGAGCAAAGGTCAGGATGTAGATCGTATCCACAAGTGCTTGACTTGGCATATTTTCTCTTCTATCATAGTTATTTCATTATTGATTAATGGGGGTTATTGTAGCGAAAACATGGATGTAATTCAATGTATTGAATCTATGTGTTACTTAAACTGCTGAGATAATTATATGCAATGTTGTTTAAATTCCGCTATGAGGTTTCCTTTTTTGTTCATTGTTTTAGATCTTTGATTTTATATAACCACGATCCACTGTTTTCAATATCTGAAATCAGTTACGAGCGTGATCTGATGGTGTTTATAATTTATTTTAGATTTTAGAAATACTAGGTCGTCACATTTATATTTTAATTAAATTATTTGTCAAAGTGATTACTAAATGAATTATTTTGATTTTAAGCAATTTTGAGGCAATGAATTGTTAATAAGAGTGGTTTTCGGTATTTTTAGGTCAATATTGATATTTTAGATCAAAATGATTTTTTAAACAAAATAAAAGTGGTTTAGTGGTTTTATAAGTCAAATATTTAAAATATATGAAATTTAGAAATTTATTTTCATACAAGATGAATTTTTATTTCAATTATATGTGGAATTGGGAATTTATTTGTAAATGGGCCTAAATATGTAGTTAAGTGGATAATTAACTAAAATTAGGGAAATTGTGAGGTATAAATTTTTATAAATAAATATTCAATGTTGTTTAATCACTAATAGAAGGAAAATTTGATTTTTAACTGGGATTTAAAGATGTATAGAGCTAAGTAAAATAGTTTTGCAAATAAAGGAAGAAAAAAAATGTATTAGTGTATTGCTTCGTGGCCTATTAGCCCAACCCTAAACCAAATTGGTTTGATTGTTGATCTTTTGTTGAGAAATCAGGAGAATTCCACACTCACCATAAATTTCTCGTCCCATTTCTTATTTTGAGCATCTTGTAGCTCATTTTTCATTTCTAGAGTAAAAATTTAAACCCTTACCTCACCTTCAAAATTTCCCAATAATTCAAATATAATCCCTAAATTGTTGAAATCAAAATATATGTATCTCAACATTGATCTACACCATTAGAAGCTAGAAAAATCAAGTTTCGATATATTTGGAGTCGATTATGGCAATTTATAGTAAGCGGAGAAGATGGAGTTGGAGCTACTACTGAGTGCTCGAGGAAGATTGAAGCTTGCATCGTTAAGGCGAGTGGTCTCCAATCACAAAATCTACTGTTTATAATGTGTTTGTTTTCGATTGATGAGTGTGATGTGTGTTTGATTTTGTTTTTGTGCTTCCTCTATGTGCATTGAACCCATTATTATGGCATATAAATCATCATAAAAACTATATACACACACACACACAACATGAATGATGGTTAGTAATTAATGTTTGAGTGATAGAAACAAGGTAGAATGGTTAGGAATAAAGTGACAGAAGATCGAACAAGAATTGAGAAAGGGGAGAGATTGAAATTGTGCATGGCTTGGAGCATCTCCGCCTAGGCCATCACCAACGATCGAGCACACCAAAAGGAAGCGGTCAACCACTAGTAGGCCTGGAGCGGAGATGCTCTAGGCCGTGTGTGCCTTTGTTGCTATTTTAATAATAATTTTTTTCAAAGTTTAAAACAAAATTTTCGGTTTGAAGTAAAAAATTAGACTTCTTCCAAATGTGTAATTATTTTGTAAAAATTATTATTATTTTGGTTAAAAATTAATTATTTTATAAAAGAAATTGTTTTATTTAATAGAAACCGATGTTGGGCTTTAAAATTTTATTCAAAAATCCTATTGATTTCGAAAAGTTATGGGATAATTTCTAATGATCATTATTTGATTTTAGAAAGGGTTTTCTATGGCTTTTGCATATGAGGAAAAGATTTTAAAATATATTTTATGGTTTAAAAAATAAATAGAAATTGATTTGAGGTTAAATTCATTTGAAAATCATAATTTATTTCATAAAAATAATGGGATGATATATATATATATACACACACACACACACACACACACACACACACATAATATTTGACTATAAATGAGCCTTGATTTTTAATATGGGAAAGAGATTTGGATATATATTATAAGGTTTAAAATCCTTACTTTTGGATTTAAATAAATAGAACAATTATATTTTTACATTGTATAAAGAAAAAGATTTTTTAATAAGTATAGTATATTTTTCTAATCAATAAAATCTCTTTTATAAATAATTGGAATGCTTGTCTAATTATATTTTTGTGTAATGAGAAATTTGAACAAACAGAGTTATAATATCATATGGTATGAGACGTTCGGTAATATTTCTCCATTATTCTTTTGGATTTGTTATATAGAAATAATTGTATGTTTAAGTGTAATTTACGTACATTAAGTAAACGACTGAGTAACACCAGTTGGTATGAGGCACCTGAATGGATATTTGTTCGATTACTTTTTGTAAGTAAATGTCACTTTCTTTGGTAATTTGGGGTTAAGAATTTGTGATACCGTCTAGAGGTGACACTTTAGAGCTTAATATTTGAAAGAATTATTCCTCTCCAAAGGCTATAAGTTGGAGTTATGTTGGGAATTACAGACTCATCCTTAAGTATTATTGTTTACTCCTAAAGTTAGTAGTTGAGGATTTAATATGTTGTCGCTCTCATTAGGACTCGTGGAGTCGAGAGTACCTTTTGTCACTCTCATTAGATTTATGGAGTCGAGAGTGCTAGTAGTTACTCTCTGTTTGCACAAAAAATGGACAAACACCTCAAAGTTGTATGATTTAGTAAATCTTATGTTGTTCTTAGCGATTTTGGAGGTTTATGCAAATATATAAAAAGCAGGGGCTAAACTGTAAAAAGACACGCAAGTTTATAGTGGTTCAGCCAGAATGTGCCTACGTCCACTTTATATGTTATTTCACTTCTCTAGTTTTGATTACAAGTACAAAGCTTTGATACGAGTAAAAGAAAGTTGTTTGAAGAGTTCCTTCCGTGCTTGAGCTCTCAAAACTTGTCCCCATTGTTGTACCCCTGCCCCTCTATTTATAGAGTGAGGTTGGGAGCAGGGGTCTTGGATGTATATAGCTGCTGGTGGGCCTGGGCTGATACAATCTGGCCTGGCACACCTTGGTTCGGCATCCCATGGTTCGGTGGTAGGAGTGCGATGGTTTGGACCGGTAATGCTTGGTCCGGGGGTTTGGTTCGGTGAGGTTGGTCCGGTGGTTGGTTTGGCGAGGCCGGATGTAGGTTGGTTCGGTGGGAGACCGGATGTAGGTTGGTTCGGTGGGAGATTGGATGTAGGTTGGTTCGGTGGGAGACCGTATGTAGGTTGGTTTGGTGGGAGACCGGATGTAGGTTGGTTCGGTGGGAGACCGGATGAGAGTTTGGACTTGCTTTTTGGTTCGGTGATAGAAATGCACACAACACTTGCCCCCCAAAGTAGGGTATGTGCGTGCGCATGGCGTGCTTTGCTTTAAGTTTGGAGGAGCTATCTTCTGGTTTTCATTACCGAGCCAACCGGTCCGGTAGTCCACTTTCGTCTATAAGTAGAGGCCATGTGCCACCGTTATTCCCTATCAAGTGTAACAGCCGAACCAGATCCCTCCCAGCCGAATCAACTTCTTTGCCGAATCACGTTGCTAGCCGAATCAAGGTGAGGTTCTTTTTGCCGAATGAATTTTCATTCTCGTACTACCGAATGAACTGAGGTATTGTATTTTGCCGAATGAACTCACGAGTTGAGTGCCGAATGAACTTTATATCATACTACCGAATGAACTGAGGTATTGTATTTTGCCGAATGAACTCACGAGTTGAGTGCCGAATGAACTTTATACCATACTACCGAATGGACTATTGACTTGTTGCATCTGCCCGCCGAGTGAACTGTTGTATCGAGTGAACATGTGTTTCATACTTCGAATTTTTAAGCGAAATTCCAGATTATGCTGCTTGTATATTCTAACGATATACTTTTCCCATGTTTGCAGATAAATGTCTCGAAAAGTTGAAACTCGATCAGATAAGAGGAGATCCGGGGGTGAAGGAGAGCCCTCGGCCGTGCCCCCAGCTCAATCAGGATCGGAGCGTCATGGGCCCGCCCCGAGGTCATTAGTGGATGGATATGGTCCCCAGGAGCTGCTGGATTCCCCGCCTGACTGCTTTCCTAGCTCTCTCAAAGAGGAGCAACTCGATGTTATATCTCGTTCCTTTGGGATCGATAGAGCCCTCATGCTGCTGCCGGGCCCAGGAGTCATGCCATACAGTCCTCCCGAAGGATACTTTGCTTATAGTAGGTACCATTGCATGTGTGGTGCTATCCCGCCTCTCAATGCTTGGGTAGTCAGCTTCCTCACGTATCTGAAGGTGGCCCCATTCCAGCTTCAGCCCAACTCTTATGCCATACTGGTGAGCCTTTTCGTTATTTTTCGGAGGAAGTATGGTCGCGCTCCCTCCAACCGGGAGATCCGGTACTTGTATAATTTAAGGGGCTATAAGAAGGGGTCCCCATATATTAGCTTGGAGTCCGCTGTGACCTTCAAGCCGGTCCTGGACCTGTACTCTAAATTCAGCATGTTCAAGAAAGAGTGGTTCTTTGTTAGGGACGACCCCGTCTCCATCCGGCGCTTTACCTCTGGATGTAAGTTGATGCTTTTACTTATAATTTCTATTCCGATTGCGATGCTTCTTCTCATACTTTCTCATTTTTGCTAGCGACAGGTGGCTTTCCGGTTGTGGAGACTGACCGCCTGGTTCAGACGGCGGCTGAGATAGAAGCCATTCTTGGGAAATACAGATCATCTGCCTTTTTGATTAGAAATGCGATTCTTCTGGAATATAACTTGATCCTTCCGCAGCAGTCTGTAGTTAAGTTGAGGGAAACGGCGGAAGAGAGGGCGGCTGCTCAGGCTAAGGGAGGCGTTGCGGCAGAGGGTGGAAAGAGAAAACCATTCACGAAACCTCCAGCCGTCGGAGGTAAGAAACTTAAGAGGTCGGACGGTCCTTCTCCCAGCAATTGTCCACTTACTCAGGGGGAGATAGATGCGGAGGAAGAAAGAGGTGATTCGGAGGGCGGAAGTGACGTTGAGCGTCTTGGTGATGATGGTGGCGATGGACAGGGTGGTGATGGTTCTAGGGCTCTGTCTTCTGGGCAAGTAGGCGAAATGCAGGAGTGGACGGATGATGCTTTCCGCCAGGCTTTTGAGGGGTTGGATGATGATCCGGCTTTGGTAGAGAAGACCGGGAAGGCGGATAAAGCCGGGACTGGTGCAAGTGAGTCTTCTCCGACCATTCCGGCCAAGGTGGCTCTGACGACTCAAGGTGAACTCTTGACCCCTCCATGCTTCACTAATGATAGGGACTTAGGAATATTTTATGACCCGCTCCCGTCCTGGAATGAAATCCAGAACTTATTGCAGTATCCCACACCTCCCCAGGGTTTGTACAATCACAGCTGTGTTTCTTTTCCCCTTTTTTTTTAACTTGTAATTTACCGCGTTTCTCGAATCGTATAGTAATGTAAGATTGTAACACTTGTACTTTATATCAGGAGCAGGCAAGACGTCCAAAGCTTCAGACCTCCGACACAGGCTTGAGCAATATAAACTTTCCAAAATTTCTGCTAAGCCGAAGCCCTCAATCCAACGCTCCGGGGATGTAGTCGGCTACCGTCCTCTTCTTGGGGTCATCGAAGAGGGTATTCAGCAGAGGAAGAGGAGTCATCCTTTATCCGAAACTTCGCCCTGTTCTCAGCCTCCGGCTCAGCCTATTCATGACATTACTGAGGAGGGTAGCGAGTTTGCACCTTCTCCGCACCCGTCCGGAAACCCTTCTGTTATTCACATTGACCGTCCCGACTTGGCCCGTAATCCATTTGCGGGTCATCCTGATCTGGATCCCAGTTCTCATGATATTACTTTTGACGAAGTCACTGGTGAACATCTCCTCCCCTGTAACCCCATGGTACGAGTACTTGATGAAGCCAAGGCCTTAGATCTCGATCTACTCACTACTCGTATAGTCACTATGGGAGACGAGGCCAAGGCTAATATCGATCGGGTGGCAGAGGAGACCAAGAAGCTGATGGGGCATCATGCTCGGCTGGTTAAGGCCGGAGAGGAGATTGGGAGCGCCAATATCCGACTTCGATTGGTGGTTTCGGATCAGGCCAAACAGCTTGCGGATCAGGCAATTCAGATTTCTCAGCATGAGGCTGCTACTGGGCGACTAAGGAAAACCATGGAAGAGGCCAGTCGGGCCGAATTGCGGAAAATGGAAGCTTCCTGCAAAGAGCGGATTGACATGGCTATTGCCATGGTGGATGAGGTTCGGAGAGCGGATCTCGAGCAGGTGGAGGAATTGTCCGAGAAACTTGAGGCTGCAGAGCTTGCTCAAGCTAAGTTGAGGGAAGAGATGGAGGTGATACGGAGGTCCCTTCAGGCTGATTGCTCGAGATACAGACTGGAGAGAGATGCTGCTGTCGAAAGGTTGTCGGCTTCCGATGCCCGGATGAGGGAGTTTGAGGAGAATGAGGGAATGATGGATGACATGCTCCAGGACATGTATTTCCGGACTTGGAAGCAGGGCAATCTCTCTTGGATGGATGATTATCCCAGGGTCATGGCCAAGATCTATCTTCGGGCTTTGGAGGAGGCTCAGGCTGACTCAGATAAAGAGGGTGGGACGGTCTTCAAAATGGATGTGGTCACTGCCCAGTTCACCAAGGAGGAGAAAGTGGCGGTAAAGGAGGGTATGCGGCTGCTTGCTGCTGAAGAGGCAGGTGTGCAGGTAGAGGATGACGACCAGGACGGTCAAGAAGCAGGTGCTGGTAAGTCTTCCTTTCTAGTCTTTCCGTTAACTTGGTTACTCATCACTAATGAATCCTTTTTATGACCGGACAGGCGGGCAAAAGAGCAAGGACAAGACTTCGACGTAACCGGCTCCCTGATTGGACCTGGAAAATCCTTTTTGTAGGCTTGGCATTGTTGTATCTGTTAGTCTTAAGACAGTAGAGTAACTTCTAAGTTGTAATTCTTGCTACTTGTAATAACATTATTCTTGACGTGTAATTTTTTAGCTTAAGCTGATTTTGTCGTTTCTTGAATATTTGTTGCTATTTCGACATATCGTATGAGAAATATAGCTATGTATATTCTTGTAATTAAATTGTGTTCGATGTCAGATTCTGGTTTTAAATCATAATCTCATGACTTGCAATGTTAGCGTGAGGTGTGAAAAAATTAAATTACAGTCATGCATCTGCACATAAAGGAAGAAAATACCGCCTTTCATGTTCTGTTTGTAAATGGCAGTTTCGAATATCTTGTATGACCAAGCATGGAAAGCAGTTGAATGCCCTGCCATCTGATTGTGAATCTCTGCATCCATTGGCGGGTATCTCTTACCCTGCATCCTGTACTTTATGGTTTGTTATAGAGGATAGGAGGAAAGTTTTTTTAAGTAAAATTGAAATATGTGAAATAGTAAAACTTCCAGTCACGGAAGGCCTTCGATGTGCTTAAGTTCGTGGCAAACGGGTTTTGTAGTCACTTTCCCTAGCTGTGGGTCTTGGAGACATTTGTCACCCATCTTACGCCTCCGCGGGGAGTTAATTCTTTTTTACCACAGCCGCACTTAAGACACACCGGAGCCGAGATCGCGCACAGTAACTACCCGGGCCATTATGGCCCGTACTCATGGGTATTATTCGACTTACTGTGGCCGGCTAGCGTGGGTGCCGATCGTCAACTGTGAACTGCCCCTGGCTGGCCACACCTTATGTTGGGGCTTATAATCGGTTCACAGTTGCCGGCGAGCCTAACGCCGTAATGAGCTGCCTCGGCTATAGTCGGCCTTCTCGGTGGCTTATAATCGGCTCATTACAGTTGGCTTTAAGGGCCGTCGCGAGCAATGAGTTAACCCGCAGCAGAGGGATGCTGGAGCAAAAGTGTCTCATTGGCGAGGGTATAGATTCGCATAGTACCTGTTGGGTCTTGTCCACGTGAAGTTGCATCGTGGAGTGCTTTGAATAGAAATGCTATATGCTCAGGATTTTGTTCAACAGAAAAGGATAAAGTTAACAAGCAGCCAAGATACAAAGGAACAAGTTAAAAAAGAGACAAGGCTTTTTTAAAGTGGTTCGGCACGAAAAAATGCCTACGTCCACTGATTCTCTTTGTTAATTCACTTCATATGGGCAATACAAGTTAAGAAAAGTATCGACGGAGGTGTTGGATGTTCCATGCCCTCTGGAACACCTCTCCGTCCACTGTTGACAAAATATAGGCTCCGTTGTGGAGATCTTTATGAATTACATATGGTCCATCCCAGATTGGGTCTAGTGCTCCGGGGCGAGGGAAGATTCGCTTGAGGACAAGATCCCCTTCTCGCAAGGTACGATGCTTGACTTTGGAGTTGTATTGTGCTGCCACCTTTTGCTTGTGGGCTGCTGTTTTTAGGACTGCATCATTCCTTCTCTCCTCGACTAGATCCAAAGACATGTTGAGGAGCTCTTCTTTCTCTTCTGGGTTATAGTGGATCCTACGGTGGGAAGGCATAATGGTTTCAACTGGGAGCATAGACTCCGATCCGTATGCCAAAGAGAAAGGAGTGTGTCCTGTTGATGTTCTGAAAGATGTGCGGTAGGCCCATAGTGCCGTAGGGAGTTCATCCACCCAAGCGCCCTTTGACTTTTCGAGCTTCTTTTTGATCAGAGTTTTCAGAATTTTGTTGACTGCTTCGACTTGTCCGTTTGCTTGGGGATATGCTACGGATGAGAAGCTTTTGTGAATTCCGTGTTCTTGGCACCAGTTGGCGAATTCCTCGCTGTCAAACTGAAGTCCATTGTCTGATATGATTTTTAGTGGGACTCCGTACCTGCACAGAACATTTTTGATTAAGAAGTTGATAACTTTCGCTGAAGATACTTTATTCAGAGGTTCTGCTTCCACCCATTTGGTGAAATAGTCGACTGCTACTATAGCATATTTGGCGCCGCCTCGACCCATTGGCAGTTCACCGATTAAGTCAATTCCCCATACTGCAAAGGGCCAAGGGCTGGTCATCTGAGTAATCTCGGTTGTTGGTAGCCGAGGGATCTTAGCAAATTTTTGGCATCTGTCACACTTCTTGACGAAATCTAAGGCGTCCTTGCTTAAGGTGGGCCAGAAATATCCGTATCGGAGTATCTTTTTTGCTAACGTTTGCCCTCCGGTGTGATCTCCGCAGCTTCCTTGATGAATGTTGGATAAGATTTCCTTGGCTTCCCTTCCGGCGACACACCTTAACAATGGGTTAGAGAACCCGCGCCGATAGAGGATGTCTCCTTGTATTGTGTAGCGGGACGCTTTCCTCAAGATTTTCTTGACTTCGTTACGCCCGTCGGGTAGTGTGCCATTTTGTAGGTAGTCTCGGATGGGAGTCATCCAAGTTGCTTCTTCGGTTGCAGCTATCAGATTCACTTGCTCAAAACTTGGGATCGTTTGCTTTGAGACAGTTACTGCCCCGAAGATGGCGACGTCTCTCATACTTGCTTGCTTTGCCAATTCGTCGGCCTCTTGGTTCTCTTCCCGAGGGATGTGTTTGACTAAGTAGTGGTCCAATCGGCTGAGAAGTGACTTGGTCTTCTTTAGATATGCTATGAGTCGTTCTTCTCGAGCTTGGAATTCCCCTAGTATTTGATTAACAATAAGCTGAGAATCACTGTGAAGACACAAAGAATTGGCTCCGATCTCGATAGCAATTTCTAATCCGGCTATTACGGCTTCATATTCTGCATCGTTGTTGGTGGCAGCGAACTCCAACCTTATAGCATAGTGCAGTTTATTTCCCCTGGGAGTGATTATTACCACACCTGCCCCCGAGCCTTGTTCGTTAGATGCACCGTCCACAAAGAGATTCCACTTGATATCTTCTGTTATTTCCAGTTGCTCCTTATCCTCGTTGGTAGTGAATTCTGCAATGAAATCAGCCATGGCTTGTCCCTTGATGGCGGTGCGAGGGTGATAGGTGATATCATATTGACTCAGCTCAATACACCATTTAAGTAGTCGCCCGGAAGTGTCGGGACGATGGAGTACCTGCCTCAGTGGTTGATCGGTCAGAACTTTGATGGAATGGGATTGGAAGTAGTGACGTAGCTTTCGTGAAGTGATTAGTAAACAGTATGCTAACTTTTCAAGCTTAGGATATCCGACTTCTGCCCCAGTAAACCTTTTACTGACGAAGTAAACTGGTCGTTGCGTGCGGTTGTCTTCCCTTACCAAGGCAGCGCTTAGAGCGTGAGATGACACAGCAAGGTATAGGTATAATTCTTCGCCTTCGCTTGGGGTCGAGAGTACCGGTGGTTTCTGGAGATGTTCGATTAGGTTAAGGAAAGCGGTTAAGCATTCGTCCGTCCATTCGAACTTTCCTTTATCTTTCTTTAGAGCTTCGAAAAAGGGGACGCACTTGTCCGTTGCTTTGGAGATGAAACGGCTTAGGGCAGCCACTTTTCCATTTAGGCTTTGCATTTCCTTTCGGGTGGAAGGTATCTTGATGTCCCTTAATGCTCGGACTTGTTCAGGGTTTGCTTCTATCCCTCGGGCATGGACGATGAATCCTAAGAATTTTCCCGATGACACTCCGAAGGAGCACTTTAGTGGATTCAACTTCATTCCATACTGTCGAAGTACCTGGAACATTTCGCCTAGGTGGCTTACGTGATCTTTGGCTTTCCGTGATTTTACCAGCATGTCGTCTACATATACTTCCATTGTTCGTCCTATTAGCCCTGCAAACATCTTGTTGACGAGGCGCTGGTAGGTGGCTCCTGCATTTTTAAGTCCGAAGGGCATCATTTTGTAGCAGTATAAACCCCGGTCGGTGATGAAACTAGTGTGGTCTTGGTCGGGAGCATGCATAGGAATTTGGTTATATCCTGAGTATGCATCCATAAAAGACAGGAGTTCGTGCCCGGCTGTGCTGTCTACAAGTTGGTCGATTCTGGGAAGCGGGAAGCAATCCTTTGGGCAGGCGTCGTTTAGGTTGGAGAAGTCAATGCAGGTCCGCCACTTCCCATTAGCCTTCTTTACTAGTACCGGGTTGGCGATCCATTCTGGGTAAATAGCTTCTCGTATGAAGTCATTGGCAAGTAGATTCTTTACTTCTTCATCGAGGGCTACTGATCGCTCTGCCCCCATACTTCTCTTTTTTTGTTTTACAGGCGCCTTGGTAGGATCAATTTTTAATACATGGCATGCTATGCCGGGGGAGATTCCGGTCATGTCAGCGTGTGACCAAGCGAATACATCCAAGTTGTGGCGGAGAAAATCAATGAGTTGTTCCTTCAATTCAGCTTTCAGCTGGGACCCAATTTTAAGTAGCCTACTTGAGTCGTGCTTGTCTACAGATATAAATTCCATAGCCTCTGCAGGCTCAGCGGTGGCCTCCTCCTCTTTGTCCCTAGGGTCTAATTCATTGAAAGGGTCGCTGGTGTATCGAAGAGGAGGGGCTTTCTTTAGTTGCTATGCTTCAAGGCTTTTTGTGCAGAGGGCAATCTCTACACCTTTCCCTTTATCTCTCCTGTGGTTGTTGCGAAGTTCGGTTACATAGCAGTCTCGTGCAATATCTTGGTCTCCTTCCACTTCCCCTACCCCATTGTCTGTTGGAAATTTCATTTTCAGGCACCATGGGGCTAGGACAATCTGGAAGTCAGACAAGGCTGGTCTTCCTAAGAAGGCGTTGTAGGCCGAATGGTTCTCTACCAGCACAAACGTCTGTTTCCTTACCACGGAGCGGGGATGACTTCCAATCTCAACAAAGAGGTCCAGCTGCCCGAGGGGCATCTTCGCATCTCCAGTGAAACCGTGTAGTGGTTTATCGCAGGGAGATACATCCTTTATTGATAGCTTCATTTTGTCAAATGCGTGTTTGAACAGGATATTTACAGAGCTTCTAGTGTCTACCAGGATTCGGTAAACTTCGGCGGGACCGAGTCGGGCAGAGATAACCATGGGATCCATGTGAGGGTACTGTCTTCCTTCTAGGTCGCGTTTACTGAATGTGATGTCATCACTTTCTTTCCGCTTTGGGTGGCGCTCTTCTATAACCGTATTGACACAGTCTCTATTGTCTCTAAGCGACTTCCCATATCTTTCCATCTCTCTCCAACTTCTGTCTACGATGTGCGGACCTCCTGAGATGGTATGGACCACTATCTTCTCTTTACTAGAGCTGCTAGCGTTGCGGTCGCCTCTGCCGGTCCCTGGTGAGGGTAGCCTTGGGTTTTCATTGGCAGGAGCTGGAGTCCTGTCTTGACTTTTTACATAGCGTTCCAGTTTCTTCCTTCTGATGTGTTCCTCAATCAGATCTCGGAGATGATGGCATTCGTTGGTATCATGTCCGTGAGATTCGTGAAAGCGGCAGAATTTTCCAGACTTCTGTGCGTTATCTGATTCCTTCTTGTATGGAGGGCGTTTGTATCTAACTTCGCCTTGGGTGGCAAGGAAGATATTTTCGACGGTCTCGTTCAAAGGGGTGTAAGAGTCGAATCTTGGTCCTGACCGATATAGGCGTTTTTCTACCTTCTTGCCCCCAGCATTGTCTCTGGAGTCATTTCTTTGAACGTCCCTCGCCACAGCAGGGGCGTTGCCATGGGTCGTCTTACTTTGCTGTCCTGACTGCCCCTCAATGGCAGCATCCTCTAGCCTCATGTATTTCCCGGCTTCATGGAAGAAATCGGGTAAAGTAGCTGGTTTTTCTTTTGTCAATCTTCTAGCAAATTTAGTGTCCGGATGCACCCCACTGCAGAGGGCCATTAGGATAAGCTTCTCATCGGCATCTTAAACTGCGGCTGCTACGGCGTTGAATCTGGTTAGGTATTGCTACAGCTTTTCTCCAGGTTTCTGTTTGACGCTGGATAAGGAATAAGCGTCCTTAGGTTGCTCCACATGAATGCGGAACTGACTGATGAATTTTTCTTTCAGCATTTCCCATGAGCTGATGGATCCTTGGGGTAGATGACAGAACCAGGAGGTAGCAAGATCTGCTAAGAAGAGCGGAAAGCATTTGCACAGTACTCCCTCTGTTGCTCCACTCATGAGCATATGCTGTGTGTACCTCTGTAAGTGTACAACGGGATCGGAGGTTCCTTTGTAGGGTTCCATTGTCGGCATCTTCCATTCTCGGGGGGTGATAGCGATTTCGATATTGCGGGCGAAAGGGCTGGTTACCCTAGCGCCTATCCCTCGATCTCTTTGCTCCCGTTGGACACACTCTCTGAATAAGCGTGCCATCCTTTCATCAGAACTTGGAGCAGATAGAAATGAGTTTGGTTCTGTTCTGTGGGATTGATTCCGTCCAGATAACCTGTAGGGATGGTATCGTCTATCATTCCTCATATTTTCCAGTGGCTGCCTTTGATCTTCTGGGAGCATGCTTGGGTCAGCTACAGTTGGCCCTTGCCTTGATCTCCCCCTGTTGGGTTCTGATCTAAGCACTTCCTCGGGTCCAACTTCGGGCTGAACTCTAGCTCGGCCCCGTTCACTGGTGTTTCTGTGGTTAGGCAGCATGACAGGCTCAGCTACAGTTGACCTTCGTCCGGTACCTTCCCTGTTGGGTTCGGTACCAAACGTTTCCTCAGGCCTAACTTCGGGCTGTGCTCGGTCTCGGCTCCTACCACGGCTACTTCTGCCGTTAGCTCCTTCGAAGAAGGAAGATCTTTGCTGTCTCTGAGATCCTCCAGACTGGGACTCGCCCCATGATTCAGTGTTGCGGTTGGATTCTTCAGCGTCCCTCAAGCGTGACATGAGATGGTCCACCAAGGCTTCCTGCTGGGACGTGAAGCGGTTAGTTACTTCAACAACAACTCTGTCCAAATCTGCCCTAGTAATCGCTGCAGGCTGTTCTGTGGCAGGAGTGGTTGGGTTAGCCTGTCCTTCATTTGTTACCGTTGCTGGAGGAGGACGATTTACTTGATTCGCGGCAGCTGGATCAGGAAGACTGCTGGATGCGATGTTTTTTCCTTTGTTAACATCTTTTCTCTGTTTGGGAGGCATGTTTTCCAAGTGGCGAACGATGCTGTCAGGAAAACTTGTTAAGCGGATGAAGCTGAAGCTTCGAGCCTTACTCTCAATGAAAGCACCAAAAATGTTTGCACAAAAAATGGACAAACACCTCAAAGTTGTATGATTTAGTAAATCTTATGTTGTTCTTAGCGATTTTGGAGGTTTATGCAAATATATAAAAAGCAGGGGCTAAACTGTAAAAAGACACGCAAGTTTATAGTGGTTCAGCCAGAATGTGCCTACGTCCACTTTATATGTTATTTCACTTCTCTAGTTTTGATTACAAGTACAAAGCTTTGATACGAGTAAAAGAAAGTTGTTTGAAGAGTTCCTTCCGTGCTTGAGCTCTCAAAACTTGTCCCCATTGTTGTACCCCTGCCCCTCTATTTATAGAGTGAGGTTGGGAGCAGGGGTCTTAGATGTATATAGCTGCTGGTGGGCCTGGGCTGATACAATCTGGCCTGGCACACCTTGGTTCGGCATCCCATGGTTCGGTGGTAGGAGTGCGATGGTTTGGACCGGTAATGCTTGGTCTGGGGGTTTGGTTCGGTGAGGTTGGTCTGGTGGTTGGTTTGGCGAGGCCGGATGTAGGTTGGTTCGGTGGGAGACCGGATGTAGGTTGGTTCGGTGGGAGATTGGATGTAGGTTGGTTCGGTGGGAGACCGGATGTAAGTTGGTTCGGTGGGAGACCGGATGTAGGTTGGTTCGGTGGGAGACCGGATGTAGGTTGGTTCGGTGGGAGACCGGATGTAGGTTGGTTCGGTGGGAGACCGGATGAGAGTTTGGACTTGCTTTTTGGTTCGGTGATAGAAATGCACACAACACTCTCATTAGGACTTATTGAGTCGAGAGTATTTGTTGAGAATATACATTATAAGGTTCATGCTTATGGAGAGTGCATGATTAGAGCCCGCTAAATAGGCTAGCATCCATCCTAGTGGCCTGGATCCATGATGTCAATTTGATGTGGTGGATGAGGTTGAGGCTTAGAGTAATAACTCTCATTGGAGCCATTTCCCATACATCACTTAAGGTCAACGGTCTATTACCAAGGGCAAGTAGGAATCATGACCGATGCACAGCGTATTCTTGTAGCACATTTATAGTGAGCATATAGATATAGGTTTCATGATTCTAGGAGTAACTATGGGACTATAGGAAATGGGCTTTCGTTATTAATGTTTCCTAAAGTACTACTACGGTACGTCGGTCTCCCATCTGGTTGACTTAGTTAGATTTATTTTTGATATTTGTTGTTATCACCTCACTAGTGACGATGATTGTATATGACATTAGAGACTAGCTGTGTGCTCGTCGGTCATCTATGGTAGACTAACCTAAGACAAATTTGGCTCATGTTTCTATACGACATTTGAGACTAGCTGTGTGCTTGTTTCTCATTCTTTCCTAGAGCCTTCGATTGAGAGATTTATTGATGTACTGTATGTATGTGTATGTGTGTATCTTAGGGTCATTCAACCACGTGCTCTTTCTCATATTAGGTTAGTTAGTCAAGGTTGAACGTTGTGTTATATTTGTATTACATTTTGAGTCTACATGTCCTATTGTTTGCATATCTCTTAGGGCCGCTCAGTCGAGACTTCTTATCTCTCATTAGGGCTATCCGTCAAGATATACATTATCGAATGTTGCATTTTATATTAGATTGTTTGGATGACATTTCACCCATTATTTTTTTGTCATTTTATATAATGATTGACTATTCTTTCTTATGAGTGATAGTATATGTGTATGGTTTCAAGGTATGTTGACACATTTGAGAAATTTAGATACCACTTTGAGATGCATCGATATAGACCATTCCAGTTGTTATTATATATTAATATCCACATTCTAGACATAGTAAGAGCCGTGTATCATTTATATAACACTCGGGCCAGTTTGAGATATTTTAGGTTCAAGAATGAAGTGACCATCTTGTGGTTGTTGGGCATAGTTAGGGGCTAGGGATTAATAAATTGTTGTATCATTTTTCATGTAGTCACATGTATGTATATGTTATTAGGGTGTATGTATTTGATCTGTGCAGTTAAAGCGCTTAACGATTCTATTACGGTGGAGGTGCAAAAGTTATAGCGGGGATATAGCAGAAAATAGCAGAGCTTCAAAAAGCTTTGTTGAAAATAAAATGAAATCACCAAAGTTAATTTATTCTCGTTCTTATACCATTTGTGTAGGAAAAAGAAATACTACTTTTTAATCTTATATAATAAAATGGAGAGTATCATGATTTATGCTATCCCGACTTGGTTACTAAAACAGATTTCCAACTTGTGTTGAGCACTTAGACCTTAAACATAGATCATTACCCTAACTTTTTTGATTTGGTTTAAAAGAGAACTAATCAAATTAACCCTTTTGCATTAATTTTGCTAAAGTGGGTGCTGAAAACCATTGATTTAGCATATGTAGCGGAATGTAGGGGGGCTTTAAACAGATATACTATTTGGCACTAAATTGAAAAAGCGTAGCAGCAAAAAGCGATACGTGCTTTCGTGGGGATTTTACGAGGCTTTAACGGGGCTTTAACCGCATAGTATTGGACATGTTATGTATATTTATGAGGTAGTGGGCATTTGACTCTATTATAGACCCACTTGGATTAGTATTTGGTATCTATTATATTTTTTTGCTACATTTTTATGACTTTATGTTCTCTGTTATTTGTTTTATTTATGTATTGTTCTATCCTTGAAATGCACATGTTTATTGCTTTGTGTCGATACCAAGTACATATAGTTGAGTAGTTTATGATTTTGAAATACGTATGGATGTTAGCTCATGGGAATATTCACAGGTGACAGTCCACGCCTCATTCTCCATATTATCCGATAGCATTAATCAATAACACTCTTCATTATTATGGGTATAATGGTGGGGTGTTACAAAATTGATCACTTTTACTATTTTTTATAAATATTTTCAAAATTTTGTATCATGTAGTTCAATGTAGGATCGGATTTCGCAGGTAGTATCCGTTGAAAACTTCACGAGTCAACACTCATTCTACTAGGGGCACTTAAGGTTTATTGGCTTGTTGCATACACTCAATGCAATTATGCTCCCAACGAAAGTGGATTTATTTTAGTTTTACTTTGTTTAAGGATGAATAAAAAGTTAAGTGTAAGGATATTTGTTAAACGCGTAAAAATGTATATTTTTATGCTCACATTGTCCTTTTATTTAAATAAATGTTACACTAGGGTAATTTCGCGTGTTTTCAATAAAATTTTAAAAAAATATTTCAATCACCATCCATGCATTTAAATTTAACATTATTAGGCTAAAGCAGTTTATTTGTGCATAAATTTTAACATTAATAAATTATATACAAATTTCGATTGATATGTTTGATTTATTTTCCTAGGGTGACCAAAATTTCAACATTGTCATTAAGTGGATTTGTGCATACAAATGAACCATGAAGATGAAGAACCTACATGAAATTTTTTGCAAATAAATACTCATATAAATAAATGTATCTTTAAACCCAAAAAAGTGAAGAATGAAGCTTCATTTCTATATGGACGAGGTTCACACTCACCTCATGATACATTAAAACTAATTAAAGAAAGCTCTTTATATGGAGAAAATAAATATTAATTTTATGCTTACTTCGTACTTGGAGAGCACATTTCCTCAAAGGCATTTTGGATATTCCATGGTTACTTGGAGAGCAAACTTCTTAAGGGTTATTTTGTATATTCCCCAAAAGAGAGTTAGGCTTTTGAGAATGTATAAATATCCATTTATGTAACATGGAAGAAGAGTATTTTTGGATGAAACATTAGGCCACAAAATCATAATAAAATATCTCATTCTCTCTATCGTATCAAGGCCTTCTCTTTATTTCATGCATTTTAATTGTTTGCTCTTTTATTCATGTTTTAGTTTACTTTATGCCCTTTTATTTTATGTTAGTACATTTTTTCTCTTTTATTTTATGTAAGTAGATCGGCTCTCTCTTTTGTTTTATGCAAGTAGATTAGAGTTTTTGTTTTATGCAAGTATATTAGCTCTTTCTCTTTCATTTTATGCAAATTATATATATATATATATATATATTTGTTCTTCCCTATTTTTTTTAAGAATCAAAAAAATTTCAAAATGAAATCTAAGAAGCGCCAATTCCCTTAAATTTAGGAATAATGGAGCTCTAATGATTCATACAAAATCAACACTATGATTTCCTATGTGATTCTTTTCATTTTGTAATTCATGTTAATTTTACTCTCTATGAAAAATTGATGTTTATATATGATGTTTGATAGACTGTTATTGGATATTGTATTATCATAAATGATCTATGCTCAAATATATAAACTTCAATTTCATTTTTAAGCTAAACTATACGTTTTTGGTTATCATGTTGGATGTAGAGTTTGTTTTGTTACTCTATCTTTTATTCTAAATAAATTGTTCTGGAATAGATTTTATTTTTTATGTCATAGTCACTTTCATAAGATTTAATAAGTGGATTATTTTATATCTGAAATTTGATGGCTTATGTTACTTGATTAAATAATCCATATTCATGCTCTTAATCATACATGAACTAACTCCACTTATTCCTTATATGTTTTTCTTGTGGTTCGACCTGTACTTACATACATATTTCTATTGTACATTGTGCACTTGTGGTAACTACTATGATATCGCGTTCTTTAATTCAATAAATAAAAGACGAACATAAACTTGCATACTAATCTCATGATATAGGTTATGTCTGATCTAACACAATTAGTGGCATATTGATGGCTACCGATGATGCTCGTAGAATCAGACCGTCTTACACCTCCACTGGTGTTTCTAAATAATTTTACACTATGATTATATATGGTGTAGAAGCAAGTTTATAGTGAAAGTAATCATACTTCTTTATGATTTAATCACTATAGCGAGGGTAATCATTCTTCTTTAGACCATGTAATCCTAATACCAAGAATTATGATTGCTTCTCCGAGATCTTTCATATTTAAATTATCACAAAGAGACATCACTTCATGAATAACACGAACATTTGAACTAAATATATACAAATCATACACTATTAACATATAATAGTGCAAAGATTATTTTTTAGATTTTTAGTAAATGCTTTTGTCACTTTCGTTCACTTTAAAATCATGTACAATAACTGCATTATCAAAATTTTCATGTCAATGCTTAAGTGCTTGTGTAAACCCCCCCTCCCTGACACCAATGCCAAATTATTAAAGGGAATTTACTACCTGATAGCTTGAATCAAAGAGGTCAGTAGGAGCGGATTAGAGTTTGAATAATTCACATAATAGATCATAAATAGAATGACAAAAGGAATATCATAGTGGAATGACGAAATACCATGTATTTGAAATCAAAAAGTGTCTACTACATCGACGTTGGAAAATGATACTATATACATGTCAAATAATGTACAACAAAACTGCCCAAAATACTTAAAATCCAAGTTCTCCAACTCCATATATTGACTCTAATTTATAACTTTAGACTGAAGCTCCGTTTCTGTATTTCTATCATCTCTCCACCTGATGTGAACACAACGACGAACAGTTGTTCCCACCGAATAGTCTCCATGTTCTAGAATAATACAACTTATAACATAATTTACACTAACTCTAGTACTAAACACCATCTTCTCCATAAACATAATTGTGAAGTACCTGAAAGTAATCATCCTAGCAAAAATTACCTCAATCTGACCCAAGGAGATATTACAATCATAACAAAACTCCGAATCGGGCTAGAAACTAGCTGTGAGTATAATTGTATAAACGTGCAACAAAATACATAATCATGTAGTGTCGGGTTATATATCTGGTATATAAAGAAATAAATATGACACACACTCCATAATCTAAACCCACCCACATCCCATGAAATCATATCATATCAGTGAAAACACATATGTCACGACATTATTTAAAGTGACTCATAGCTGCTGGTCTAATCAACTAGGATATCACATCTTATCCGCATTTATAAGTTGCAATCATTATTCAAAAAAGATTCACTGTTGAAGTTATTAATATACGAGGTTTGTAACACTATGAATCCTACTCATTATTCACTATTATTAGACTCCGCTTCAAGCTAATATCACGGCCTTTTTCATCTGTATATTTCTCGATCAAAATTTGTGGATGCGGTTCCCTCATGACCTATTAGTTGCACAGCCTCTCCCATCACCTTTGGCGCTTCCCCTCATTGTGTTGTAATCATCATAATGACTCATTTTATATCCATCAATGCGATTACCATCGCCCCCTTGTTTATACAGCGCATGCCTCGTGATTGTGCCTATGCAACAAATCGTTTAGATAATAAGTGACATCGGACCAGTTCGTCATGATTCCCGTTGCGACACCGAATCTATCCACTTGAATGGATTCTAACGTCTACTAGTCTCACTCGTATCTCTTTCTTTAGTGGTTAATTTATTCAAAATATTCACATTTACTCTCCCATATACCATATATTCCCGAAATAGTATTGTATCCTAATTTATATCATTTATAGATGTCATGTTCATGCATCATAGCATTAACTTGCATTCTAATATATAAAATTTCATAATATCATTTACAATAAAACTTTCATAAGCATGACATATAAATTTCATTTCACAATATTCAGGACAATAAAATAAAAAAGCAACTTACACGGGAACTTCATATTCATTCACAAATTAACGTCGTAGTTTAACAACCATTCAATTCGTACCGATTTATATTCATAACAACAATTAGTTGAATTATTTAAATAAGATTTTAAATTTAAATTCAATTTAGATTCCAATATTTTCTAAAATAATTCAAATTCAGTTTAAACTAAATTAGTTTAATTCAAAATAATTTAATACAACTTTTATAATTTTTCTGAAAATAAAAATTCAACTTAATAAAGAAATTCCTTCAAATTCAAAAATATTTCCATATATTTAATCATCTTATGAATTTAAATCTTAGTCTCTTAAATTCATGGGCAATTTTAAAGTTTTAAAATTTTATTTAAACTCAAAAATCATTTTTATAATTTTTCCAGAGATTTGATTTCACAAAATTCAATTATTTTAATATATATGTATATATATCTACTATGTTTAATTCCTAGAGCTTACTGCTCTAGGAAAGCACAGACCGATCGATCGGTCTATGCATATTGTGACGGCCCACAAATTCGTACCCTTTGAATCGATAATAATCCACACATGTCCGATCCAAAAAGTACAGAATGATGAAAGTTCATGGAAAAGAAGAGAGAGGGTGAGAAGGAAGAAAGAAGAAGAAATAGAACAACGATACAGAATCTCACAATCGCAACGGAACAATATATAATTGGTAAATACAGATCTTCTATACAAAAGAAACTGTAACTGTTAATATATACAATCATCAGAGTACAAGTGTCAACAAATCAATTTGGACAGTTATAATAACTTGTCCTCACAAGTGCTGAATATGCAGCATACACACATGCAGTGGAATATAATCAAGTACGTGGAATACGCCTGAGACTCCTCCAGCTCGTCTTCTGAGCTCCGTAGCATCCTAACCTGAATATGTAATACTCGGTCTGACCCGAGCATTACAATAAAATAGCACCCGAGTCAGTCTGGAAAACCAGCGTGAGAAAATACACTCAATTTGAATTATTACTGTTATCAAAATTCTTTGAAAGACAAAGGTATCTCGTAAGACCACGCCACACATAAATACGATGGGTTTTTATCTTACGATAACCAAAACATTTTATATCAAAATCATCTGATATTATAATAACATCTATAGAAAATAAACTATAAAATAGCTAAAATGCTTGCATCTCATGTTTCAGCATAGTTGCGCAGAATCAAAACCGTACATGCTTGTAGTGGATATTGGATTCCATACAATGACAGGGCTACTGGGGTACTACCCGCCACAGTACGCCTCTAGAAAAATGTACCGAGATCGTACCTAACGATCCCTACCAACACAGGACCGGCCTACCCCTTGCTGTATAGTTCCAAATATGTTATCACCCCGGGTGTTCCCACCATATCGAGCGCTCTCTTTTCTATGCACAACCATATCCATAATTATAATATATCCGAGGGTATCTAGAAAAGTGATAACATACCCTACTTGGGTGCGACCCACTTAGCCTGCTGCATCTCCCCTGTTTTAGTTATTTTCGGTTGATGAGGCTTGAGGCTACGTATTACCTTAAGAATAGCATTCATTCTTGAAATGCTAACACTGCCTTCCAGGCAACGATGCAACGATAACATTCATCCATACAAGTTGTTCTGGGTCTGAACAAACTAAATCTCCTTCAAGATCACCATCTTCATTATCTTCGAGATATCAGAATTCATAATGCACAAAGCGGATCGAAGTGGTTTTCGGATAATTAAATCCAATCCCGGTCTCTTCAAAACGATCAACGAATTTGGCCAGATTTGATAGTCGGTTATTTAACTATCAAATTACACACATAAACAGTCACTAGGCCCAATTTATAAATCTTTCAAAACATCCATTTCAAATATCTTTACAAAGATATATATTCAAATCTTTTCCAGTATATTCAATAATTTAAAACAATTTCCAATACTTATATCCATAACAGGATATTTTCAAATCATATCAACACTTAGAAATATTTTTCCAATTTCATTTATAATTCAACACTTTGAAAATATTTCTATAATAATAATCTCGTAGTTAAAATATTTCAAACCCTTCCAGTCCAATACTTAGGAAATATTTATAAGTATATTTTCCTAAAACCATTTTATTTCCAATACTTAGGAAATGATTCCATTTATATCCTATTTCTTAAAATCTTTTACAATTTATTTGCAAATCCCTTAACTCACTTATAACTAATTCTATAAGTTCCCGGAATTCATTAATTAATTCCCTTTAAAATTTCCAAGATCGATTACACTTGTTTATAATTCCAACTACCCATTTCTAACTTCTTTTATGAATTCTAATTCATTTTCGAAGTTCCCGTATTTCAACATTTCAGGAATTTACTTAAGTTTCCACAATTCCATTACAAGATTTCTCTTATAAAAATCTCGAGAGGATTTATAAATAAATTACAATCATTCCAGAACTCTATATATATGATAAGTATTTTTTTTAAAGAATAATAATTTTTTTATTTTTATTTTAAACATGTTTAAGTAATTATTTAAAATATTAAAACACTCTAAATAAACATCGATAACTCATTTCCAATTCATTTTTAAATAAAACTAATCGATTTACAAAGCTTATTATAAAAATGTGAATTCATTTCAATAAATATTAAATATTTGAATAATCCACTTTCCAAAATATTTCAATACTAGAACAGCTTTAACTATATAGTGTAATAAATAAAAATCCCATTTTAAAACAATTTTAATTTCTCGACAAAAATCTATTTTTAAAATCCAATATTACCAATTTCAATTTTAAATCCCTCTCGATTCATATCACACCGACTACATTTCAAGCTCGTAATCATTCTCACATTTCAAAAATAGAATCCACTACTTTTTCCAAAAACCAATCTCCATATCTCGATATAAATTCACACTGTAAATTTATATTTCCAATTTATCAACTGATAATCATTTCCCCTTATTTATAAACATCGTTTATAAGTTTATAAACTCATTTGGGATTCACTCATTTATAAAAATAATCTCACTTATAAAATTTCATTTATGAATCCATTTCTTTATAAATCCATTTATTTTAAATATCGATTTCAACTTCTTTTCCATATTTTCAGAAATATCATTTAAAAATCCATTGTTAAAAATCCTTTATATATTTTAAAATATCTATTTAAAACATTTTTCGAATAGTTAAGTACAACCCAAAATCAAATCATTGTTTTATCCAAATCAATTTTCCTTTAAAATAATCCAAATTTCGATATAAATATTTTTATATCAAAAATCTCCTTTTAATCCCTTCAAATTCAGAAATTATATTTATGGTATTTAAAATACCAAAATTAAGGCCAGTGCTACTATAGCATACAATAATTCAAATCACAACATAATCTATATCAGATTATTTTAACACATCATATATCACCATATATGAGATTAAAAACAAACATTTTGAGGAATCCAGTTGGATCCCTCCAACCTGTCTCCCTGCATCCACAGATGTTATGTAACATAAAATACCAATCCAGCTTCGAGATGGGATATCGCGGTAATATAGAGTCATCTGCTATTATGCGGGGCGCGTAGTGTCTCATCCACTCCAATCGGCGGGAAATATACCCAACTACTAATATATATACTAATATATAAAATATAACACTCAACTGATAATAATATATCAATTCAACCAATCATCCAATAATTAATTTTAATTATTCTAAATTAAAACCAGCAATTCAAATGAGTGAGATTTACTGACCTTAATTTTAGTAGTCGCCAAAACGTTTCATTTTTGAATTCAAATTGGACCAACATTCAATTTGAACCAAAATTCTAACAAGCTCCAAATCCGTCCAAACCAGTTTCATTTCGAAGCATTCGTTGTTACGAGCGCAACGCAAAAAGTTTCGTCTCGATCGGACCTTCTATGGACAAGTTATTAATTTTATAAGTTATCGACAAATTAAATTAAAAATTTACACAACATTCATATATTTACAAACATACCCCCCTCCATATCACCTTCTTCTTCCTCATCTATCACCTATACATGCACAGAGGCTACCCAACATAGCCGTGCACGATTTCGAACCGATACGGAGCTACGGACCTCCGTTTCACGAGCCGTCTTCGCCTACGAACAGCTCTCGACGAACCACACTTGCCTATCACAAACTCGACATCCCCGGGGCCACCAGATAAATCGCGATTGAGCCTCCCCCCTCATGAATGCTACTGTTCATGCGACCAAAAATGTCGCCGATCCTTCCAAAACTTCGAGCCTAAGTGAAAAACGTGTCTCCGATTCTAAATCCAAGGTCCGTTTCGCGAATTGATGCTTACAATCTTCATAACAATGAACCCTAGCTGCTGCCCCTAATGTCGATCATAAAAAAAAATGCCGCACTCTCTCTCGAGCACAGTAGAGGAAGATCCAATCGAAACATGAATTTTAAGATTGGTTTGAGAATTTTTCGTTGAGTAGATTTCAAGATATAAATTTTTGAAGGCTCGTTCTCACCATTTCTCTCTCTCCGGCGATAGTTTTAAATAAAAGAAGATGGGTGGGAAAAACACGTGAAGTAGGCGGCTTGTTTCAGGGGTAGGGTGGGATGGAATGAGAATAGGGTGGCTGCTCGATTTAAAATTTATTATTTTATATTCAAAATATCTCGCTTAGCATATCTCGAAATTCCGAACCCCTATTAAGGCATGCCACCGAACGTTCCTAATGTTATACCCATATTCCGAACGTAATGGAACAAATCTTGAGCCCCAATTCGATCTTATGTGGAAGATAACTTTTTAAACCCAATTATAATATTAAATTTTCGATATTAATTTCAACGCGTTTCTATCCCGTACGACCAAATGGTAACCCCAAACGCTATGAAAATTGAAGTATGATAATAATACACTATTACGGATCCAATGAAACTGATTTCGTCGAATTCCGAGACTGTGCCCGGATTGCTATTTTAACGCATCAATTAAATTGACGATTTCAAAAATTGACAAAATCATTTGAAAATTTCAGTTTTAAAACTTACTAACTAATTATATCAACATTAGAAATCATTTTGATTCATATCCAACTCAAATTTCAATTATTCACCATTTCCGTATTACGATAAATCGCTATATTTGAAATTTAAATTCATTCTATAATTTCAACCAAAATCTTCATATTCAAAAATCAATTTATACCCCAAATCTAATATTTAAAACCATTTAAATATTCAAAATCAAATGACGGAAAATCCGGGTCGTTACATATATTGATCGACTGGTTGTGTCGATCCTTAAGCGGTAAGCTCTAGCAATTGACTCAACTAATTGTCGGAATTCCTGCATTTTTTGACCAACTTCACCTAACTTCGTTTGCTCATCGTGCTACATTACTACTGGGCTGGAAACTATTATAAATATGCATTGGTAATTCAAGTATAAAGCTAGGGTTTTGCCAAGAACAGTGAATAGACAAATAGTATTATCAAACTGTTAAAATTCAACCATATATTTTCAATAATTTAAACATATCAGGCTACCATGCAATTACATAATTAAATTTAAGCAAAAATTGAATCTAAACAGGAAAATGAATTTACCGACAGTACTTTATTAGACTTTATAATTTAATTTAGAAATATACTTCATTGTAAATCAAAATAAAAAGTTACACTCGCCTTTTAACCTGAAATATATTGATTTGATGAAGAACTTGGAGACCCTAGTCGTTGAATAATGAAGATGGAAAGCTACAGTGACTTTATTTTTGGGTTTTCGAACGAAAACAATAGGATGAGGGCTTTAGTATTTATAGGCATAGAGGAGAAGCCTAGGGTATAAGGTTAAAATAAGATGATGATTTCATTGGATAAGTTTAAAACTTTGGTCCAATGAAACAAAAGCAATTTTTTTATATAAATCCATATTCCTAACCGTCTTTAAATCAACGTATTACATCCATTTAAAAATCTAACCCAAAGTGTTTTAACAAATTTTATTTTATTTTTATATTGATTTTTCTTTCACCAAAATATCACCTTTCAGTTTTAAAATAATATTTTTTTCTTCAAAACAATTCCAAATTTTCAAAAATATTATTCATTTTACCAAATTATATTTTCAAACAACTTTTGGATTTTTGAGACGCAATTCAAATTTCAATTTTTGAATTTTAAATAAATATTAAATTTAAAAAATTACTTTTATTGAATTAAATTCAATAAAGTTCCCAAAATTATTTTCTAATTTCATTTTTTAATCATTTCAACTTTTTATATAGTTAAGATAATTCTTCATCCTTCAAATCTATTTTAAACTTTCACATTTTAAATCATAAATTTTCCTTTTAAATTTCAAAAATTCATATATTTATCAAAATTCAATTTAATAATCGTATATATACTTTATTATATTTATCTGAAATTCAGGATGCTATAGGCTCCACTCCTTAAAGAAACATTCTACCAACTCTTGATTGAAGTCATTGTTTCAACATGACAGCTTCATGTTAATCTTATCAATTATCACTTCCCTATCATCCCTTTTAAATTTAGTTGGCCTAATTAAAAATCATAAGTATTATATTAGTAATTTCACAGTTCTACAGTTGAGAGAATTTGCAATAAGATTTTCAATCTAATTTATATCATTTAGTACTAAAATTGATCTTTTATCTAAGTTACTTCCAAGCCCTGAAAGCATTTCAAAGCTATATAAGATAAATTTAAGAGTTGTGATGTGTCAAGGTAAATGTGATGAAAAAATCATGGTATCATCCACGAATTGAAGGACTGAAAGCCTATCGCTAGTAATATCATTTCCTACGCTTTCCAAAACCCCATTTGTGATTGAAAGCTTAATGATCCTAGTAAAAACATCTGCTCCTAAATTGAATATAAATGGTGATAAATGATCGCCTTGTCCAATGCCATTCTTCAATTGAATTTTTTCTTGGGATACCATTGACCAGTATACTCGAGTTTCCGGTTTTGAATAAAGTCATAATACGGCATACTTATCTAGTGCTGAATCTCCTTGCCAATAGTAAATCTTTGAGGAAAAAGTGGACGATTGAATCAAAAGCTTTTACGAAATCTAGTTTTAAAAGGGCACAAGTGATGTTATTCTTACAACAAAGGTTAATAAATTCTTGGACTAGTGCAACTCCATCTGTGATATTTCTGCCTTTAATAAAAGTGGATTGAGTATTTGTCAATTAGATTATTCATTTTAGTACTTAGCCTATTTGCTAGAACCTTTGAAATAATTTTAAGAGAGCGGTTTAATAGCAAAATATACCTTAAATCTTCAAGCTCTATCGCTCCCACTTTCTTGTGGAGCAGAATGACATTAACAAAGTTGAATCTTCCAACTTGTAGGTTATCATTGTAAAATTCTTTAAACATTTTATTAGGTCGTATTTTAAGATGTGCCAAAAAAATATAAACAGTGTGGAAAAACCGACTGGTCCTGGCGCTTTATCACAAGGCATATCACTAATGGCTCTAAAGATATCATCTTCCGAGAACGGACTATCTAGATCATCTAACGCAGCCCTAGTGTTTTCAGATACAAATAAGCCAACCTGGAGTTAATTCTGTGCCCTTTGATAATTCCAAAGATGTCTTTGTAATAGGTAGTAAATGCATTATTAAGTTCATTTTGGTCTGTAATTTCCTTGCTGTTAATGAATAAGGAACATATGGTGTTACTACGTTTACGACCACTAGTTATCTTATGGATTTATTTGATATTTTTGTCCCCCTCGTCCATATACTTAATCCTTGACCTTTGCTTCCATATTATTTTCTCGTGCTTTATGACTTTGTCCAGTTCTTTTGTAAGATTTGAAAGTACGTTTTGCTCGGATAAATTTAAAATTCTTAGTTCTTCTACTTTATTTAATTTTAAGATTTCAAAAGGGAAGTTCTTTTTTTTTAAATATTGTCAAAAACATCTTTACTCCATTTTTTTAAGAAATATTCTTAGGTCCTTAAGTTTACTTACAAAAACCTTAACGATATTTCCGAAATATTTGCTGTTATCATAGCTCATAGAAAACCATTTATTTGTAATTAGATTTGTAAAATTAGTTTCTAACAACCACATCTTTTCAAATCTAAAAGTACCATGTAGACAACGGTGATTCTCGCAAAGAAGAATAATGGGGCGGTGATCCGAATAAATAGGAGCCCCTTGACTTGCAAACCTAGGAACCTATCTTCCAGTTTGTCAGTAGTGAGAAAGCGATCAAGTAGCATCATCGAAGGGATTTCTCTTGAGTTTGACCAAGCGAACCATCTATTACTAAGTGGTAACTCACTCAAATTATCATTGGTAGTAAACTGATAAATCTTCTATTGCAGAGATGTCACCTTCTCTAAGTGATCGTTTCCTTATGTATATCATGTCAAAGTCTCCTCCTACTACCCACCAATCGACGGTTAGGGATCTAAAATATAAGCATTCTGTCCAGAGGGCTCTTCTATTAATCTTATTATTAGGTCCATATACATTGGAAATGCTTAAAATTAAATCGTCGCTTAAATCGGTGAAAACAAGGTGCACCGAGTGAATAGTAACATTTTGCAATAGTTTAACACAGTTACGGTTCCATCCCACCATTAATCCACCCGATCTACCCCTAGCCGGGAGGCATATCCGGTTACTAAGATAAAACCCTTAGACTTTTGCAGAAACGGTAATCAGGACATTCTATTTTAGTTTCTTGGTGTAGAGCTAATATACCAAACTTTATTACGTTTATCTGGGTCATTCAAACTTCTAACATTCCATCTAACAAATCTCATGATCTAAGTGATGCAACTCTTTGAAGTTCATTGTTCTTAATAAATTATATATCCAACCGATTTAGATCAAATATCAAAACCTGACTTCCTAGCTAGATATATGTAGAAGTAGTAGAAAGTTCAAAAGGACTATACGTGCTATCAAGGCGAGCAATCAAACCTGAGCTAGAACCCGATGCTCTAGAGTTTGCAGATGCTAGATTCCCTTGTAGTCATGCGCTCCTCCTAACCGTTCCGCCAAATGATTACATCATTTTATGAATTTTGAGCTCTTTGGCCGCCCTCCCTTGATACCGAGCTTAGCGAATCTAGAACTGCTATATCTAAGTAGACTTGCGATCTGAGCTTACCGGACATGACCGACAACTCTTCTCTCAACTTCAAACTATCCACTTGTACAGTTATTCTTACAAGCTCTGACCCACTAGTTTGGATGAAAACACTTTTGTCACATAATTGCACTACTCCACACTGTTCAACACTATGCACCTTGGTATGTTTATTTGCTCCATGCACCTCGTTATTAATATCCATTTATTTATCACTTCTGTCACATATGTTTATCTGTTCAACATTGTTCAACACATAAGCGATTTCTACTTATTTCCCACAGTTAGTAATAACTGTTAGGGTTTTTTTCTAGAATCTATACACAACTAGATTTTAGAAGAGATATGAAGTAAAAAAAATAATTTTTTCCTCCAAACAAAACCTTTATTAATTCACCAAAAGATTACAAGAAAAACCTAAAAATTGAGAATCAATCTCAATACCAAAACCCTTAGTAAAAAATGACTCTCCTTACATACATATTTATAGCCACTACCAACCAATAAAAAACGTAGAGATATATTTGCTAATATATCTCTCATAATCAATCAAATAAATAAATATGTGGTGTCAAATAAATAAATATATTTGACTACATTTTATTTATTTGATTTCCATAAAAATGAAGATATTTGAGAGATTACATGCATAAATATCTCTTACTAAGTCAAATCTAATATTTTCAATAGTTAATTCGTCAACCAACAAATTAACTAATATATAAAATAAATATCGTGTCGCATATCTTCAACACTCCACCTCGACATAATATTCTTCACGTGCTCCACCTTTGTTCGAAACAAACTTAATCAACCTTCAAATCACCTAGTTATGCATGCTCCCATTTAACACGCATATCGTCAATAAATCAGAATATCTTGTAATATCACAAATGTCTCCAAGCAGACTTTGTGGTTTTTTTGTTGTATGCTCTACCTTGATTTAGATAAATTTACCTATCCAACTCCAATTTGAGAACTCACTACATTCTCCACCGTTTTTCCAAGCAGTTTGTATATGTTATTGTTTTCTTGTTTTGCGCGTAGAACCTCCCAATTACCCCTCCAAACCCTTATGACTCCACCTCGAGTTGAAAAGTTGCTGCCTTTTTGTTTCAACTATCCTATTGATGCAAGATTCTTCTTAATTTGTGGAATGTGCCTAACTTCTATCAGCTTCACCACTCTTCCATCATATATCATCAACCTAACAAAACCTATACCTTTAACATGCAAATCTCCACCATCTGCAGATTCTACCTTATCACTTTGCTCTTTGTAGTCAATAAACGCTTCCTTTCGATTACATATATGAAGACAAGCATCTGAATCAAGTATCCAATTTTTGTTTTTGCCTTTATCCACACATAGGACGTTGTCATTAGAGTTTTCACCAAAGTTTACCTCTTCATCACTGCCTTCATCAACCTTGACTTTGTCTTCCTCTAATGCTTTCATCCTTTCTTTGTCCTTTTTAAGCTCGTTGTAAAATCTCAGCTGGTGATCGGGTTTTTCACAGTAATAGCAGATGAAAACTCTTTCCATGTTCGATTTATTTGATCGTCTTTTCATATTTGAACGATTACCTTTCCCAGCAAGATTGACTTCATCAAACAGATTTCTACTTTCTCTTTCTTCTTTATCCTTTTCTTCTACTAGGTTCATCCTCCGCACCTCCTCGTTAAGCAAGCTACTAACCACCGATCCCATTGAAATAACTCTATCTGAATTTGAGTTATTCAATACAACCACAAGCGTTTCCCAACTCTCCGTAATGAACTCATCAACATTAAAGCTTGTGTCTCATCATCTACTTTGTAATTCACGGCAGCCAATTGGTTCACATTTGCCTGAAAATCATTAAGATGCTCTCCAATTGACCCACTTTCCTTAAGTTTTAGATTTACCAATTTTCTCATAAGAAGGGCTCTGTTTGTTGCAAGTTTTTTGCATAGATTCCTTCCAATTTATTCCAGATTACATAAGCAGATGTTTCATTAGCAACAATACGAAGCACTGAATTCTCCAAAAAACATCGAATAGCCGCAGCAACCTTCCTATTCAAAGTCTCACATTTTGCTTCAGATAAATTACTAGGTTTCTCCCCTTTGTTTTCTAATGGTTGGTGCAGATAATTGAGATATAGAAAATCCTCCATCTTGCCTTCCATAATCCCCAATATATTCTGTTAAGTTTTTTACACTTATCTTGTGCATAACCAAACTCATTTCAAAAAAAATTGTATAGTAGACTCCAATATCAATCTGTTAAGATTTTTTTTCTAGGATCTCCACACAATTAGATTTTAGAAGAGATATGAAGTAAAAAAAAATTCTTCAAACAAAACCTTTATTAATTCACCAAAAGATTACAAGAAAAACCTAAAAACTGAGAATCAATTTTAATACCAAAACTTTAGTAAAAAATGACTCTCCTAACATACATATTTATAACTACTAGCAACAAATAGAAAAACATAAAGATATATTTGTTATGTATCTCTCATAATCAATCAAATAAATAAATATATTTAACCATATATTTATTTATTTGATTTTCATAAAAATGAAGATATTCGAGAGATCATAAATATCTAACGTCAATATCCATTTGTTTAACCCCTGAACTCGCATGCCTCCCATCATTATTAATCACTTTATTTCCTGAAGTCAGAGCACCCCCTTTTTCAATAATAATTTTAGCACATTCCCCATGTCTACAACTGCCCTCATTTCTTACGGCAACATTCTCCACGTCCACACTCACTGCTACATTTATCACAGCATCATTACTTACGGAGTTATCATCAAATATAATTTCCATGCATATGATCAGTAGTTGAAGCATTTGCAAGGATATTTGCAAGCTTCTCGACCCCAGCAACTTCAGTATCTTTTGATTCAGCAGCAAGTTCACCATCCCTTGCTACAATTGCAGATGCAATATCAGCAGGCATGATAGCCAGTCCCTCATCAACAACGACAGCAAGAACACATCCAGGTATATTTTCAACTTCAGTGGCTTTATTAACCAAGTCAGCAGCAATTTTGTGTTTGGATGCTTCCTCTTCCAAAACAAACATATCAACCACCCATGCACCTGACTTTACCCTTCCTTCACTTCTTTGCCCACATCCACCTTATCTTGACCATAATCGGTAGCCAAACAACCATTGTCACCCGCTACCTGACCACCATCAACCCCGACCAAATTAGACTCCCCATCCAAATCTATGCCTTTAAGTACCCCAACCATATGTTCCCGAACAAACCCAAATTCCTCAGGAAAAATCTCAAGCAGTGCGAGGCTGTTGGCAGTTGCAGTGACTTTGAAACCTCTCAAGCTACTAGACGGAGTTGAATCGCTCAACGGTTATTGAACTATATTGGCTGTTGCATTTTCAAGCAACACAAAATTATTTGCAGTAGCACAGCAAGTTACCACGATGTTAACATTACCAGATAATAAAGAATTATCCACATTATCATCAGATAAAGCGTCATCAGTGACAACCAAGCTACCATGTTTATCCGGGTGTCAAGAACTGAATCAGAAAAGGACGGCACTGAGACAGAGCTGAGCTTCGATTGTTGATGGCACAAGGAAATATCTGGATCTAGGAGGAGGACATCAAGTTCATTGTCAAACGAACTAGCGCTGACAGAAGCACACTCTGAAAAGAACATCCAGTTGCTTCAGTAGTTCAAAGGCAGCGAACCAGTCCAATTTAAGGCGTATTGTTGTCTGAAGCTCCAGAAATCTGATGCAAAAATTGAGGCGAAGGTCACACAGAGACTTTGGAATAGAAGGCGAAGAGGGATAACTACTGGAAGGAGATGCAAATGGTTACTTGCGGATCTGATTTGGCCATTGGCGATTGTACAAAGCAGTAGATCTACACACAGCATAGCTAGCCTGTTTGTAGCCGAAGCTTCCGTAAAAGAAGCATCTGGCGGGGCTCCAACAATCCAAGAGGCGGTGGCCGCTACCGCCGCAATGATAAAAAGATCTTTGAGCCGACGGCGTTGATTCCAAGGAGTTTGTGGTTTAGGAGAGGATAATGGGTGAGATTTGGAGGGTTGAACAAGGGGTGAACCCATCTTTAAAATGTCGGTGTAGGTGGCAAGCTGTTGTGGGTATACAAATAGAGGTGGGTCGTCTGTAAAAATGTCGAAGAAAAATGAAGGTAGGTGAGCCAGTGGATTATTGTGGTCGTGAAGATTAAGCCTGTAAGGATGGTTCGCCATTAATAACCATTGAAAGCCTTTTGGAGTATAAATAGATTAAAGATGAAATTAGGCAAAAGGACAAACTTTGACAAAAAAATAGTCTAAAGGACACCAAGTTTTATTTTTTGGCTGGAGGACAAACTTTGGAAAAAATTAGGTTGAAGAACAATGCTAGTTCTAACTAGCATTATATTCAGTTTTTACACTATACAAAATGCTAGATAGACTAGCATTATATTCAGTTTTTACACTATATAAAATGCTAGTTCTAACTAGCATTGTCCTTCAGCCTAATTTTTATCAAAGTTTGTCCTTCAGCCCAAAGATGAAACTTGATGTCCTTCAGCCTTAAATTTTTTAAAAGTTTGTCCTTATGCCTATTTTCCACTAGATTTAAAATAATGTAAAAACATTACATTTGAAGTATACCGGGAATAGATTTAGTTTAACTCAGTCTGACATAAGTCCGACCCCTCTTCACGTTGTTTTTATATGGTTTTGATAGTTTGATGTACTTTGAAGTCAAGCTGGCTTAAGTAATGTCGATTGTGTGGATGATGGAGGCATTACTTATGTATATATTGTATTTATGTTCATCTGACATTATATTGTTTCGTGTGTAGTTTGAATTGACAATTGTATATTGTATGGGCTTATGGCCTTAAATATGTTATAAAGATTTGTTTAGATATAAGTTGGTTTTTATGTTATATGTTGTTCCTTCCGCTGCGAGTTCAGAAAGATATAGTTAGAATTATCAGTTTGTTTCTTGTTATCATAACCTAACGATATGTTATTTTCAATTTTCGAGATTTGAACGTCGGTTCAGACGTTAAATCTGAGGGTCGGAAAAGACGGGTTATTACATTTGGTATTAGAGCAAAACTTATCCTTAGGTTAATGATTAGGATATATTGCAAGAGCGTATTTGCATTTTTATCAACTTATATATATTATATAAGAATTAGATACATACATATACATCGTTTACTGCTCCAGTTGAATGAACCATATGTTGAGGAGTTGCTAATGAATCTCAGTTGTAGATAGGAGAAAAATGAGTAACTCAATCGAGACCGGAATAGAGGTTGATAATGGTGGGGTAGAGACCAGGGCCGGAATTAATACTAGAGTTGATGTTTAGATATATCCGGAGTGAACAACCTTGCATGGTTCAAATGGTATCCATAAAAAGGGGTCAAACTACTATTAACCAGACCAATGTCAATCCCATAGTGCCCGTACCTATTACCAAAGGAGTGATTCCCATACAACCACCATCCATAGTTGACTTTCCAAAACTGTGTAGAGGCTTTGCTAGTCTAGGTGGAAAACCACATGTATGGAATGAACCTTATTCAATGATATGGGCTTGTCTTTGCACTTGTGAGAAAATATTCAGTTTATTGGGTTTGAGTGATATACAAGGAGACAGCCGGCTTTCTGGCATTTTTAGGGAGAAGCATCTAATTTGTGGGGGATAGTAATTTCTAAGGATAATGAGGAAAATATAACTTAGGCAGATTTTATATGAAAATTCGAAGTTAATTTTTACTCCGTAGCAGAGAAAGGATTGTTGTTTGAGAAATTCATCCATTTGAAACAAGGAGAGTTATTGGGTTGGAGAGTACGTGAGTCAATTTAATGAATTGGCAAGGTATGGATTCAATTTAATCAATACACCGGATAAGAACGCACTAAATTCACAAAGGGATTAAATTCGCCCTTAAAGGAATTAGCACTTAACCAAATACCGTATGAAGACACATTTGAATGTTTGGTTGAGGCAACGCTATTGAACTCTCTTAATGAGAACTGGTTAAGGAGGAGGATCCTAAGAAAGAGGTGAACCATCAGCATGGCAAGCGCAAAGGGAATTAACTCAAAGGAGGTCAGAAGAAGAAACCAATGATCACGTGTAGGAGATGCAAGATGAAGGGTCATATTTCAAAGGATTGTAGAGTGAACATATCAAAGATTAATTTTTATTAGTGTGATCGGTATGGTCACATGAAGAAGCATTGCCCAAGCATGTTGAAAGGAGGTCAAATGGTGAAAGCCTATGCATTGGAAGCGGTCCTAAGTGCAAGTATACCGCCAGTTGCTCAGAATGAAGGGGAGGGGACCATGATTGGAGGTGAGTCATTACTTTTGATTTGAGGAATATGGTAGATAATTAATATAGTGCATGAATCAATATTGGTGTCGAATCCGTCCAAAGGATCGACTCATCTATTTATGAGTTACCACGACTTGAAATTGTTTATGTGGTATATTGTCCTTTAGTAATGTGTATGTACATACTAAGTCATTTGGGGTATGGACTGATTTTGAAAATAGATTGGATGACTTGTTATGGAATGATATTGGATGAAGATCGAGAGGTTGACTTGGATAAGGAGTGGCAGATTGGACATGGTCATGTCGTAGGACGTGGCCCCGACAGTCTCCTGACGATGAGTTATTGTCCTTCCTCTAAACTAGGAATACCATACACATTTAATATTCAATTCCGATTTCTTCCTTACTAAGAAAATGAAAGCTTTCTAGGCTCATTGACATACCGATTTGGCATATGATAATAAGAGAAGATTGAAAATTTGATAGGAAAATTTCTAACTGGGTAAAAGGGAGATCATAATTTGGTTAAGTAAATTTAATTTATTTTGATTAAGAGGTATCATCATAGTAACAAATATTGGACTAAGATTTATATGAAGGAGGTTGGACCGAAAAGGAATTTGCATTGCATTGGAAGTTTTGAAGATATATTTCAAGAGGAGTCCCACTTGGAAAGTTGGAATAATAAAAAGGGACATACTTGATATCAGAGTTTCACTTGATTGGATCCCTTTAACTAACTGATTGAAAATATTTTAAGATTTTATTTTGAAGGGCGTAGAGTTTATTTTGAGATAGGGTCTCGGTGACCCATTGAAATTGTAATGTAACCTAACTCGGTAATCGGTCAATAATACATATTTTGAAATAGTTGACATTTACACTCTTTAATTCTATATCATTTTGGTAATGATTGAAGATGGTGGCAAATAATATATATAGATGCCTTATTGTTTAATGTTGCCGACATGGATAGATGATTTGATTGGATTGTGGTTAGGTGTCGTAAATCGGACGTTGCGAATAAGGTTACATCATACATGTTTATTTTATAGATGATTGTTTTGATTTGTGGATGGGTGTCGTTAATCTGATATAGCAGATAACGAAACACCACACAAATTATTTTATAGACAATTTGTTTTGACTGTGGATGGATGTCGTTAATTTGGCCTTGCGGATAACGTTACGCCACATATATTTATTTTGACTCGAGAAGTTGAATGGTACTAGAAAAGCGAGTTATTGTTTTGCCATTGTAACGTCTCAGTATTTAATCACTTTAAATTTGGATATTTTAAATATATTTTTAAATAATTGATTTATGGATTTTATAACAGAAAATAAAACGATTTTAAATAATAATTAATAATGGTGAAATAGTTTTCTAAATTTGTTTACAAAAATATTTAGTTCGAAGAAAGATCGAAAATGCAACCGGAATTCATTTTTTGAATTTTTGACTTTTCGTCGGCTAAAAGTTATCGGAAACATTGTGAACTTTTTAGCATAAGTAGACACATTTGTAAATAAGTTAGTATATGAATATATGTGTGTATTAGTGTATGTATATATGTATTCATACCTATGTATATAAAGTTTAAAACATAAATATAAATGTCACATCATTAGAAACATTAAGTACAAAGAGTACTTAAACATGTTTAAACATGTTTGCATGGAAATGAGAAGAGGGAACAAGGGTATGGACATGAGTACATGAGGTGGAGGAGGCTAGGTGAGATGGCAAGAGGGTAGTGGAAGGTAAAGGACAAGGGTATCTAGGTAATTTACTTTTTCTCTTGCTTATAAATAGCCCTCAACTTCTTCAAAATTTTCCTCCTCTTTATTTTATCATATCTTCGTCATCTCTTATTCTAATGGAAAAATTGTTTTTTTGAAATCATATCAAATTCCATTGGCTACAACTTTCATCTATACTACTTCTTCAAATTTTGAGTTTAGCTATGTCAAAATATCATCTCTTTGTAAAGTGTTTTTGGACCCATATTTTCAAGTCCGAAAATACTTCTTCTTTTAACCATATCTCCTTCAAAAAAATTCCAAATTAAGTAATTCTTTTTTTCTAATAGTAGAAAAGAGAATTTAGAAGAACTTTCTCTTTGACAATTTCTCTAAATCCCGAGAGTAACATAGCCAAAAATCGGTTTTGTGAATTCAACATTATCTGAAGTCCCTCCACCTCTCCAAAACAAGTCCTCACCTCACCTATACATGCCATGGCCGATCCATACTTTACCATGGCTGAGCCTATTTCCAAGTTTTAAGCCCAAAGATCAAGAGTTGCATAACTCTAAAATTATTTCAAGTTTTCAAAAGGGTTTTGTAAATTTTCGGTGAATAAACTTCTAACTTTTGAAAAGATGTTTCCTTTGCATATATGATGGTTATGTGTTATTTATTTATGATGTTAATGTTTGGACTATGATATGGTTTGGATGTATATGTATGTTATAGCTTGTGTTTTAACATTTGACTTGAATCGATGGACTAATGTTATGTGTTTGGATTTAAAGTTGTGATCTTTGTGATGCATGGTGATGATATGATTTAGTATTCATATCTTGGATATGTGATTAAATGGTTTGGAAGTTAGAACTTGAAATGTTGAAAAGGACTTGAGATCCATTTTGAAAATTAAATCGTTTACTAGTTTTGATTTAATAAATGTTTTGTTTTATTTTATTTTAGTTTCTAACTTTAGTTAAAGTTTTTAAAACTCTTTTAAATTATGTTTTAAAAGTAAGCAAAAGTGAAAAGTTAAAGTTTTGTGTGGTAACCTAGAAAAGTAATTCTAAGTTATTACATCTATAACGGTAGTCGCTATGGATGTAGTTCGGAGAGTTTAACGATTTTCAAGTTTTAAAAGTGTTTCTTTTAAATGTTGTTGAAAAAACCCATTTTCAAACTAAATCAGTAAGCATATAAGTTAATTATTACTTAATTAAGTATGTTTTGATAATCAATTAATTTATTAATTAAGAATAATTATTTATTAATTAATTAGCAATTAAGTCAAGTAATTAGTAATTAATTAGAATACTTAAGTAAGTTTATTACTAATTATTAAGGAAGTTTTAATTAATGATTAATAAAGTTAATAGATAATTAAGTATTAATTTATCAAGTTTAATTATTTTAATTAATTATTATTTAATTATAGGTTAATTATTTATTTAATTATTATTTAATTGAAGAATAATTATTTAATTAGGGTATAATCATTAATTAATTAAGACTTGACTAAGATTAATTGAGGTTTAATTATGATTTAATTTTGATTTATTAAGATTTAATTAAGCTTTAATTTATAATTAAGCTTTAATTTATAATTTAAATTAAGATTTAATTGTTTAAAGTTATTTTAAACTTTATTGGTTATGTTTTAAGTCAGATTTCTTTTATAAGTGAATTAATTTATCAATTAAGGGATCTCTTATCTGTGACTTTAGAACCAAACGAATGTGGATGATTTATACTAAGTTGAATTGAATTGTGTGCACATCCATTTTGCAAAATAAAATACGTTTTGCTAAATTGTAAATTGTATGATTGTGTGGACATTCATTGGCAGAATAAATCCCCATCTGTTATTTTAGTAACATGGACATTTACTTATATGATTGATTGTTATTGACCGATTCTCTTATACATATCTGCTTGTTATGTAAATACCTATGTTATAACTAGAAAAGTAAACTCAGTTAAATAAGAACCATTATTGTCACTAAGCTTCTTTCTGATTTTTAAGGTCAATCATACTTTTAATAATGGTTTCAAGTTAAGTAATGATTTTAGTGAAGGTGTTTTAAATAATCGTTTTGTTTATCAAAGGAACCTAATTGATTAAGTGTATTAAAGAAGTTTTGTTTTAAATAAGTATAATTTATAAAAGAGTTTTTATAAATGATTTGGATATTTATAAAAGAAGTTTGATAAAGGAAATTCTATAAAAGGATTTTGGAGATTTATAATGAGTTATATAAATGGTTTTGATATTTATAAAAGAGTTTTGTAAATTAACTTGGTGATTTATAAAGAGTTTTGTAAGTGGGTTTGGAACTTAAGTAAAGGAGATTTCATAAACAAAAGAGATTTGTTAATAAAAGGATTTATTGAAGGAAATTTATAAAAGAATTTGAGATTTGATTTCCTTTAATTGACCTTCTTAATTATGGTGGTATGGATGTTCGTTCCATACTTAACAGCGAAGGAATATTGTTTGTGGTTATCTTTATCTCTAATTTAAATAACATTTTGTTTTTTTATCCTTTAATATGATTTTGAAATAAGGAATCTTTCACAAATGTTTTGTAAATATACTTATGTCTTTGTAAATATACTTATGTCAGTGTGATAAGCAGAATGTTTTGATAAACGTTTTGGAAAGAGATTTAAAATAAATGAGAGATTTATTTTGAGGCTTTGTGATTGCTATGGATAATTAAATCCCTGAATTTCTTGTTGTTTGTTTATTTGATAGTTAATAACCGACTATCAAATCTTGACCTGTTTTGACTAAGGAAGTATGACTGTATATTCAAGTTCCCTAGTGAGGACTCGAATAATTATTATATACTTACAAAAGAACCGAAAATGAGTCAATCAGAAATTATCGTTGTTGGTTTGGAGAGACCGGGATCGGATATTTTATCCTAAAATCACTTTGAACCAACATATGCGTTCGAATGGAAGAAATCTTGAAGATAATTGAAAACGACGCTCCTTGAAGGGCCTTTGGTTTCGTTCAGACCCAGAATGAACTTATATAGATGAATGCTAGCATTGCATTTCTACCTAAAGGGCAGTGTTAGGATTCCAAGGTGGAATACTAAATGTTAAGAGCATAGCCTCTCAAGCCTCACATCCTGGTAATGGTTAAACAAGGTAGATACAACTGGGCCATGTGGATCGCACCCACCAGGGTATGATCATCCCAAGATCTAGTATCGATATCTCTACGTATGCTTCGGACCCATTTTTGGTTGTGGTCGCAACCAAGGGGTGATCATATTCTGTACTACCCAGTTTAGGGGTAGGCTAATCCTGTGTTGTCTAGGGTCGAAAGGTTTTCGATCCCACTATACATTTTATCTAGAGATGTACGGATTTTCGAAAGGTAGTCCCTTATCTTGCCCTTTTTTGGAAATCCATTCTCTAATATGAGCCTACGATTTTTGATTGTATATCTATCATTGCTATCATGTACACACATTATAACTACTTAGTTATTAAGTACTTTAAACCCTAGACATTATTATAATATCACTGGATTTTTATAATAAAAGTGTTTAGCTTATCGTAAGGTAAAAACCCGTCCGTGTTTATATGCTGCGTGGTCTTACGAGGTACCCTTGATTTTAAAAGAGTTCTAAAAGTAATAATTTAGTTGGTTTGAGTTTACTCACATCAGACCTCTGACCTAGAGTTTTATTTTCTTTCCCTGAAACTCTAGAGTGCTCAAATTTTTATGAGTAGCCAAGCAGTCCAGGTTTTCTACGGATACATTTTGGAGGAGCTAGAGCAGGAGGCTTCATTGATGGCTAGTTATTATCTTGTTTCCACTGTATTATATGTATATTGTATTTGGTAGGTAGGTACATGCTATTATAACTGTCCTAAGGTAGAATTGGATTAGTATAACTTTGATGTATCATTTTAGAAATGACTTTGTAAAGAATTATGTTGATTAATATATGTTATTCCATTCCATTGTGAGATTATGTGATTGTTTAGTTTCTCCTTTCCTCTTTATTATATCTTCTTCTTTCCCCTAATGACCTGTCTTTTGGACACTTAAATGGTTGGCACACAAATACCCATGATGTATTAAGTGTCGACTTTAGATGTAAGAAAGGCATATCGTTACAACCATTTACCTATTTAGGAATATTTATAAGATGATGGTATTTGAGTTATCATCGCAACTGCAACCATTCTTACTCAGATTTAAATATTGTAGATTTTTCCTAGTCAAAGGATTCTTTTCTTCTAAGAGGTAACATGAGTTTGGTACCATGGTCACTATTCTATGACCTTTTCCATTATGATGTTCTTAGAGGTGTTTTGGAAGTGAGAGGCTATTCAGATTTTTGAGTTATAATCACTAAATTAATATGGCGAGACACCGTCCTTATTGAGTTGTATCATTTATAGTACCATAAAGAAAAAATGGTGCAAAGTTGTATTTGAAAATGGAACCATTGGAAGGCTTGTGTGAAAGAATAATTAAAAATTGGAAAAGAAATTAAAGTATGATAGAAATGTTGACTTTCATTGGGACAGACATTCAAATTGAGACTTGGAGGTATGAGAATAATTTAGAGAAGATAATAAATGGATTCTTTTCAATCATTCCTCGGTTTGAAAAGAAGCTATCTATTCAAAGAAACTTCTTTGGAAGTTAAGACCGAAGGGTGCATGGTTTATGTTGCATATAAGGTGCACATAAGCAGTGCACTACATAGTCGAACATACACTAGCACTATTTTAGGATTTCACTCAGTTTATATTTTCAGTTAGGTATAGGAAATTGGTTGCTTTGTTTGAATAGTTGAATATAATAGGATTACCTTTGTTTGAATGATTATTTATTTATATGTCATAGTACTTAGGATGAAATTTTTGTATATTGAGAAAGCAATACTTTTATTATCATACAGGTTTGATTTTTGAAAATGTGATATAATAAGTGAAGCGATACCGCTTGAATTGAATCGAAATTTGAAGTAGAAAACATGTTAAGTTCACCAGATTCAGACATCATCTGTTTTGATGTTCTTAGTTGAAATGGAGAATCACACGATGATTTTAGTTATGGGTAGCTTAAGTGAAACATCGCCCGCTTTTGAGTATCTTACCCTAACATCCAAAAACTAAGTGATAGTTTTCTACTGGTTGTTGGGCATTTCGCCATCTGATATTTGGATTAGTAGCATAAGTTGCATAGGTGATAAGGTTACATGTACATTCAAGATTAGCATTAGGCAATGAGTATGTGTTCGGTAGTGGAACTTATTTAGTTAAGATGGGATGAGAGATTGGGTTTGGGGAACTTGGGGAGCTAATGTGTAACATCCCCTATCTAGAGGCCTAAAACTAAGCGCTACAGATGCTATAGTCATCTATAGTATTAGCTTCTGGCGACTAAATACGGCTATGTTAATGGTATCAATAATACAAGAAGCACTTGAATATGAAACAAAACACAGATTTCCAAAATCATAGATTACTTCATTACATTTCCATATAAAATTTGTTCCACATTCATGTCACATAACCCAAAACGTTTTCCCAGGCACAGATTAAATATAGTTATTACAAATTACGTCGAGAGCGGTATATGAAGATACCCCCTCGATTGATCAGAGTCAAATGGTCATATAAGACCAAATACATCATAACACAGCGGAAAATCGTCTAAACATAAATAAAAGCAGCAAATCCTAAATAGCTATCCGTTGCCTCCAGCATCCTCCGATAGCTTATTCGTCAGCTTTCTAAAAACCTGAAAAGATCCTTAACATCACAACCTACTCAAATTAAACTTCGAGTACCCGAGAGTTTAAGGGGAAAACATAAGCTTCGAGTCAGACATAAAGCCTGGTATGAATAATACTATACATCCCGGTTTAATTATGCTAAGTGAGACCACGCTGCTTAGCAGAACGGGTTTCCTCTCACTAACATCTTTTTAAAACATATCTTTACAAATCCTTTCATATAACCATATACTATGCTCATGCATCCACCATGGTTAAATACTACAAAATAAATATTATGTAAACATACATAAACATCAGGTAAGAATGAACTATCTATTCAAACACAAATAACTTTTAACAATTAGCTGACTCGGGCCTACCAGCAACATAATCAAAATTAACCTAACATCTGTTAGATATTCATATTTAGGATTATCTATCATTATCTATCTATTTAACATTTCCCATCAGGACGGTCTGTCCCTAACTTAATCATCTCCTAGGTCCTCCCGAGCTTAATGGTTTCTTGGACTAACCAATAACCTATCTGTATACAACATATATTCCTTTCGGTGTGTACTCATAATTTTGGTCTATCGGTGACCAAGCCCTACACACTGGAATTTTAGACAACAATTAGCTGGGGCTACAAGATAATGTATAGGGCGCGACCCCATACTAGTCCCATCTGGTTTTCTAATATCTCAGTCATTTATACTTAAGGATCCCCTCCCATAATTTTCTTTGAAAACAATTTCAAAATGATTTAAACCATTAAATCAAACTTCAAACAAGGAAAAAAAATAAATCTTTATACTTTACTCAAATCATATTACAATGTTAGATATATATATCCTTTACTCAAAACTTAGTTGATGAAAACACTTTACCATTTGAAAGAACCTCTTTCCATACTTTGAAATTATCTCATTCAAAATCAATGTTTAAACCTTTCGAAATCATCTCTAAAACCTTTCGAATTCATTCAAAGCAATCCTTTCGGAAGCTATAGACTTTAGACATCCTTCTTTAAAATCATGTTAAATCATTGCCTTAGAAAAACCAATGGAAAACCTTCCTTCGAAAACCTTTCGAAAACATTTAATAAACCTTTCGAAACAGAACCCTTCGGATACATGAAACCTTTTAAAACAAAAACCTTTTGAAGGTATACTGGGTTCAACTTAAAACAATATGGAAACCTTCTTTTAAAACCTTTTGTCTTTATACAAACAACCTTTCGAAAATATCTAAATAACCTTTCGAAAGCCTTTGGTTATATTTCACAAAATAAGGGTAACCACCTAAGTCGGAAGCTTCCTCTGAAAGTATTTGGAGAAACGGCTAGTTTTAAAAACAGGTAAACCTTTCGACAGGGTCGGAAGGTTCAAAGTAAAACCTTTATAAAAAGCAGTAAAAACCCTTCGGCTATGTCGGAAGGTTTCAAAACAAAGTAATGGCGTAAGCAACTACAACTTATCGACTACATCGGAAGGTTTTAAAGTCTTTTCTTTTAAATAACTTGACTTGGTCGGAAGTGACCAAGTCGAAAGCTCAAATTCGAAAGCTCAAATTCGAAAGCAAAGCAGGTGAAAGCTTTTCACTTATAAGACAATTATATTTCAACCTTTTAGGCCATCAACCTTTCAGCTTAAAACCTTTCGGCTATATTCAATTCATTACGTACCAATTATCTGATACCTTATGCATTGAACTTTGACCTTATCGAAACCTAACCCTTCGACTGAGATGAAAGTTCTGGGCGGAAGGTATACTGCCGTATGGGCTGAAACATGAAAAAAGAGTGATTTTTTGTTTTTAAACTTAAAAAAGGAAACTTTTCAACTAACCTGCCTTTGTTTGTCAAATTTTCATTGGTCAATAAAATACTTTTCAGAATTTTGCTGCCGCAATTACCAGAATTTATAAATCATTTTATTTTGCAAAATGCCCCTTCTCCTTTATAAATATATAAAACATTTAAGTCCCATACCTTAAATAATTTTATATATCCCTCAAATGACTTAGGAAAATTCTGGAAAAATTCCAAAAAATATATTTTAATATATTGCCTAACATATTAAAATCTCAAACCCAAATACTTATTATTTCAGCCGAAAATAATTTAAAACCCAATAAACAATTTCCTTCATTCGAAAATTCATATAAAATCCATAATAAATCGAAAAATTATAAAAATCAAAACCCATCTCTAAAATATTATTCCAGACCTATATTTAAATTTCTAAGGTATTCAGATGTCATTAAATAGGGTTTTAATGTTAAACATTATCATAAAACACGGATAAACATTTATAATTTCATCAACAACAAACATATATATCTTCAAACATCAAACATGGCAATATTATAGCAAAAGAATTTCAGATCTAAACACAAAACCGAAAACTAAAAGTATTAGGGATGTAGTAATTATTCACCTTAGTTTTAGAGATTATAGATGAGATTTTGAGTGTTGATTTAGTTAATTTCTTCTTTCCTCTTGAATCTTAGCTTTACTTCTCCTCTTGAGATTGGAAATGGTGGCCGACCTTAGAAATTTTCGTTTTTAATGAAATGAGAATAATGAACCTGAGTTACCCATTTCCTATGGGTTTAGGGTATAAGGTTTTGCTATTTCCCAAAATACCCTTCTCATTTCCTAGCACACTACCTAGTGTTATTTCATTTTAGTTAACCCCTTTAACATGGCACGACTATCTCTAACTAATCAAATCTCAACCTATTAATCTTCACATTCTCTAATTTAATTTAACCAATTAAATACCTTAAATAAGGTTATAAAATATATGAGGTGTTACATAATGAGAGGACCCGAAATTTCCATTTATCTCTTTTCCGAAAAACTATTCCATTGGTTTGTTTGGTAGAGTATTAATTCAACTAGGTAGAGTTGAATTCTTATTGTATGTATTCATTTGATGCTTTGTCCAGAATTTGGTTATGTTGATTGTTTGATTCATGGTTGCTTTGTTTAATTTATATCGATATGTTTAAATCATTGCCATGCTTTTAACTGATGCATTCATGTAGAATTCATATGATGATATTAGGATGTATTACATCCATGCCTAATATGTCATGATCTTTGCATTCATCTAGGTGGCTATAGTTTCATATTTGCATTTTATTCGGTATGTCACATGTCATGATCATATCATATGCTTATATGTTATGCTGTATTACATTTATTTTCAAGTATACATCACCCGTATATGTATCATGATTGTCATGTGAATGAATGATTTCTTGGATGGATGATTTTGTTTGTCATGAATGTTGTGAGTGTAGGTTATCATGTATGCGATACGAGATACAGAAGACGGCAATACATTCTTTATCCGTTGGGAATTTCGGGGACGTAATTCATTTTCAGGGGGAAGAACGTAATACCCAGTAGTTTTATAATAATAATAAAATAACTTAAAATAGGTATTTTGGTTAATTTAAAAATATAAGGGCAAAAAGGTTATTTTATAAACAATTGAATTTGGTAACGAAACCTGTACCATTGCGACCGACTCATTATTCTGATCAGAATGATATATTGTTTTGTCCGACTCGGAGGCCGCACTACTCCAAACAGGTCATTTGCTTTGGTTCAACAATCGAAGCAAATGAATACAATGCAACAGATCAAAATATGTTGCTTCGATTGTTGAACTGAAGCAATAGATTTATTTTCTTCGGTTCTTTAAACAACCGAAGCAAATGATTGAGGATTTTGCTTCGGTTGTTATGAAACAACCGAATCAAATGTCAGCTAAAGGAAAAAATTCTAAACCATACGCATTCCCTGCTGTTATTTAACAACTCTGAATTATTATAATTTCTTGTTGCTGCAAATTAAATATTTTTACTACAGCAAGATCGAAACTTTACCCATGGTGATCTAGTGGATAAAGACATGCTGCTAAGCCAAGGTTTACTATAACACCAGCTTTTTTTGCCGCATGCATTTTTTTAATCTATTTGCAAAATTGCTTGGAATCTTATAACTATTTGACACTACAAGAATTTTGATCTGCCTATATTTCGACACTTTTCACTTGATACACTCAACTTAATTTACAAGAATCAAGAAGACATGGTCATATATAATTTTGGATGTGGTGAATAATATTGTTACACATTTGAGGAGGATATTCTAAAGCAAAACAAAATCTGCAGTATTAAGTCAAGGCCCAAAATATGTATATCACATTAGTCAAATTAATATGTAATTAAACTGATTTATCATAACTATATAATCATATTAGTAATGGTAAATTTTATACTCAGGATAAACAAGATATGTATTCTTATTGCATGTTATATAAGACCACTTCAAGAAGTTACAATTTTATGAACAAATTCTAAACTAAGATTCATAAGCTGTATAATAATCTAACAAAGCTAAAGAAGTCACATGAAGTTGAATGTTGCAAATTTTGAAAATTATCAATTCATCATCTTAATCTCTTACCGTAACTCCAACACAGTCAATAACGACAAAAAGATTTATAATAAAACGCTTCCATTAATTTCATCTTTATCAAAACTTTTGACTGTCCCACCAATTCCCGCACTATTTATACAAACATCAAGACATCCATAAGTTTCCATGTGCTTTTGGAATGCACTAGATACATCTCCAAAATTAATTCAACCAAAACCAATTTTCTTTAATGCTAATCAAAGTTGTTGATGGTGGTATATTATAATTAATCTCAAATGACATAGGTATATAACAAGTTCAAAGGCTAAAATGAAAATGCAATTCAATTTTTCCTACTATTTTATTTTATTACGACATGCGGTTTTTTCCATCCATTACCTTTCAGGATTAGTCATGGTCTTATAGACTCTACCAAAAGTCTGGATGAATTCGTTACTTCATTCAAATGTGTAAAAAACCATAATCGCACTTAAAAGCCGAACACTCTACCATTGAGTTAGGTAACATCACATTTGATGAACATTACAGAAGGAAATTTCATATCTGAATTGACTTTCAGATTTTCTTTTTCTATTAAGGAAGTTGTTTCATTTCCCCTCTCTTCAGAAATGTCGACAATAGTAACAAAAGTAACTTTTTGTGCAAGAGCCAAGCTAATTGCTTTACCTAAGTAACAATTAGATAATACTTTTATCATCAAACCATGAGCAATTAGTAAATAGTTTGCCACTATGTATAAACCAGTTGTCTATATGTATAGTATATACACATAAATGTATGTGCGTACTATCATGAACCTGGTTTAAAATTCTCAGTGTCTGTTCTACAAAACCTATAAGAAACTTCAGTTTTTATGGAATAACAGTTTAGCAGTAGTTTATTGCACATATTTACAAGTATATATATTGACTGGACAATCTTAAATTAATGTTTATATGTATTCCCCATGATAAATTCATAATCCGATTAAAATAAAAAAAGCGCATATGCCTGAATTCTGATAAAAATGGGATAATGATAATAAAATGTATTTACATACCTATTCCATTAGCGCCTCCTGTGACAAGGGCAAACATGCCTTAAGTATCTTTATATATTTTTATGCATGGAGAACTTTATGAGCCTGCACATGTAATCATATAATCAGGTTATGTACTGGATAAAGGAGAACTTTATGCATGGAGAACTTTATATATAACAACTAATTCACTACTAACAAATTAATGTTACCTCTAGAAGCATTCTAGAACATGTCACCATGGCAGCAAGGTAGTGGCCCATAAATCATTGTCGAAAGTATTCTAGTGGTCTACAACCTTAAATGATTAGCTAATGCAAAGAAACAATTGTTTCTTTACTACATAATGGATACAGGTAATCAGGTAATGTTCATATCACATTGTAATCAGGTATGTTATAACCATTGTTTGTTAATTAGTTTTGATGGTTGCGGTTGCACTTTTTCACTGTTATCGCTAATGAATTACATGATTGAGTGAACTGGTTAGATGGGTTTGAAATGCTTTGTTTATAATATTACTTTATGTATGCTTTTAGTTGGATAAATAAAAACTACATCGTAGATGATAACAAAATAGATACATGTTAATTTCCAAGTGTTAGTGATCTACACAAATATGAGTATCCTTTTGTCATGTTTATTTTTATAAATTCAAAAACATAATTAAGATTGCAAATCTGAGTTAAAATTTCATTAATGTATAACATACAGACCTTGTGTGTTTCTTTGAAATATAAATATAATTTGGCTCCAAATTTGAAATTTAGAATGAACCAAACAATAAAAGATTGAAAGCAAGAAACATTACTTGAATAGTTGAATTTGTTGGGACTTTCTTGGCTTTGACAACTACATTCTTGTGTATTTTACCTGATTACCCGATTATAATGGTTGTGTATCCATTGGTATAGCTACAACTAGTGGTCTACCCATCTCATTTTAATCAACTACATTATGTAGTAAACAATGAAGTAATCAGGTATATTATAACCATTGTTTGTGCATCCATTATTGTAATGAAGTAATCAGGTATGTAGTAATGGATACAGGTATACAAAAACCACTGTAGTTATAACCATCATTTACTTCCTTCTAATCAGGTATGTCTCTAAAATTAATGGATACACAAACCATTGTTTACTTCCATGTAATTAGTTATGTTTCTATTAACTAATGGATACACAAACCATTGTTTGCTTTATTATAATCAGCTCCAAATATAATCATGATTGCATAATGCAGCTGAATTGAAATGTTGCAACGCATGGAATCAGGTATGTGAGCAAAATAACAACTGAAGTAAACATATGCAAATGATTTACATGATATGTTGTCAATATATGGATATGCTATCACCACTCAATAAGAGGTGGGTACTGTGATCTTGTCTTGAGATAATGGAAGGATACTTAGTGTCAAAATATTTAAAACACAAGAAACTCAACATTAATGATCTAAAAATGGCAGTAAGATATTTTGAATGGAAATAAATAATGTAGTAGCAGCCCTAACCATCTATTTTTTTTATTATATATAATAAATTTGAAAAAATACTATGATAATCAACCATATTTTGGTACATAAACGGATCTTAAATTGAGAATCAACCTCATTTTGCCAAATTTTGGTACTGCTTGCTACCAAACCTGCTCCAGTTTTAAATACACTTATATGCAATCCCTCAAAGTAAAAAAGACTTAGCTAATTCTAAAACTGTTAAAGTTAGCACAAATGCTTCAATAAATAATGGTTCGAACTTACCAGACAAGGATATATCTATTGCATATTGGCAAATAGAGATGAGCTAATGAGCTTCATATCAACACTTTGTAAGATTCAGCTCACAAACAGCATCATTCCTGAATTAAACCTGCTCACTTACAGTCCCTCAATAATAATGGAAAATTATCTACACCGGAAACAAATAAAGCTAACTATAAAGCATATATTGAAATACAAGAGACCCAATCTGACAATGAAGTTTCTGCCAATCGAGGATCTGGATCTGAAATCTTGAACGAGAATAATAGGTGTTCGAAGTCCTAGCTTCCTTCCAAAGAAGATCGAACGCCATTTGTTAAAGTAGTTTGAAATTCATCTTACGGTCTGACTTTAGATGCTACAACTAGAGAAAGTTTGAAGCTCAGTCATTCAACAAAAGTAAAAAATCGCTTCATCTACTCAATTTGGGAAAAAGGGGAATGCAATTATGAGAACATAGAGAACGTTGAAGCAAAAAAATAAATAGAAACTATGAAATAAGTCAAAACCATAAAAGCAAGGAAGAAATATTTATAGGTTAGCGAAATTGAAGATTAATATTTTGGAGGAAGATAAATAGGGTGCTGGATGAATGAAGTTTGGTTTTTTTCCTATGTGTTTGTGGGTGGTTGGAGAGGAAAAGTAAAATGGACTATGCAAAAAAGTTTTTTTTTAATATTTTAGAGGGCTATTGTTTCGGTTATTAACATAACTGAAGCAAATGAGTGGTCAATTGCTTCGATTGTGTTAACAACCGAAGCAAATGAATGACATATTGGTTAACATGGGTCTATTGCTTCGGTAGTTAAGGTGAAACCCAAGAAAATAATACTATTTGCTTTGGCTGCTAACACAATAGAAGCAAATGAGGCAAAGCAATAGACATATTGTGTACTACTGCCGTACGGTAGTGTTAGGGGCTTGATTTTGAATTTAGAAGAAAATGATTTCAAAATTGAGTGAAAAACGAAGAAGTTACGATCATTACCAAAACTAGAATATAACTGTTTACACCAATTGGCACAAACACCCAATAGAAGTTTTGTAGAGAAATAAATTAAGAATATAAAATGAAAACAGAGGAAACAAGCAATTAAATGATAGAAAATCAAAGCAATAACAAGAACACAATGATTTATAGTGGTTCGGCGTTGTTTTCCTATGTCCAATTTGAATATATAGCTTTATTAATCACTTTGTAAACTGAGTACCAAAGGGATCAGATGAAAGTCCTTAGTTAAAATAAAGTACAAAGCAACCAGCAGCGTCGAAGTCTCGAAAATGAACAATCAAGCCTATATTTATAGAGGAATATGGCAAAATAACTCTCTGAAAATTTGACAGAAGGATCTCCAAAACCATATGGACCCACAAAAGGGATCGCATGGTCCAAATCCCATGGAATAAGGATCAGTACCGATCCTTATTTTAGAGGAATTTAGGGGTGCGATACATATGGGAACTTTCCCATGTTGTAATATGCTTAGTCTCCGAGTTTCATGCCAATTGGATTAGTAGAACTTGAGTTATTGCTCGATCTTTGCTGCAATGTGGGTTGTTACTTGATTCTGGCCGATCCTTACTGAAGGAAGAGGGCCGACCCCCTTGCTTAGTCCTTTTGAGGTGCGATCCCTAGGGTGGGCTCCTTAGGGTCCCTATATCGTGTTTTTTAAAATTTCATATGCATTGGACTTATGGATCATGAGATGTTGATTTTCCCATTGAATTGCACTTACTTGGTTGAAATATGTTGATTCTTATGTTTGAAAGAGATTGTAACCGATCCCTCTTCTATATTAAACTATATTCCATGCTTAGAACGTTTTACACAGCATATCTCTTGATTCCATTCGATCACGGCTTCATATTACCATCTTTACTTGACTTTTGGATCCCACAATCATCACTATGGACTTACTGGCCTTGATGGCAGTCGAATCTAGCTTGTCCATTCAATTCGGATATAGCCGGGTCAAAATGCTGGATAACACTTGCCCCCTAAAGCACGTCTTGTGCTGAACATGATGTGCTTTGAATCGAAGCAAGTTAGAGTCATCGATAAGAAATTCATCCAGTTTTCTGAATAGTCACTATCCTTTCATCGAGCTATTATCCTAAAGTGTCGTATCTCTCTTTGATCGTTATGATGCTTGTTCGATTTCCAATAGTACAAATTCAGGATTATATTCCATTGGTTGATATCTATGTCCGATTCTATAAAACTGGTAAGTTTTGGCTATCTGATCTAGTCTCAACCTTGAAAGCTTCAGGTTTGAATTCAATTTCTATCGATTTCAAAAATTAAACTTTTAGATTATACACGTGTACGTTCTTGTCGCTGGCTCCCGGACGTGTTTGTACGCTCATGTACCATTGCCAATTTTCGTTGAACTAGATGTAATTTCATTGCATTTTATGTATATGTACTTTATATATTTTTTATGTCCATGTTTGCATGCACATAGGGTTCGTAACTGATCCTTTTTTCACTCTTTCCTTTATGTATATAGGGATCAACATTCTTTTAGCCGATCCTCCCTTTTTTATGTTCATAGGGATCGGCATTACTCTAGCCGATCCTTCCCTCCTTCTTTCTAATTTTTTTTGTAGATATACGTTGATAGGAATCAGATGGATCCCCCTTAGGAAGGGTTCGTACCCGATCCCTATCAATATTAAGGACTTACTTTTTTTTGGCTTCGAAGAGAAGCTCAATTGTGCCGATCCCTCTAGCTTCGTATATAAACTAGCACTCCCCTCTTCACCCTTCACCTCATTTCATTTCGTTTTTATTTGCCTTTATTTTCTTCATGATCGAAGCCTCCTTCCCATTTCTTTAGAGCCGAACCCTTCATACTTTCATCAACCCGATCCTATTCCTTCGAATCAAACATCGCCACCTTCCTTAGATTCACCATCTTCTTTTGCTCTAGACCACCACTCCATCTTCAACCTGAATCGAAGTTGAAAATCTTCTCTCGAGCAACTCATATTCTATACACTTAGGTAGGTTTTCTTTTTTTAACCTTTAACTTATGATAGGATGATGGATTCGATCATGTTGGTGGGTGGGTTAGGGCTCGATGCGCATGGAGTCGTAATTTTGCAGTTAGATGGAGAGGAGATGGTCGATATTGTTTGAGGAAGATGAGGCATATGGATTAAGTGAGGGAACGGTTAGAGGATGTGTAACGACCCAGAATTTGACCACTTTAAAATATACTATTTAAAGTGATTTTAAATATAAAATAGGTAAGGTTATATGATTCAAATAAAATTAGATAGGATTTGGAAAGAGAAGTATACACAAAAATAGTAACATTTGTCTATATCGACAAAAGTGACAAAATGCTGATTTCAGAAAAGTAAGTTTCAATGGTTAAATAAATTATTTTAATTTATTTATGAGTGTTTATATTTTTAAATAACATTATACAAATTTATTTTTAAATTTGGTTTACATAAATAAATAGTTTAGCTAAAACATCAAAATGTGACCGTAAAACATTTTGTCGTAAATCAACGTTTTGTCGATTAAAAGTTGTCGCAACGTTGTCGCACATTTATTTTCTTATATAGGAATATATATTCAAATATTAGAAGTATTAATTAATCCACTAATCAAGTTTACTTTTACTAAACATACTTAGAAAATTCTAGAATATAATTAAGAAAAAGTAAGCACAAAAAGACAAACATGTCATTTCAAAGCAAAAGATAAACATCAAATCAAACCAAACATAATTATTATATTCTTTGCTTAATACTTAAGTGAAAATGACATAAAGTAATGATTTGAAATGTGATGTTAAGTGTTGAAAAAATAAGGTTGCTTAAAAGTAAGTAAAGGGTATTTTGGTCTTTTTACAAAATATTATTTTAATCCAAAACTTTTTCTATAAATAAGAATCTATTTTCTCACTTTTTTCACTTCTTCTTCTTCCTTTTTCTAGCTTTTCTTCCACTCTCTAATGGCTTCTTCCCTTCCATTTCCTTACTAACTTTTTCAAAACCATATCAAACAAAGTCAAAACACCACCAAACTTTGCCAAAGACCTTAACATACCATTAAAACATGGTTTAGCACCTAAGAAGTGAAGAAATGATGGAGGAAGAGGTAGAATAGGGCAAGGCCGAACCATTTGGAAGGATGCAAGCAAGTTGGAAAGCTATGGAGCAAGAAAAAGAGAAGGAAGTGCTGTCAGAATCAAAAGGAAAGTCTATGAAAAAGATTTGGTGAAGATAAGAGGATTTAGTGAAGTGTTGGTAGGAAGTTAATCTTTTGGTAAAAGGTGAGTACTCATATTTATAATTACCAATTCCCAAAATTATTTCAAGTTAATTACATAAAAAGTTTGGTATATGTTGGATGATTAAATGTTTGATAACTTGGTTGCAAATTGGTTGATTATGTGATTGTTTATATGGTTGATAACTTGGGTTGATAATGATAAGAGAAAAGATTAGTAATTAATCATAGTTAATTAAATGAGAATTAAATCCATAATAATATGTTTATGGAGTGATTTAGCCTCTAAATGATTCTAAAAAGAAAGTTGAAAACGATATTATAATAATATGATATTATAATATGAAATGAAATGGAATATGAGTTTGAAATATAAAAATATTGTTTAAAATGAGTTTAAAATGATTTAGAAATGTTTTAAAAACATTTAAAAGTGTTTCCAAGAAGTTTGAAAAGAAAATGAATATCAAGTCAAAACTAGGTGCGTCGCGTAACGGTAGTTCGTGATTTCACGCCAAAAAAGTTAAATAAGTATACAAAGTGGAATATAGCTTGGAATCATTCAAAATAAGAATTTTCCGGACTATTATATCCATAGTTTTCCAACGAAGAAAGGAAATCAAGATTTCATTAAGTAGATTTTGAAATATGTCCAAAACAATTTTATAAAAATATTGCGGTTTTGTAGTTCGGAATCCAAAAAGGGATTTCTTTATAAATGATACTTTTAAATGATTAAAAATATGAAATAAATTTGATAAATCTATTAAAATGGTTTAAAAGATATTTGGAATGGAAAATATGAATTTTCAAATGTTAAAAAGTTGTTTAAATCAAATAAGCTTATATAGCACTTTCCGCATCACTTTTATGCTGCGAATTCTATAACCTTTTGAATATGAGTTTAAACTTAACGATATTTCCTAGAATCAATTATGAATGTTTTTAAAAGGAAAATTAAGAGTTTAAAAGATAATTTGGAATCTTATAGTCAATTCCAAAATAAAGCTAATAACTGAGTATGCGGAAACGACTAGTATATTTGTCCCGCCCGTGAGATCTGGGAAGATAAAACAAGGTGTTTAACTAAGGTTAGGGATAGAGCAACCAGTGCCCTGAACTTACCTGGCCTATGTTTTCTCTTTTTAGGCGAGGGGTGGAACAGATCGAAAGGAAAGCCCAAATGCTCTAAAAAGATTGTATTAAGTTTCCAAAATAAAAGGAGATTGGTATTATCCAAAATTTAAGCAATCTCCAAAATAAATGATTTCTATGATCCTATTTACTCAAAAATGTTTGCTAAGATTGATTTAAGGTTTATCATAAATGATGTCTTAAATAACATTGTTTTTGACCCGCCTAAAAGTTAAGGAATTTGGATCGAGTGTTAAGTGAGGAAATTTGAAATATTATCCAAAGCAAAATAATGAATAAACTTAGAATTACTCTAAGATAGAAAGAAATCTTTGATTAAGATTTAATAAATGATTTGGGAATATTTTCCCTAAGTTAAAAGTTATAACTTGAATATAAGAAATCTTTGATTAAGATTTAATGAATGAATTGGGAATGTTTTCCTAAGTAAAAAAGAAAATGATTTGGAATTATTCCAAGATTTAAGAAAGATTTAAATAAATCAAATGATTTAATAAATAAGGCTTAATGATTCCATATACTCTTGAAAAGAAAATAGAATAAATTGAAAAGAATATATCTAAGAAAGATATTTTATAAAAGATGAAGTAATTGATTGATGATTGATATCCACTTATGAAGTTAACATCATTTTATCGATAGTTGGATTTCGAAGGAACCAGGGTCGGATTTGGTTGATTCCTATCCAAAACCACTCCAAACCAGTTTACGTGTTTGAACAATAGAGATATTTGAAAACAGAGATATTTAGACAAATAATAACGAGGGACTACTTGTTGATTAATTGGGGATAAACTCCCGATTCACTATATTATAGCAGTGGTCTCTTTGTTATGAAAAACCTCAAAACCATAAGGACTTCTCACCTAGTAATGGCCGAGGAAAGTACCTTCGGTTTCGTTCAGTCCCAGAATGAACTTGTATGGATGAATGTCTGACATTGCATTTCTGAGATTACGTACATCGGTTTTTACAAATGTAAATCTGTTTGGTGGCGGAGAAGGCAACTTCTCTTAGCTTAACACCCTTCCATGAGACGTACGAGCTCAAGGGTTGTATTTTTGTGAAAGGCAATTAGCAGTCAACAGAAATGGCGAATGTGGCATTCAAAGTGAAAGAAGATGTGATATGTTAAAAGGTAATCGTAGCCTCGAGCCTCATCAACCGGAAATGGCCAAAACAGGGTTAGATGCAGCAAGGCTATGTGTGTCATTTCCATTAGGGTATGATCATACCTTTCTAGATATATTTCTTCCCGCTATGACGTTCGGGATGTAAATTAATGTGGTTTGTATGCTAGAGCGCGCTCGGTTAAAGGTCGGTAATGACCGGGGGATGACATATTCGGTACTATCTAGTTACATAGGTAGGCCGGTCTTGTGTTGGTAGAGGGCAGACGTTCTGTGCCTCGGGACATCCATCTAGAGGTGTACCCATCGGAAGGTAGTCCCTTCACCTAGTCATTTGTATGGAAATCCATTCTCCAATAAGAACCTATGGTTTTGTTTGTAGAGCCTAGTATGCTGGAATTTAATAATGGTAACAATTTCGGCTAAGATTAATAAGTTTATTTGCAAATATTTTCAAAGAGATATCATTAAAAATAATATCAAATGTTTTGATATAAAAGTGTTTTAGTTATCATAAGGTAAAAACCCATCCGTGTTTATGTGTGGGCGTGGTCTTATGAGATACCCTTCTTTTCAAAGGTTTTGATAACATAGTCATTTTAAATTTCGAGTATCCCACACTGGTTTATCAAGCCTGATCCGGGTATTTTCAATACTCGGGTCAGATCCGAGTAGTTTCAGGTTTAGTTGAAGACGGTTGGAGTTTCCAGGGGAGAGCTAGAGATATTCATCATCGTATGTCATATTCTATCATCCGTTGTGATTTGTTTGTATTTTTGATGTTTGTCAGCAATTGTAAGGACCGGTGTTTATAATTGTCTAGGCTGAATCTAGGTTAGACGCCGATATTGTATTTAAAAGTTTTCCGCTGTAAAGATATTGTTCAATATTATATATTATTCCATTCATGTGAGATTCTATTCTGTCTATTTTTCTTTATTACCCTTCATGTTCCGTCTTTTTGTGCAATTTGAGTTGGACATGTGTGGTTTATTGTCGATTCAAAGGGTAGAAAGAAACGGGCCGTGATAGGATGTAGGTGAAGGAGATGGATCGGAGTGAACGTTTGAGGGGAGTACGAGAACATTGAAGGAATGGGATTGGTATTGAAGTTTGAAGAGGGACCGGTTATGTTGGGTTAGGCATAGGGGTCGGTGGCATTGTTAAGTGGAGGGGTCGATTGGTTACTGATGTGGAGAGGGATCGGTCATTTGTGAAGTAAAGAGGGATTGGCTGTTTGCTTTAGGAGGAGTGTGAATGTGGTTAAGTAAAGGGATCAGTGGTTGTGTGTTTGAGAGGGATCGATTATAAGTTTTGCGAGAGGGGTCGGTTGTGATAAGAGAAAGGGATCGGTTCAAATAGGGATCAATTATTTTTAGATAAAGGGATCGGCTATGGTTACTTAGCTGATTCTAAGGTTTAAATTGAACTTGAAAAACAATCCATATTCACTTGCATGAACAATTATAACCAATCCCATCTTAATGAACTTGAACATATAACAATAATGAACAACTGGACTTGCATATCCAATAATCAAAGTCAAAATTGAACGATCGGACTCTTGGGACTTAGAATATGAATTAAAAATTTAACATATGGACTTTGATAATGGACTTCGCACTTCGACATGCCGATGGTCAATCCCAAAGCTTACGCAACCAATCAATCTAAACGACAGTTGAGACGGCTAGTGATGACGGTTACTCTGGTCGGAATCCAAAGTCTCGCACTTACTTTTGCTTTTAATTTTGAACTGTTTATCTCTGCACTACACCACACTAGCTTACACTTAGCACAGAGGGACAGGTAAAATTTTCTAATCTCGATTATCCTGAGTTTAGTAGATATGGGCTCTAGACGTTTAGAGCATTTAGCCGCTATGCCTTCTAGATAGTCTTCACTATACAGCAATCCCAGAGTCGAGTCAAGTTCTACAACTGTATCTGGCAGACTTTTCCCTGACCATCAAACCAAGCAATCGGAGGTTTCCGACTCGTTGTTCGACCTTTTTTCTAATGTTCCTATTCTTCGGGTGGAAGAGATAAGTCCTGCCTCTGACACTATAGAAGGCGCTATATTTCTGGATAACTCGACATATTCCCAAGGCTCTAGAATTGGCGAGGCCGCTCTCTGCAGACTATGCTAAACATAGGATTTCATTTGGAGATGTTATAGTCCCTTCAGTGAGTGATAGGCTCATTTGCCTCCGGAGGGATATACGGCATTCAATAAATTCATGTGCTGGGCTGGATGTGTACTGCCTTTTAATTCTTTTATCTGAGAGATGATAAATTATCCAGGAATAGCTCCTGTTCAGCTACATCCGAACAACTATGCTTTTCTTCATGGCACTTTCTTGCTATTTATGGATGTCCTGTTTCGCCTGCCATCTCCTAAGGACATCGGGTTTATTTATAATTTCAAATGGCGGATAGGAAGCCTTTCTTACACTTTCCTCCAGCTTTCGCCTAACTGTCAAGTTCTAACTAGCGCTTGGAACAAGCTCAGCATCTTTAAACACAAATGGTTCTACGTTTGTTGTCTGTTTGGCTTCGCGAGGCAGTGGTTGGAAGGACATAAGTGTTGTCTTCACTTTATTCTCACATTTTTCACCCAATCCATATCCTGAACTAACTAATACTTTGAAAATTTACAAGTGTCCATCCACGTCCAGAAGGCGATTGTTTCTCAAGGGTGTTTTTAAAAGGAATGCCACCCCAGTTGAGGACAGGAACATTAGATCCCTTGTAATCGATGAATGATTATCTCCTTTTGGGCTGTAAGAAGAAGGTCGCAACATCGGGCTTCCAGGAAGCGCTGCACGATCAAAAAAAGCTACGAAACAAGAAGACGAGATCAATAGCCCTATAGTGCCTCCAGTTGAGGGGGCTCAGGGCGATGCCGAAGAGGGTGAAATTAGAGGTAATGAAACCAACAAGCCTGGCGGTGCTGATGCAGGTCCAGGCAATGCGCTTGTGGTCGAACCATCACAAGGAACATAATCTCACATGCCAACAAGGAGAAGAAAAAAGCTCGCATATAAACTCCGTAGGAGAAAAACCGCTAAAGAGCTCGAGTTTATCATCACTCTGTTGAAGAAGAGTCTTCCTCTCAACATTTAGAAAGTTTGATGGAAGGGTTCTTAAATCTCATGATTCTTGATGATATAATGACCTATGACTTTCCCAACATCAGTATTGGAAGGCTCAATTCTCCCACTAGGACCGGTGATGACATTCCTCCTACTAGTAAAGTGTAGAACACTCCTATGAGCAAGGCTGCAGCAACTAGTCTGTCGGGGGGACACTAGAACACTCACAATCACGTGCACTTCACTATACGATTTTCGTCTATCTTTTATTTGATGGTCACTTATACACTCTAGTTTGGTTTGCAGGTGTTATGTCTCAATCCCATGCCTTCGATCTCTTGAGGGGCTCCTTAACACAGTATGAATCTAGTCGCCATCCAGACTCGGGGAGGCGTCGAGAGAGAGATGACAGCCGGGAAAGAAGTCATCGTTCAAGGGAGTCTTTATCTTCTAAACGTAAGTCCTAATCTCAATCGTCTCATTAGGAAGTTCAGCCTAATCTTCCTATATATAGCGGCGATCAGACTTCTTCCCATGCTCCCTAAATTGCTGTGACACCTGAGTACTATTCATGTTCATCTGGTTCTAGACAGTTCCGCGATCGTACATCGAGCAAATGCCCAAGTGTTACTTTCGACCCAGCTTTGCCTATTGCAGCTCCTGAGGCCTCTAGACGGAAAGATTGGCCAAACTTAAGGTTAATTTCCGAAAATCTACCTCGATGAGCTTAAGTTCCTTCCTTCCATCCATACAATTCTAGGGAGTGTTAAAGCAAGTTCCCTTGCACGTGTTAATAATGTTTTTGTGCAGCATGAAGCATTCCAGCATTTAGCCGAGAAAATCTTCGAGCTGTCACTAAGAGACAGCATGAAATTGATTGCCTCAAGCTAGAGGCGATCCACGATAAAGACATCAAGATAATGAGTTCTCGGAGTTGACAGCGAAGCTAGCCGCGGTAGAGAAGATTGCCAAAGAAACATCCAAGGTGGTTAGTCGGCTGGAAACGACTCATAAAAAGGAGATGGATGCTGCCCTCAACCGCAGCAGTATCCTTGCTTTGGAGAAAGATACACTAAAAAAAGGGAAAAAAATTCTAGCCTGCCACATTGAGGAACTCGAAGAACTCCTTGAGAAAGAGAAGGAAGAAAAACTCGAAGCTCAGGAGGAGTCTCAAAAATATTGCGAAGAGGCCGTCGAAGCCCAGGGACTAAAAATAAAACTTGATGACCGACTCGCTCAAATTAAAGTCCTCAAGAAAGTAGGAAAGAAAGCCGGTTGCGATGAAGTTAGAAAGCAGATCGAGGCCCAGTTAGAGGATCCCAAAGAAGCTGGTTGGAATGAGATTAAGGACATGTTCGATCCTTTAATTGTTGAATATAATGCTAAATTCCTAATCCATCGTGATATGAGTTTCCTTGGAGAGGTCTACCTTGAATCGCTCACCCAGGCTTGGGAATATATCGTTGAAATGAAGAAAAAGGCCCTCGGTGAAGCCGATTTAGATGAAGAAAAAATGGTACGAGAAATTCTTTGTGGGGATGAACTTTTAGACCTTGCTGCTGCGAGGCTCCGATACATTGATATCTTAGCACCCTCTAGCAAAGGGAAAAACATTGCTGAGTCTTAAGAGTCTGATCCCAAAGGTTCCCCTTCTCCTCAAATAGCCGGAGCGTTAGTTTCACTTGACACGGGACATGATCTTAGCTATGATCCAGACAGATCCGGCTATCAATCAAAGATGCTGACTCCTATTCTAGAGGGAAGCACTTTAGCGACAACTGAAAGTCAACCGAACACAGGTATCCCGCTTTATTCTCCATTATTCGAGAGATTTTATTCATTATGCCCACTAGTCATGGGCTTATTTTCTTGTTTCTGCGAACCTGTTGGTCTTCTGGGTCCCAGCCAAACTTCAAGAAGCGGTGCCGCCGTGGAGCAACAATCGACATCTACTGAAATTCCGGTGGCCACCAACATTCCAGGACCCACTGCTCAAGTTATTAGAGCACTTGATGATGAAAAAGTTGATGACCAACCGCTACCAGATGAATCAGATGACGTCATGATCACTAGTTCCTTCGAACATACCGATAAGCTCAGCCTAAAGGAGTGCATCGAGAGAGAGGAGTTATCGAAGAAAAAAGCTAAGGCTCTGATATGAACTTCGACGATCAAAATCTCATCCCACTGCAAGTCATCCCACCCAACGGGTCAGTTCCCAAAGAACTCCCTCCGACCTCTGAAAGCTCTCCTGCCAAGGGTTGTAAAGGACCAAAAAGAAGGACAGGCGGAAGCTCGGGTGGTGCTACTCCCAAAAAATCCAAAAGAGAAAATGGGCAAAAGAAATAGCCGTCACTTCAGCTTAGTTTGTATATAGCTTGTATAGTTGCTTTTGTCTTTTTATTGGCCATGATTGTGCAGATACGACTCCCACTTTTGAATAAACTTGTACCATAATTTCAAGTTTAATGTGCAGATAAAAGTTCTTTATTTTCTATCGAACTCTTATGTGAATTTTATTTAAGTAGTCGAGCTATTACTTTTCCATTCAATGTACTTGTAATTAGTTGCTCGTTAATTCAGACAATCGTCCATTAATTTTTACTCAAGGCCTCCATGTGGTCGTGGCCTTAAGTCGAATCAAATACTGGGCTCAGGCCCTAGTGTTACGTCGTTCGGATTCAGCGATTTGAGTGATTATACTCCTGCCCCCAGTCTTAGGTTAGCGAAGTTAGATAATGGATAGTCAAACTCCATCCTTAACGAGTTTATACTCCTCCCGTCGGTTTCCAGTCGGAGTTTATGGAGTATTGAGTGGTCGAACTGCATTTATCTATTTGTTTATACTCATATCCACACTATGGGGATAAGAGTTAGTTGGCGGGCGATCGGATCGCACCCAATTCATGTTCATACTCCAATCCACACTCTGGGGACTTAGAATTATTTCAGAAAATAGTCGGACCACACTTTCCTTAATTGATCGATTTCCTCCCAAGTCCGTGGTTTAACTTAGTGAGCGATCGGTCGTATAACAATCACTTTTGACTCATGTCTGTCCCATCGCTTGGTAGGATTAACTTGGTTATCGGATCGAGTCAAATCCATTCCTCGTTTGGTATTCCGTCCATCAAGTTGTGAGCGAGAATCATCAAATGACTGGTCGGACCATTCTTATTTTGTTTAGTTCAATCGTGAACTTATGTAATCAGCTAGCTCCAAACTTTGGGAACCTGCTTGGGCATGTCAATATTAGTTAGTTGGGTATCGTAACTAATATGTAATGCTACAACAATCACAAAAAAAGGAAATTTCAAACTTTATTTGCCAAATGGGAAGAAATGACGTAATTTGTCTTATTACATATCTGCAAAATCAAATGCTAAAGAAAAATCAGAAATTTAATACAACTAAATGAAAAGGAATAAACTAAGTGAAATACATCATAAATGCTCGCTATTCCATTCTCTTGGGAGTGTGATGCCATCAACAGTTGCTAGCTTGAAAGTTCCCTCTCCAAGCCTCTGTTCAATGACATATGGTCCTTCCCAAGTAGGATTCATGTGTGACGGGGCAGGAAAAACCTATGTCAAGATAAGATCGCGAATTTCAAAGGTTACGGGTCAGACTTTAGTGTTGTAGTATCGGACGACTCGGTGTCGATGTATAGCTGCCCTCAAAACAGCTTTCGCGCTTCTCATCTACAAAGTCTAGTGATTTTAAAAGGGGATCTCTATTCATTCTGGGATCATAGTAAGTGACTCGATGAAAAGGGACTTCGAGTTCAACAGGAATGATGGCTTCAGAGCCATAAGCAAGGGCGAATAGAGTATAGCCAATCGTTGACTTGTGGGTAGTTCTGTAAGCCCATAATGCTGTTGGGAGTTCATCCACCCACTTGCTCGAGCCTTTTAAAAATGCTTCTTCATAATAGACTTTATGATTTTGTTCACAGCTTCAACTTGCCCATTTGCTTAAGGGTGAGCAACTGCCGCAAATCTCTTTTCAATGTGATGCCGACGGCAGAAGTCTTTGAATTCAGCGCTGTTGAATTGGGTTCCATTATTAATTACAATGGTTCGTGGAAGGCCATAACGAAAGATGATGTTCCAGACAATGAAGTTGATTACTTTCTTTGTTGCGACCATGGCTAAAGGTTCTGCTTCGGCCCATTTGATGAAGTAATCAACTGCGACGATAGCGTACTTCACACCACTTTTAGAGACCGGTAAGGAATCGATAATATCTATGCCCTATATGGAAAATGGCCTTGGACTGACCATTTGTGTGATTTCTGTCGGTGAAGCACTCGGAACTTTTACATACATCTGGCACTTGTTGCATCGCTTAGCATAATCAGCAGCATCTCGGTTGACAGTCAGTCAATAATACCCATAGTGGAGTATTTTCTTTCCTAGGGTTTTCTCTCTAGTATGATCACCACATTCTCCTTTATGAACTTCCTCTAAGAATCGTTTTACTTCATCATGAGCGATACTCCGGAGCAGGGGAACAGAGAAACCCTTTCTATACATGACTCCTTCCCGAATTATATACCGCGTAGCTTTGAAGGACTTGTCGCCTTTCATTCCACCATTCTGGAAGGACTCCTTATGGCAAATAGTCTTTAATCGGAGTTATCCACGACTCCTTCTCAGGCTTCGTCTCTAGTACCCAGTTGATTTCAATCTAGTTTATACTTGGAGCGTCTAGTACTTCGACTGGAACCAAGCCTATTTGCTGCGCATCCCTGGTGCTAGCAAACATTACTAATGAGTCAGCCACTTTGTTTTGATCCCGGGGAATGAGCATGATGTCATAATACTCAAAGCCAGTCAATAGCTCTTAGACTTTGATAAGGTATGGAGTGAGCCATTGTCCTTTAGCCTGGTAATCTCCCGTGAATTGGTATACTACCAACTGAGAATCGTAAAAGATTTCAAGAGATGTTATCCCTAGTTCTCTAGCAAGGTTAAGTCCAGAAATCAAAGCTTCATACTTAGCTTCGTTGTTCGTTGCAGGGAAGTCAAGCTTCAAAGCGCAGAAAATAGACCGATCTTCCGGAGTCATTATCACGATTCCTGCTCCAGAACAGTGATCATTAGGTACTCCATCCGTATACATTTTCCACCAAATGGTAGGGGCCCTACCGCTCTTTGGGAGATCATCATGTGCAGTGAATTTTGCTATAAAGTCCGCCAGTGCCTGCTCTGGATGGCTCTCCATGGGAGATAAGTGATGTCGAATTGACGTAGTTCGATATTCCACTTGAGTAACCTTCCAGACGTCTCAGGTCGTTGTAGGACCTATCGTAATGGCTGATTGGTGTAAACGTTGATGAGATGAGCCTAAAAATAGAGGCGGAGTTTTCGTGAAGCAATCAACAAGCAATACGCCCAATTTCTCTATCTTTGGATAATTCATTTCAGCTCCTGTTAATCGTTTTCTAGCATAATAAACCAGTTTCTGGATCCGATTCTCCTTGCAAAGCAATGCAGCACTTATAGCATATACAACCACGACCAAGTAGATATACAAGTCTTCATGGTCTACCGGTTTTGACAAGATGGGAGATAAATGCATCTTCACAGTCTTATGTCCATTTAAAGTTCCTTTTCCCTCTCTTAATCAAATCGAAGAAAGGAATGCATTTATCGGTAGCTCTGGAAATAAATCGACTTAGGGCAACAACCTTCCCATTTAAGCTCTATACTTGTTTGATGGTCTTTGGCGCTTGGATGTTGTGAAATGCCCGAATCTTCTTGGGATTAGCTTCGATTCCACGAGCATTGACGATAAAACTCAAGAATTTTCCTGATGTAAAGTCGAAAGAACATTTCAGAGGATTGATCTTCATTTTATAATATCAGAGGATATCGAAAATTTCTGCTAAGTCTCTAATGTGGTTGCTTGATCATCGTGACTTCACGAGCATATCATCCACGTATACCTCCATCGTCTCTCCAATTTGATCTTTAAACATTCTATTGACTAGGCGTTGATAGGTTGCTCCAGCATTCTTAAATCCAAATGGCATTACCACATAACAATATAATCCAACATTGGTAATGAAGCTGGTTTGCTCCTGATCGGGAATATGCATCGGGATTTGGTTATATCCGGAGTATGCATTCATGAAAGATAGCAACTCATGTCCTGCGGTTGAGTCTACCAACTGGTCGATCCTTGGAAAGGAAAAACTGTCTTTCATGCATGCCTTGTTCAAGTCCGAGTAATCAATGCATGTCCACCATTTTCCATTCACCTTTCTCACAAGTACATGATTAGATACCCATTTTGGGTAAAGAGCATCACGAATAAACCCATTGCTTTTGAGCCTATCCACCTCCTCTTTAAGAGCAGCAGATCTCTCTAGATCCATGCCATGCCTTTTCTGTTTCACCGGGACATGCCTCGAGTCGATATTTAATGCATGGCTTGCAATGGCAGGCGAGATCCCACATGTCAGAATGAGTCAAAGCAAACACATCAAGATTCATGAGGAGAAAACCAGCAAGTTCTTTCATCATCAGTGGGCTGAGCTATGATCCGATCTTTAGGATCGTGATGGGTCGTTATGGCTGACCGTGATGTCAATCGTCAGCTCAACCGATGCAGCCTTGGTCCCTTTGGGTTCCTCATCGTCATCCCTCAGATCCATGTTTTTATAGAACCGATTATGGATCCCGAGCCAAGGCCCATGTGCTGGTTATCAACCTTTGGTGGTTTGGATGTGGAGAGAATTTTCCACACCCTTACCTTTCTCCTTCCATTGAGTGTCTCTTAATTCAGCCACATAGCAGGCACGTCTGGTTGCCTAATCACCATGCACAACTCCAACACTTTCATCAGTTGGAAACTTCAAAGTCAAACAGCACAGGGCAAGAGCTGCCCGGAATTTAGTTAATGCTGGTCGGCCCAGAAAAGCATTGTATGGAGAATCAACATCCAAGACAACAAATGGTAAAATTTGTACTCTCCTGTGATCACCTTCTCCTAACTCCACGGGCAATGCGACATAACCGACAATTTCAGTTGTGGCACCATTAAAGCTATGAATGCAAGCTTTAGACGGTTTTAAGTCCTTGACTTCCATCCTCATCTGATCGTAAGCCTTTTTGAAAATTATATTTACAGAACTTCCACAATCAACCAAGATCCTCCTCACTAAGGCAGGGCCAATCATGGCCGAAATGACCATTGGGTCGATCGTTGGTGCCTCCACCTTACCTTCATCTCTGTTCCTAAATACAATCTTATCTACCATTGTACGCTGTTGTTTTTTCGGAGCTCCATCTTCTGTACTTGAACAACATTCAAAATTCATATGCTTGTTCATGCTAGCATAACTCTCCATCACATGCCAACTCTTATCAGTTAGATGCAGTCCTCCGACTATTATATTGATCACTAATCTTCCACCAGTCTGCGCAGGCTCCTCGGCCTTGTGCAACGCTTGTCCTCGATTGGGGTCAGATGTCCCATGCCTGCCATACTACGGGGCTTTTACAAACTACTGTAATTTTGTTTCCTAAATTAGTTTCTCAATAACATCTTGGAGATGCCTACATTCATTCATGTTATGACCATAGCATTCGTGGAACCGACAATATTTTCCAATCTTCTTCTGCCTCTGCATTGATTCTTTTGGAGGTGGATTCTTATACTACATGGTATTGCATATAGACAAGTAGAAGTTCTCTAAAGATGTATCCAGTGGTGTATAGGTATCATACATTGGAATCCTAGGCTTTCCTCTTCCAAAATCCCTCTTTTGTTCACGGTTCCTATCACTGCCTTTCTTTTGCTGATTCGGTTTATTTTGGACATTTTCTTGAACTTTTTCGTAACTCTTCCATGATTGTTTCACTGCAATGTTACTCTGCATTCTCTCTCCACATGGTCCCATACCATTCTTCTTCCTAGAGCATCTAGCTTCCTCTTTCCTCAAATACTGAGCTGCTTTTGCATAGAAACGTTCCAATATTGCGGGTGGTTTGCAAGCCAACCAATTGCCAAAGTCTGACTCTGGGTCAATCCCCCTTGTTACCCCCATCAATATTGAATGGTCATTCGGGTTACTGACTTCTGTGACGGCCGTATGAAATCTTTTCAAATAATCTTTCAGCGATTCTCCTAGAGCCTGGATCATGCTAGATAAGGACATTACATCTTTGGGGCGAGTTGCGTGCATACGGAACTGCTTCATAAACTTTGTTGCTAAATCGTTAAATCTAGAGATCGACCATGGGGTTCATCTCATAAACCACATCGTTGCTATGCCAAAGAGAGTAATATGAAAACATCTACATTTTGTTGCACCATCAACGTGTACAGAATCCATCAGCCATTTATATCTCATGATGTGCTGCCTGGGGTCGGTTTTTCCCTCATAGGCGGGCATCGACAACGTGCTGAACCTCCTTAGATACTCAGCATGTAAGACATTGTCAGTGAACGGGGTATGTCTTCTTGAGATCCCCTAATCATCATTGGTCAAGCCTTGCTCACCCTCACTAGCTACCTAACCATAGCCGACAAGTCCGACGTTTGGATAGTTGGAGCCAAGCGGTAGTCGTGCTCTACCTCACGTGAATGGTCCAGTCGATGTCTTCGAGCCGTTCCATGCCTTCTTGGCTCAACATCCTCTCGATGTATATCACGTACGTTCACTTCATCATCATTCCCGGGAGGTTACTAGTCTGTATCACCTAAATTCCAACAACCAAATCAATCGCAACAGCTCCAGCTTGTGCTCCAACATGAAGAGGCAAGCTTCCTCCTCTAGAGGAGGGATCTGCCTCGATCCCTATAGAGGGATTGGTACCGATCGGTCTTAGTAAGTCAGGTTGGCATGCCTGCTGATGTTCAGAAGCATCTGTGCGATATCCATCAATTTTGCAACGTCTGCATCTGTGATAATCATCTGATGAACTAGAACTCTCCGATGCAGAATAAGGGGTTGGCTCTCTTCTAGTTCTCCCACGTTGTTGATATCTGAGTTGATTCATTAGATCTATATTGGCTTGAATATGCTGGTTCAACTATCAGCGGCTATCCACTAGCTCTCTCATTAGATTCTAGAAATCAGCTCTTGTGATGGAATCAGCCGAATTCTGGACGTCAACTGGATTGGTACCGTTCACATCTAAATTGTGATTGCTCGGGCCTCCTTATTGGATACTAGCATTCTCGTTTCCTTCTATGTTTTGGGAGGTAGATCTGATATTCCTAACCATTCTTGATAGTTTCCTTAGACTTTTGCGAGAACGGATGAGCTTCTTGAGGATAACTATGGATTTCTTTAGGGGATTTATGCAATCCAGTAGCAGCAAAGAGATCCAAATAGGGTTGAGAATCTCCTTCACGGTGAAAGAACCAAAATTTTTGCATCGAAAATTGGCACAAACACCCAATAGAGGTTTTGTAGAGAAATAAATTAAGGGTATAAAATGAAAACAAAGGAAACAAACAATTAAATGACAGAAAATCAAAGCAATAACAAGAACACAATGATTTATAGTGGTTCAGCGTTGTTTGCCAACGTCCACTTTGAATATATAGCTTTATTAATCATTTTGTAAACTATGTACCATAGGGATCGAATGAAAATCCTTAGTTACAATAGAGTACAAAGCAACTGGCAACGTCAAAGTCCTGAAAATGAACAAAGAAGCCTATATTTATAGAGGAAGATGGCGAAATATCTCTTTGAAAATTTGGCAGAAGGATCTTCAAAACCATATGGACCCATTGGAAGGATCGCATGGTCTAAATCCTAAGGAATAGGGATCGGTGTGGATCCCTATTTTGTAGGAATTTGGTGGTGAGATTTGTTTGCGCCAAAAATGGTCACAAACCCCGAATGTAATGAAAGCACCAGTGTTTACACACAAATCCTAGGTATCAAGTCATAGATCTCAGATCCAGATGATGTAGAGAGTAAAAATGAAGAAATAACAAAATTAAAATGAAAGAAAGTAAGAGAAGACACAAGATTTATAGTGGTTCGGCTATCTCCGGCCTACGTCCACTTTGAATTGATCCTTTTATTCCTTTTATATTGTGATTATAGTTACAATCCTTTGAATATCAATAACCAAAATAGCAGAGTTTCACCAAAAAAGAAGAAGATCCCCTTTATAGTTTCCATGGAGGTGCTATTTATAGGTGCAGAGCTGGAAATATCTGCCTTGAATCTTGGAATACCCTTTCTCATGCGTAGGTGGGCCCACATGATCGATCTGGGGTGGTTTAGGATCGATCCCGGATCAATCCATATCGATTTCATATCGATCAGGAATCGCTCCAATTGAGCTAAGATCGATCATGGAGGATCTTGAGTTGATATGCAAGCTTCTGTAAAAATTTCAAGGCATTTGGACTTGTAGTTTGAGAGATACGATCGATCTAATGTTGAGTTTGCTAGGGAGGCTGAAGGCTTCACACCGATCGATTCGTATTGATCATCTTCGTATCCATCATACCACCGTCCATCCAAGTCTTGCACTTTGATCCATGCAATGCGCTCCACTCTTTGACCGGTTCCCTCGTATCGATCGATATAAAATAGCTCATGAGCGCTTGCTGCTTTTCGTATCCATCCAGCATAGCTTCCTCCGCGCGTGTCCTTCGTATCGATCGATACGAAATACACTTCCAAATCTCCATAACCATTGCTTCGTATCCATCCTCTGCTCCTTCCTTCGTATCGATCTCCAGCCCTTCTCTTTGTATCGATCTGATGCCATAGATCGATGCGAAATCTATCGATACGATTTGTCATCGATCCAAAGCAAATGCACAAAAGAATGTGTGTATTGTCCATATCCATATTCATCTTGATCGATACGAAAGCATCGATACAGATGTATTGATCAGAAGTATACAACCACATCCATGTTGATCGATACAAACTGGTTTTCCATGAATATTGATCCATCCATAACTTGAGCATGTGAACTCCGATTGACCTAAAATTCGAAGTGTAGCCTTACTGAGCCTTGTTTATCATTCCCGATCGATCCCACTTTGATTGGAGCTTGGTCCAATTTTGACAGTATCGATCATAGCCTTGTTTCCAATCGATCTCCAATCCTGATATCCATCCTTTTTAGCCAATTTGTTGATATCCTGGCCTTGACCAAAAGGTGGGGTAACAAGATACCTATGGGATCATCCCATGTTGTAATATGTTTAGTCTCCAAGTTTCATGCCAATTGGATTAGTAGAACTTGATTTATTGCTCGATCTTTGCTGCAATGTGTGATGTTACTTGATTAAGGCTGATCCCTATTGAGGGAAGAGGTCTGATCCCTCTTGCTTAGTCCTTTTGAGGTGAGATCCCTAGGGTAGTCTCCTTAGGGTCCCCATATCTTGTTCCTAAAATTTCATATGCATTGGAGTTATGGATCTTAAGATATTGATTGTTTCCCATTGAATTGCACTTGTTTGGCTGAAATATGCCTATCCCTATGTTTGAGAGGGATTATAACCAACCCCAATCCCTCTTTTGTATTCAACTATATTCCATGCTTAGAAGGTTTTACATAGCATATCTCTTGATTCTATTCGATCATGGCTTCATATTACAATCTGTACTTGACTTCTGGATCCCACAACCATCACTCTGGATTTACTGGTATTGATGGCAGTCGAATCTAACTTATCCAATTAATTTGGATATAGCTGGGTCCAAATGTTGGATAATAATAGCTTTCTAGAAATTATGAGGATTCCGTAATTTTCATGTACAGCGATGCCACATATGATAGTGCACCGACACACCTGTGTGGAGAAAAACTGCACAATAAACCTAGGCCAATAAGGCCAATTTTAATAACTTAAATCAATTTAGGGCTTTTCCTATGGGTTTTGGACATCGACTAGTGAAGTTTTGAGGTGACATTTTGACCTTGTTAAATTGGAATGCTTTGGACATATATATGGATGAATGTGTATATAATAGTGTGTGTGTGTGCATGCACGTGTGTCGTTGTTGAATATATGTATGTTGATGTTTGATACTTCTATTGATCCCGTAATTAGGTTAGTGGCTCCTATTGACTTACCATGGCATCACGGATCGCACATATCCAGTATATGGATCATGAGAGAATGGAGACGTTCATACGTAGGTTTATATGACCTTCGGTGGATCATACCTACGATTGTATTCATCGATCAAAGTTTAGTGAGCATAGGACAGACTATCGTGTCATTGATATATGTACGACATTTAGATGAATATGTCAAGCGGATGGGTGTAAGATTTACCTTAATCGAGTAGTCAACTCTTGGATTATGATGTTATTACTCTTGTATGCATGTTCGCAAGTTAAGGTGTGTTTATACAAGTTAAATAGATTAAAATGATGTTATAACAATATATTTGAAGTATATGTGGAATATATTAATTTTACTCACTCAAACATAAGTCTCACCCCTCTCTATATTGTTTTTATATAATATTGATAGGTTAACGGACTTTGGAGTTAAGTTGGCTTAAGTGGTGCTGATGGTGCGGATGACGGAGGCATTACATATGTATATATTATATATATATTCATTTGATATTATAGTGTGTTCTGTGTAGTTTGAATTTACAATTGTATGTTGTATAGGTTTATGACCTTGAATATGTTATAAAGATTTATTTGAATATAAGTTGGTGTTTATATTATATGTTGTTCCTTCTGCTGTAAATTCAGAAAGATATAGTCAGAATTACCAGTTTGTTTCTTGTTATCATAACATAACGATCTGTCGTTTTCGGTTTTTGAGATTTGAACATCAGCTCAAGCGTTAAATTCAAGGGTCGAAAAAGGCTGGTTGTTACATGTAGGGGCTAATATGTCCATTGCAGTGTATATGCCAACACTTATATATAAGCATGTTAAACCATGTACACTATTTATGTTGCTTGTGCACGTACACATACATCCGTATATGATACACATGTTATATTACATAATATAAATATAACATTAAAATAAAACTTTATTTCAACTTAAGTAAAATATTGATTTTATCGAAAATAAATTTAGATCATATCTAAATAAATTTAGACTTCATAGGCCCAATAAGATCCAAAAATGGAATAATTATTTTGAAATTTATCCATTTATCCCATTGCATGCTGGCCTAGTTCCAACAATGGTATCGGAGCGCAATATCATATGCATTCTAAATTAGCAGTATTGGAGCTAATTTACTAAATCCTACCCTTATAGTAGGATGTCTAGAAAAGTAGTGTCTAAGGTTGAATTTGAATAACCAAGTACTCTAACTTCCATGGCTGTTGGCCCGACCCGAAAGGATGAGGTAAGCCCAAAGGCTATCCCCAATATAAAGGCCAAAAATATTTAGGCCTTGGGCTAATTTTCAAAATCTATTTTGAAATTATAATAATATTTTAAATTTAAAAGGTTAAATTTAAAATAAATAAAAATAATATATTAAACATAAAATGTTAAATTTAAAAATAAGTAATGATTTTATATATGTTATAAAATAATTTTAAAGTAAAATAATGTTTTTGTATATTTCACTTGCATTTGGCCTTGTGTTGAGTCTTTGAGCTTGACCTTGCCTATGCATGTGCATGACCTGAATTGTTTCTATGTTGCACTTGGTTTTGTATGTTACACTTGAACTTGAGAGAACTTATAAGCTACCTTGTTTTTCTGGTTTTGTGCTGAAATTTGGTCTTGATTGTATGTGTACTTTTTATGCTTCTCCAGTAAGCATTGTGTTGATCCTTCGGGCTTGACCTTGCTATGTATTTTTGGACTGGTTTTGGCTCTGGTGTTATGTGCACATATGCGTATGTGAATTGTGATGTTTTGTTGTTATGTTTTAGCCTTGAGCACTTGTGTTGAGCCACTAAGCTTGATCTTGCTGCATTTGACCTGGTTGACCTTGCTTTTGTGCCTGAAATCGAGTTTCTTGTTTTGTTGGTGCAAATGTGTTTTATGTATGTGCTCATTTTTCATGCTTGTGACTTGCACTGAAATTGCCTTGGGCGTTCAATTTTGATGTGTATGCAAGTGTGAAATGTGCACACGTGTATAGCCTTTTTAATGTGCTTGGTCTTATGGCATGTGCAATAATACACTGTGCATGTCACAGGTTGTTTGTGCACATTATTGACTTAATTTTAAATTCTTGTTTTACACGAACACGTTGTACTAGTCCTTGTATATACCTGTTGTACCGGTCCATGTTCATTATTTTTTATGCCAATTTAAAATATGAAAAGAAAAAACCAATAAACTGAGGCAATGTCGAGTTCAAATATATTCATATTTTTGCAGTTTCAGTCTTTTTTCTTTTTTACTTCGTTTTGCTATGTGGTTATTTGACAGGCAAAGCAAATGACTAGAGAAAAACAATTGGAGAAAGAAGATAACCATTGTATTCGAGTAGAAAATGTAGTGTAAAAAATATTGTATTCGAAAAGATGTATATGACAGAGAGAGAAATATGAATTGTATATGAATATTGTATTAAAAATATTATGGAAGCTTTTGTTGTAATCATGTATACTATTTAAGTTATATTAGAAGAAAATGTTTGTTGAAGAAATTTTGCTATGTTTACTTCATTCTATGATATTACAATAGTACTATATCAAACACATCTAATATATATCTGTGTGTGTGTTTGTTATCATTAAACAAAATCATAATGTATTATATTCTACACCACCCAAGGTCATGTAGGTGTCGGGGAAAGGGTAATATTAAGAGTTATAGACGATATAGCTAGTAACATGTTACTTACTACTTATTGGTGATGCGACTTGTTGGTACTCCACAAAGTCGTATGCGGCATGATAAATTGATCCTAACAAAATCGAAAGATTTTTTCATCTCTTTTGGGTTTGAAGAGATATATGAAACATAGTGGGAGTCTTACTAGAAAAACGAAATAAAAAATACATTTAATCAATCTAATAAGGATATGAACATATGTGATATTATAGTAATTTACTGAAATAAATATGCAGTTAATATAATTGATAAAATTGTTTATCGATTAAAATATACTAAATGAACTAAATTAAAGATTGACTAAGAAATGTAGTAACTAACTTACTAATAAATATTTTGGAGTGTTGTCACTTCAACACCCATGCGAGGGTCGAAAATATACCATTAAAACATTTGTGTCTTGGTCACATAAGCATGAATCTGCCTAAAACTATGTATTGTCTTCCATGTGTTGTGAACACTAAAGTAATACTATATGGATATTAAATCCATTTTCGATCACACACAAAAGTTGTATGGTGACCAGTCGCATTCGTAATATATGAAATCTAGATGAGAATATTTAATTTGAAATATGGATGAAAACCATAGTGTCAGATCATGTGTTTAATATAATCTAATATAATAAGGATTTTGTCATTTTAGAAACAACACTAAACTACGGACCATGGACACACCTAGGATTTCGATCACTGAAATGTCAGTTTAAATCAGTTTACATAAGTACAATTCATTTGTTATCCTTAAAATGGTAAGGATGACTGAATGTATATTTGTAAAGAATTACACTTAGTCTTATTGTAAAAGGTTTCATTTTGAATGGTTTGACCATCTAAAAGAAAAACAAAATTAAATGGTATTAATGTTGGCATAGTTGGGATGAAGAGAGTGAATGGTCACCTATGCTTCATGAAGAGACAACAAAAACATAATTGTCTATAATACTTGTAGATGCCTAATACGGAATAAGATGATTTCTATTCCAAATATATTTTTTCCTTATAGAAAATCATTTTGTACAAGATTTATTTCTTTAAGTTTGAGATATTTGGTCCAAAACTCTTATTGGTTATATAGTAAAATAAGTATCCCATAATATGTGGTTGAATGGAGCTTAGTATTTGAAACATTATTACTATAACAATAGAAATAGTAGGAGCATACCATATGATACTTACTAACAGACACATTAAGTTTTGAGTGATTACTTTCATGCATGCCCTATACTATTGATGTAATAATTATTATTTTCAGCATTGAATGAACATAGATGTAGTTTATTTTAATATGAATATTATGAATATTCATTAAAAACATATCTATTTTTGGTATTTCGATGATGCTATTTTTTTAATTACAATAGTGTGTGTTAGATATAAAAAATACAAAGGCATCTAAAATATTTAGCAATTAAGTTTTGAATTATGTACTAATTTATATCTTCGAGAGATAATTCTTTAATCATACAAATATGAATCATATGGTACTTGTGAATTGTATCGCAAATGATTAAGGGCAAAGCACCCATTTGGTGGGAGCGACAAAAGGGTTGATGAATTCTTCGGATTGATACGTATGCATGTATTCAGTACATTGTTTAATAATACCAAAATCGTGTCCAGTTACATCATTAAATTCATCAATAAATTTTCAAAGTTATGAATATATGTATTCATATGTTTTTGGTACATAAATATCTATGGTGATCTTATAGAACATAAAATGGAAGTAGAAAATAATAACATGCAAAAAAATCAAAATAATTCAATTTGATTGAATAGGTGAATATCTTGGATAAGAGTTCTAATAGTACCTAAAAGCGAATTAGATTCACTCTCAAAGTCATTCCATCATATGATACATAATGATGTATCAATAAGGATTAATCAAACTCTGTTGGTATAACTATAGTTAATAATGAGTGAAACTGAGTTACTTCTTTCTATAAGGATATGTACTCAAGAATAAACATATATGTTAAATTTGATTCCATCTAAAGTTGAGTTTATGAATTCATATAGATCCGCAAACTTCAATAGTTTAAGATGTGTGTGTTTGTAAAATTTACGTTATAAACATAATTTTCTAAACTCAAAACTAGATCTATTTTATGTACGTCCAAGAAAGTTCATAAAATGTTTTGAATGTCTAGTCTACCACACTAAGAAACAAATTGTTTTTTCAAGAAATGCCACCTTCTTGGTGAATGAACTTCTTTCTAGACAAATTAGTGATAATGCAACATACTTAGTTATGATCTAAGATTCTAACATAGAAGCTGACTATACTGATGAAGTAAATTTAACCAAGCCCAAAGTGGACATAGCTCATTAGAATGTCTAATAAGAATTATCGCTCATTGAAGAGATACAGTTTCTAATCAATATCGAGAAAATGAATTGTTAATAGTAACAATCTCTTCAATTGTCAATCGACCAGGGAGAGTATAGACTTGCTACTATGCATATGCTTCAAATAGACAACTATTGGAATCAAGGTGAAGTAAGTGGAGTTAGCGAATAGAGAGGCAATTCTCAGGCAAGAGCAATAGGAAGAGCTTAGGCTTGAGGTGGGTGAGAACAATTTTAGTAAGATAATTATTACAGATTCAAACAATATAAAACCCAAATTGAATAGGCAAAACCCTAACTTGAAATTGTCAGTAAATTGTTAATTGAAATTGAAGTATAACCCCATTTATAGTAAACTTGCAAACCCTAAATCTGCAAACCCTAAATTGAATTGCAAATTGAAATATGAATTGGTCATCAAGTAATTAGGATTTAAAATCTGCTAACAACGTACGGTTAAACATGAACAAAAATCGACAATTAAAATCATAGGGAAACCCCAATTTTACTTCGCAACAGTCGACCCTGGAACTGATAGCGGTCGATCATAGGGGAATAGTGGTCGATTGTTCATTACGAAAATTGCATATGTTGAACCTCGGCCTAGGGCCCAAATTGATAATATAAATTATATAATTTCGTAAAAATTATATAAATGGAAAATGGATTGTTTGAGCCTATTTTGGGCTATGTTCACTTGCTAGTGACAATAGGGGAGTCGGTTCCCTATCAAAGGACAACAGGTCATCGCAGTTTGGGTAACAATTAAATACCCAAATGAGAGTTAAGAGTTGACTAGGGCAACGTATTTCACAGACACTCAGGGAAAGTTCCGTAGTGGACGCGCAACATTTATGGAGATACCAGGAGAGTGAGCCCAGTGCTAACGGGGGATTCTAAAGGATAGTCAGGCCAGATGAAGCACGATAAGAGGCTATAGAGTATAAAGGAGTCGGGTACTAATGGGAGTTCTTGTACGCATGGTTCTAGTGTGACGTGGTATAGGTAGACGCCGACGCAGTAAAATAAGAGGCATTTTGCACTACGATCGAGAGATGAACATAGGTGCATACGATAAGTAACATGGTGAGTTTGCATTTTGGGGTTCTCCCTATCCAGGCTTAGTGATGATATATGTATTAATAGGAAAGCAGTTCCCAAAGTCTCCTATGAGTGGTATGTTCTGATTGGATAGCTCTAGGAGTGTTGGCTGATCATTAGTCGGAGGTTCGACTTGTAATTAGACCTTTTGTGTTAGATAAGAATCCATAGGTATTGGACCTTAGGAGTTCACAGACACTTGTAGCACACCCTATGTCATTTAGAATAGTTTTGAAGTTAACTGCACATGATCATCACATATTAAACTTGTACTCATTCACCAGACTTTATGTCCGACCCATTCTCTTTCCATTTTTCCCCACTATAAGTGGATATGGCAGGAGGTGATTGCCCCATTCTTGATACTTGGGGAGTCATGCTTATCTTTGGAGACTACTTTTATCATATTTACTCTCCATGTATTATTCAATCATATCAGTACAATTTATTTCCTTGTATCATACTTTGAGAGATATTTTTCTATATACTCTGTATTGGACCACGTACTGATTTTTCTGAGAATGTGATTTTGATATTTTCTGAGATGGATATTTTTCAATGTTATATATGTTTTATTCCTTTCGCTGTGAGTTTTGAAAGTTTAGTATATCTTGGATTATATCCGCTTTTATTGGTCTTTGAAATGTTAAACTTTAAAATCCCGACGATCCGCATTTCTCGACTTGATTCAAGGCCAAAAGCCATACTAAGCTTCAGATTGGCTTATCGAGAGGTGTAGGTTATCACAGTTGGTATCATAGCATAAGTTCAAAGTTCCTTAGGGATTAGGACTGTATTGAGAAAATGTATCTGAAAGGTTTTTGAAGAAAGAAATGGTTTTTCAAAAGGTTTTCCAAAAAATTTTCCAAAGTTTTTCAAAATGGACTTTTTGAAATATATATGTATATAAGTAAAGTTTTTTCTAAAAGCTTTTCTCAACATTTTATTCATACCATAATCTCCCTTTTTTGTGGCTATGCTATCTTTAATTCATGTCTATGTTATCTCTCTTATTCATGCTTAAAGTATCAGTAAAAAGTTGTTAATCAAATTCTTAAAATTCACAGATAAAGGATGAGTAATTTCGCAGGTCCAGGTTCCGGCGGTCCAGTAGAGTTCCCCGGCATGAACATCCCGATGTGGTTCCATTGATACCTACATGCGAGAGGACAGCTTGAGCTAAATCCCACTAGAAAGCCCACAGAGGGAGCAAGGTGCAACTCCTGCCCGCCTACTATCACTATAGACTTTACTAATCTGTGCAATGATTTTTCTAGTCTTGGAGACAAGCCATATATGGGGACAGAGTCTTACGTGGATCGTAGGACATTGATCCATGCTTATGAAAGGATCTTTGGTTTCATGGGTTTGATTGATATTATGAGGAGGCAGTTGGCTACCTAATAGTTGCAGGATGAGGCATTGAGCTGGTGGTAGGCTATTGAGTCTGAGACCAATGGAGGCGATATTTATTGGGATGAGTTCCGTATGAGGTTTGACTTGAAATTCCTTTCTAGGGCAGAGGAAGGTGTTCAGCTAGAGAAGTTTATCCATCTTAAGCAGGGGAACATGACTGTCAAGGAGTATGTAAATCAGTTTAATGAGCTAGCTAGATTCAGTATGAAGTTAATTAGTACACCACACAAGAAGGCTCTTAAATTTGCTAAGGGGCTGAACTAACCTCTCCAAGGTTTAGCTTTGAGTCACATTCCTATGGGCGCCACTTATGAGTGTCTAGTGGAGATGGCTTTACTCAATACTGTCTCTAATGAGGAAGTGAAGGAGGAGGCTCAAAAGGTTGGAGAGAAAGGGCACTAAAAGAATAAGAAGAAGGGAGGATTTTGGCCGAAGGGGAAAATTCAAAAGAAGGATATGAAGTGTAATTAGTGTGGCAAACCAGAGCACTTTGCTAATGAGTGTAGGTTGGATTGCTTAAAGATAAAGTGTTATAACCGTGATCAGATTAGGCATTTGAAGCGAGCTTGCAAAGCACCATTGAGAGCTCCTACTTTGGCTTCCACTCAAGTGGTTTTGGATTATGCACTAGAGGCAGTCCCTAGATCGAGTGTACATCCAATGGCGGACAAGGGTAAGAAAGTAGTGATTGAAGGTGTATTGACTCTTTCTGGTCTATTTATTTGCACTTTATTTGATACCGGGGCTTCACATTCTTTCATTTCTAGTAGACTTGTTGATGACTTACACTTACACTTTAGTATAGTCATAGACCCTGTAGTTATGTCAAACCCCGTAGCAGGATCGGCCTATTTGTCTATGGTATGTAGGGTTTGAAGTTGTTTATTTTAGAGGTCGAGTTTGATTGGGATGTCTTTGTATTGGGATTCTCTAGGTTTGGATTCATATTAGGCATGGATTGGATAACTATGTATAAGGCTATTTTAGACTATGATAGGAAGGTAGTTAGATTGAGCATGTGTAGTGGACGTAGCTCGGAGGTTTATTGCGACCCCTAAAAATCGGTTATGCCAAGCTACTTATATTCATTGGACCTATCACATGGTGAGCTTAGTTTAGTGCATGTAGTTAGAGATTTCCTAGATGTTTTTGTTTAGGTTACCAGTCTCCTACCCCAAGGAGAGATTGAGTTTAGGATCTATCTTGTTGAGAATGCCAGACCAGTTTCCTTACCACTAAGGCATATGGCTCCAAAGGAAAGACGCGAGTTGAATAAGCAATTTAATGAGTTGTTAGAGAAGGGTTTTTTTAGGCAGAGCATTTCTGAGTGGGGAGCACTAGTCATCTTTGCCACCAAGGCAGATGGTTCTCTTAGAATATGCATCAATTATATGAAGCTAAATAACTGACAAAGAAGAATCATTATCCATTGCCCTGCATAAACGATCTCTTTGATTAGTTAGTTAGAGCTAGTGTATTCTCTTAGTTGGACTTGGCTACTGGGTTCCATTAGCTGCGTGTGGCCGAGGACAGTATTCAGAAGATGGTACTCTACACGCCCAATGGATTGTATGAGTGGTTAGTCATGCCCTTCGGACTGACCAATGCGCTTGCCTACTTTGTTGATTCGATGAACCGAGTATTTAGGGGGTTGCATATTCGAAGTGTGAGTAGGAACATGTGTTGCATTTAGGAGAAGTTCTTAGTACACTTCGTGCACATAAGCTGAAGCAAAGTTTTTGAAGTGCTGCTTTTGGAGAGAGGAGGTACTCAGAAAGTGGTTTAGCAGTAGATCCTAGTAAAGTGGTAGCAGTTCAGGATTGGCATGTTCCGAAGAATGTCATGAAGGTGAGAAGTTTCCTTGGTTTGGTGGACTACTATCAGAAGTTTATTAAGGACTTCATGAAGATCTCTACCCTACTGACCCGTCTTAACAAGAAGAATCTAGTTTTCTCATAGGATGGAAAGTGTGAAGATGCTTTTAATAGATTGAAAGAGGCATTGACTAGTGCACCAATTTTGGTGTTACCAGATGGTACGAAGCCATTTACAATTTATACCGACGCTTGTGGTATAGGGTTAAGCATGGTTTTGATGCAAGAAGGAAGGGTGGTAAGTTATGATAGTAGGCAGCTGAAGACCCACGAGAAGAACTGCCGTACACATGACCCTGAGTTGGCGGCCGTTTTCTTTGCGCTTAAGTCATGGAGGCATTATCTTTTAGGGGAGCGGTTTGAGCTATTTACGGATCACAAGTCCTTGAAGTACTTATTCTCCAAAAAGGACTTGAATTTGAGGCAGAAAATGTGAATGGAATTCTTGGCATTGTATGACTTTGATATTTCTTATACCCTGAGTAAGGGTAATGTAGCGACAGACGCTTTGAGTCGACAGCATGCAATGTTGAGTCCCTTATTCTTGGAGTGGAGACATATGGAGTATATTTCTACCTTTGATTTCTGACTACCATTAGATATTGCCCCGGGAATACTAACAACTTTAGATGTTCAGCCTACATTGATGGAGTGTATTGGATCTAGACAGAAAGGGGATAAGGTGCTAATAGATATTATTGAGAGGATTGGTAGAGGAGAGTCATCGAGTCATTTGAGGCGTTATGCCATTGACTCGAGAGATGGTTACGAAGGGATGGTAGGCTTTGTGTTCGCTGCAATATGGATTTGATAGATGGGGTACTAGTATAATCTCGTCATTCTAGGATGAACATTCATCTTGGTAGTGATAAAATGTATCGTGACATGAAGAGTCTTCTATTGGCCCAGTATAAAGAAGCAAGTGATGGAGTATGTAGCTAGGTGTATGACTTGCCAGAGGGTAAAGCGGAGCAAAAGAGGCCAGGAGGATTATTGCAGCCACTGGATATTCCTCAGTGGAAGGTGGAAGAGTATTTCCATGGACTTTGTAGATGGTTTACCAAGGGGTAGGAAAAGGAATGATAACATTTGTGTCGTAATTGATCGGTTGACCAAACGCGCTCATTTCATACCAGTGAGGAGTACTAGGATGGCTTTATTGGTAGCTCTTTACGTGAGAGAGGTCGTTAAGTTACATGGGATTCCTATTAGCACAGTTAGTGACCAAGACCCGCTTTTCACTAGTGAGTTTAAGAGGAGTCTAGAGGCTTTAGGGACCAAGTTGAGCTTGAGTACTTCATATCATCCGTAGGCTGATGGACAAGTAGAGAGAGTGAATTGGGTTTTGGAGGACTTTCTATGGATGTGAATTATAGACTTTGGAGGTTCTTGGGAAGATCATTTTCCATTGGTGGAGTTTACCTAACACGATAGTTTTCAAGCTAGCATTGGGATGACACCTTTCGAGGCATTGTAGGGTAGACCCTATTGGTTACCGTCGTATTGGTGGGATATGACAGATAGGATTATTCTGGGCCAGACATGGTGAGGGAGACATCGAAGAAGGTGGATCTGATCCATAGGAGAATGAAGGCTGCTTAGGATAGGTAGAAATCCTACACTGACAAGAGGCGTACAGAGCAAGATTTCATAGTGGGATACATGGTATTCATGAAGGTTTCACTCTTTCGGCATGTGATGAGATTTGGTATGTCTGGGAAGCTAGCATCAAGATTTGTAGGGCCCTTCCCGATAGTGGCTAGGGTAGGGAAGTTGGCATATAGAGTAGAGCTTCCGGAGAAGTTGGCGGGGGTTACATGATGTTTTCCATGTGTCAAACTTGCAAAAGTCCTTAAGCGATACAGCTACCATAGTTAAGCCGGGTCAATTAAAGGAGGTGAAGATAGAGTGAGAGTCACTCATTCACCGTACACCCACTCGTATTTTAAAGCATGGTACGAAGCAACTCCGCAAGAAGGAGATCAGACTTGTTAAAGTCCAATGGGGAGATGACCCAACAGAGAGTATATAGGAACCCGAGGAGAAGATCCAAGCTACCCACCCATAACTCTTCTCCAGTATGTCTAAAATTTGAAATTCTCATAAGTATAAATTACCTATATATAGGACTTAGGTGGCACACCCTTTAGGTAGAGACCATTGGATGGTAGGAATGGTTATAGGCATGTCAATAGGGCATGTTATGGATGATGGATATGAATGGATGTATTTGGATGTACTGATTGGATTGTTCTCTTTTACACATTTAGGATAGTGTATCCTCTAGGTATATACACTCACTTACACTTGATAGCATGTTACCTCTTGATTATTGTTGTGCTAGTGGATGTTATGTATATGGATGTTGCATATGAGTAGTATGGTTATGAATACATATAGAATTACAAGTATACTTATTTAGGATGTTGCATAGATTTGGATGCATGTCATGAGCATTTGCATGGCAGAAGGTCGACTGAATCAGTAGACTGCCTACTTTTGCATTAGTCTATGCATTTCACGTTGCATATATATGTACATAATGCATTAGAAAATTTCTAAGGACAATGATTGCTCGTGGATGATGGATGAGTAGATGGTTGTAGCTATTGGTTGTTGTGTGTATGAGTTACATTTTTCCATACTTAGAGACTTCGGGAACGAAATCCTTTTAAGGGGGAATGTGACACCCCAGAAATTTATGTAAGATTTAACAAGAATTTAATAGAAATTTAAATAGAAATATAATAAGAAGATTAGATTAAATAAAACAAAGAGTAAAAAGACCTTTTTTTTACAGATGTTCGAATTTGGCAACGAAATTTGCACCATTGCATTCGTAGTGATTTTCTAAATGATTTCATATATAAAAGTTCATAATCAGAGTTAATATGGAGAAGTTATGGACGTTAGAAGAATTGGGAATTAAATAAGAAATAGGAAAATAAAAATACACAAATTAACATTGGGACCGGTCACATGGGGGTCGAAGGTCGACCTATGGGGTTAGTAGTCGACCGTTTCTGTAGTAAATTGAGCAATAGTGATAATAGATGACATGTTTGAATGGAGCTGATGCATTGCTTTGTACGTAAGTTTTGATGAGCGAACCCGATTTCAGTAATTATTCTCTTACTGAGATCTAACGGCCTAAACTAAACTTAACCTCTATAAATACTAGCATAACCAAACCCTAATTCTCACATAACTCTATACAGTAACAAAACTCTACAAAAAATTTCTCTCTTCCTCCACTTTAAAATTTCTTAAAAATAAAATGAAAGCAACCCAGAAGAAAACAAGCGTTGGAATTAAGGCGGAGCAAGTGAAGCTAGCGGATAGAGGATCGATTCTTAAGCAAGAGCAATAGGAAGAGCTAGGCTTGAGGTGAGTGAGAACAATTTTTGTAAGATAATTATTGTAGTTAGATTCAAACTATTTTAATCGATTTAGGGTGCTAGAAATCTAAATTGAACTATATAAAACCCAAATTGAATAGGCAAAACCCTAACTTGAAATTGTCAGTAAACTGTTAATTGAAATTGATGTATAACTCCTTTTACAATAAACTTGCAAACCCTAAATCCACAAACCCTAAATTGAATTGCAAATTGAAATATGAACTTGTCATCTGGTAATTAAGGTTTAAAATCTGCTAACAACATATGGTTAAACACGAACAAAAATCGATAATTGAAATCGTAAGGAAACCCCAAGTTTACTTCGCGATCGATCAACCCTGGAAACCTAGCAGTTGACCAGTAGCGGTCGACCATAGGGGAACATTGGTAGACCGTTCATAACGAAAACTGCATATGTTGAACCTCGACCTAGGGCCCACATTGATAATAAAAATTATATAATTTCGTTGAAAATTATATAAACGGAAAATTAATTATTTGAGCCTATTTTGGGCTAATTCACATGCTAGTGACAGTAGGGAAGTCAGTTCCCTATCAAACGCTAATAAATCATCACAGTTTGGTTAGTAGTTAAATACCCAAATGAGAGTTAAGAGTTGACTATGATGATGTATTTCACAGACATTCAGGGAGTGTTCAATAGTGGACACACATCACTTATGATGATACCTGGTGAGTGAGCCCAGTGCTAACAAAGGATTCTAGAGGACAGTCAGGCCTGACACAGCACGATAAGAGGCTATAGAGTAGAAAGGTGCCCAGTACTAACGGGAGTTCTTTTACACATGACGTGGTACAGGTGGACGTCGACCCAGTACGATAAGAGGCATTTGCATTACGATCGAGAGATGGACATGTGTGCGTACGATGAGTCACACAGCGAGTTTGCTCCAGGCATAGTGATTATATAGGTATTAATGAGAGAGCAGTTCCTATAGTCGCCTACGGGCGGTATGTTCTCATTGGATAGCTCTTGTAGCATTGGTCGCTCGTTAGTGTGAGGTTCGACATGTAGTTAGACCCTTTGTGTTAGATAAGAATCCTTAGGTATTGGACCTTAGGAGTTCATAGCCACTTGTAGCACACCCTATGTCATTTAGAATCGTTTTGAAGTTAACTGCACATGATCGTCAAATATTAACTTGTACTCGTTCATCATACTTTAAGTCTGACCCATTCTTTTTCCATCTTTTTCCTCATCAGAGATTGACATGGCTACATGTGATTAGCCTATTCTTGATACTTGAGGAGTCGTGTTTATCTTTGGAGATTACTTTTATCATATTTACTCTCCACGTATAATTTATTTCCTTGTATTAAAATTTGAGTGATATTTTTCTACGTACTCTGTATTGGACCACGTACTGATTTTTCTGAGACCGTGATTTGGATATTTTCTACGATGGATATTTTTTATGTTATATGTTTTATTCCTTCCACTTGATTTCTGAAATTTTAGTATATCTTAGATTATATCTGCTTTTATTAGTCTCTGAAATATTAAAGGTTAAAATCCCGATGATCGGCATTTCTTGGCATGATGCAAGGTTGAAAGCCACACTGAGCTTTTAATCGACGTGTCGGGAGGTGCGAGTTTTCACACAGATTCTTTAATGGGGTTAGGCTGGGCCTAGTGAAGGTGAATCTAGGCGTCTTGGAAAAGGACTTGTTATTAATACTATCACTTGTGACCTCATCTGGCTGAGAAGAGCTGGAACAAGATGGAAGGTATGGAACTCTCTAAACTTGTTATTCAGGAGAGCTACTTTGCTATCAAAGACGGAGCTCCGACGAAGCAGCTAAGGATGATATAATGTTTAGAAATCGTTATGTTTTCAAGGGAGAAGTGATGATGCTCGATCCCCTGTTGATAAGGCCACGATTGGGTCAGCTACTGTAAAGAAAGTTCTCATTGATTATGGGAGCATGATAAATATTTTATTTAAGAAAACTTATGACCAAATGATAATGAACGGCCAGGATCTGAAGCCATACAAATCTCGGATTCAGAGATTTACCAAAGAGGCTGTAGAGCCTGTTGGATGTGTAGACTTGCCGATAGAGCTAGGTGAAGATGACTACAAGAGAGTGTGGGTTTTGACCTTCGTTGCAATGGACACATACTTTACATACAATGCGTTCTTTGGTGACCGGTCCTTGCCACTTTTAGGGTGGCTTTAGCTTCATGGTGCTCAATAATGAAATTTCCCATGGAGAACGAGGTAGGAGTCATCAAGACGATCAAAGTATGGGACATGAGTGTTGCGTCACAAAGGTGAGAGAGGTAAAGCGACGTGATAAAGGAAATGGCATAGAGAAGACTCACTGCATCAAGTTGATTGATGCATAACAACCACCGCTTAAGCCCTGGTTCGGATGTCATAGTAAATTTTACAAATCTTTGGACCTGAGGAAAGTGCTAGAGGATGTGAAGGCAGGCATTACTGAGCTAACGATTAACATCTCGATCGATCAGGATGATCCTACTCGGATCCTGAAGATTGGATCTTAGCTAGTGTGAAGATGAAAAAAGAGTTAGCAGGGTTCCTCCGGGCAAACCTAGACTTATTTTCTTGGATGCATACTGATATGTGTGGAATATCATAGGAGATAACCTGATATACATTGAATGTGAACCTTAGATGTCCTCTTATGAAGCAAAAATGGCACAGCCTGGGTCCGCAGTGATCCACTGCGTTGAAAGAGGAAGTGGATAAGATGAAAGCTAATGGCTTCATCTGCGATGCTCTATACCTTGAATGAGTATCAAATCCAGTGCTGGTCAAGAAGCCTAATGGAAAATGGTGGACATGCATCGACTACTTAGAATTATGAAAGACATGCCCAAAATAAAGCTTCCCATTACCAAAGATTGACCAACTAATGGACTCAACGGCCGGACACGAATTGATATCATTTATGGATGCTTATTCAAACTACATTAGATACAGTGCTCGTTTCGGATCAAATGCGCTAGCTTCATTGCTGACCTATGACTATATTACTATCATGTTATGTTATTTAGTCTGAAGAATGCAGGAGCAACCTACCAAAGATTGGTAAATTTGATGTTCAAGAATCAGAAACGTAGAATAGATATATATGTGGACGATATGTTGGTGAATCCACAGTGGCCAATAAACCACATGGAAGTCCTCTCGAAGATGTTTGATATACTTCAAAGATATGGATTGAAGCTTAATCCACTGAAATGTTCCTTTAGAGTCGCACCAGGAAAAATTTTGGGTTTCATATTGAACTCAAGGGGCATAGAAGCAAATCCAGAGCAAATTAAAGCATTAAGAGATGTCGAAGCCCCAAAGTTAGGGGGAAATGGAAAGTTTGAAAGAAAAGGTAGTTGCGCTGAATTGATTCATCTCAAAAGCTATAGATAAGCGTGTGTCATTCTTTGATGCCCTCAAAAAAGAGAAAGGAAAGTTTATCTGGACGAAGTAGTATCAGGAAGTTTTCCAGGCCTTATCAGGAAGCCGCCTTATTGGATCATATGGAGAGACCATCAGTTCTATCGAACCCTTTGGAAGGAGAGGATTTATTTGTTTATTTGGCAATATATGTTCATGCACTAAGTATTGCCCTAGTACGTGAAGAATCTAGAGTTCAAAGGCTAGTGTATTACATCAGCAAGCAGTTTACTGGAGCAGAGAGAAATTATCAAAGTTGGAGAAGCTAGCTTATTACTTGTTGATTGCATCGAGGAAGTTACATCCGTACTTCCAAGCTCATCCAATTAAAGTGCTAGTTAATCAACCGTTGAGACAGGTGTTGCACCATGTTAAGACTTCGGGAAGATTACTTAAATAGAATGTAATACCCCAAAAATTTAAATGAAATTTAATAAGAAAGGTAAATTAAGTAAAATAAGGACTAATAAGAAAATTTTCACTAAAATTCGAACTTGGCTATGAAGCTTACACCATTGCGTTCGTAGCGATTTTCTGGATGATTTTCATATATAACACTTCGTAATCGGAATTACTATGTAAAAGTTACGGGTGTTGAAGAATTGGAAATAAAATAAGAAATAAAAAAAAATAAAACTTCATAAATGTACACTATAGCTGGTGGACCCATAAGGATCGAAGGTTGATCGGTAGCAGTCGACCATGGAAGGGTAGTAGTCGACCGTGAGTAACGTAAAATCGTGCGTTATAAGTTTCCTATGACGTGTTTGAATGGACCAGATGGATTGCTATATAAGCGCGTTGTTGATGAGCAAGCCCGATTTCAGAAAATATTCACTAACCTAAATCTAACAAACTAAACTAATTCCAACCTATATGAATTCTAGTTTAATCTAACCCTAATTAGCACACAACTCTTTACAGTAACCAAACCCTGCCAAAATTTATCCACTTCCCTCACTCTAAAAATTCTTAAATAAACCAAATAAAATCAACCTAGAAGAATACAAACAATTGGATCTAGAAGGAGCAAGCGAAGCTAGCATTCGAAGGGACGATTCTCAAGCAAAGCAAATAGGAAGAGTTAGGCTTAAGGTGAGTGGGAACAAATTTGATAAGTTGATTATTACAGTTAGATTTAGACTATTTTAATTGATTTAGGATGTTAGAAACCCAAATTGAACATGATAAACCCCAAATTAGAATCAATAATCTCAAAATAGAAATCACATTAAATAGTTAAACACAAAATTTATATATAATCCCTTTTACAGTTAAAGTTACAAACCCTGAATCAATAAACCCCAAATTGAATTGCAAATGAAATATGAACTGGTCTTCTAGTAATTAGGGTTTAATAACTGCCAACAACATATTATTAAACGACGAATGAAATCAAAAATTTAAAATCATAGGGAAACCCTAATTCTACTACGCGATCGGCCGACCCTTGAACCCTAACGATTGACCGGTAGCGGTCGACCGTTCGGAATTAAAATTACAGATGTTGAACCTCGGCTTAAGGCATAAGTTAAAGAATAAAAATTATATAATTTAGGAAAAATTATATAAATGGAAAATATTTTATTGAGCCTATTTTGGGGCTAAGTACATGCTAAAGAGAATAGGTAAGTCAGTTCCCTACCAAAGGACGTAGGTCATCGCATTTTAAGTAACAGTGAAATACCCAATGGAGAGTCAAGAGTTGACTAAGTTTCGCATACAAGGAGTTGACTAGGACAATGTATTTTGCATACACAGAATTGACCAAAGCGATGTACTTTGAATACACGAAGTTGACTAGGGTGATGTATTTCACAGATGCTCAGGAGGTGTCCCGTAGTGGATGCGCATCACTGATGGAGACACCACTTGAGTGAGCCCGGTGCTAATGGGAGTTCTTATACACACGAATTATGATGCGATATAGTATAGGTGGACATCAGAGCAGCACAATAAGTGGCTATAGAGTAGAAAAAGGGGCCCGGTACTAATGGAAGTCCTTGTATGCACGAATTTGATGTAACGTGGTACAAGTGGATGTCGGCGCAGTATGATAATAGGCATTTTGCCACTACGATCGAGAAATGAACATAGGTGCATACAATGAGTCACACAACGGGTTTGTATTTCAAGATTCTCACTCTCCAAGCATAGTAATGGTTAGGTATTTATGGCAGAGCAGTTCGCACAGTCGCCTACGGGCGGTATTTTCGTATTGGTTAGTTCTAAAAGCTTTGGCTGATCATTAATGTGCGGTTTGATTTGTAGTTCGACCCCTTTTGTTAGATAAGAATCCTTAGGTATTGGACATTAGGAGTTCATAGATACTTGTAGCACACCCTTTATCACTTAGAGTAGTATTAAAGTTAACTGCACATGATCATCACATATTAAACTTGTACTCATTCACCATACTTTTTGTCTGACCCACCCCCTTCTTTCCATTTCTCCACCACATGATGGCAGGTTAGAGATTGATTTGGCATAGTATATGGAGAAAGGAAGTTCACATTAGAGTTCTCATATCATTTTTTGTTCCTTTTTATAGTCACATATTGTATTAAATGTCTATAAAGTTAATATTATACTTTGAAAGTAGTGCACATGTAAAAACAAGTATTTTGAAGACTGTTTTTATGAGATATCTATTTTATTTACTTATATTTTAATTCCTTCCGCTGTGAGATCTGAAAGTGTAGAATGTCTTAGAACTACCCTTGCAATTATACTAGCAGCTCGTATTTGTCGGCATGACGCATGTCCGAAATTCACATTAGGCTTTGGATTGGTGTGTCAGGAGGTGCGGGATATTACGTTTGGTATCAGAGCTTGATTTTAAGATTCCCTTTGGTACGTATTGAGCAAACGTACTTGAAAAGTTTTTGAAAAAAGTATGCTTTTCAAAATATTTTCCAAAAAGTTTTCAAAAATGGGTTTTCAAAATATATATACATATACATATAAAGGTTTTCAAAAATATTTCCAAAGATTTTATCTATATATCAAAATTTCTTTTATTCGTGCCTATACTATCTGTGGGGAAGTTGAAAATAATTCCCAAACACAGCTAGTGAGAATGAGTACAAATCTTAGAGGACTGGCTCTAGAAAAGCAGCTAAGATTCTGAGCATGAACATCCCTATATGGTTCCATCGGTATCTAAAGCAAGGAGATAAGATGCCTAACTCGACTAAGGGAGTGAAATTATAATTTTCGGATAAGTGTATTAATATACAACAATCTATATATTTGGGCTTATAAGGTAATTGTTGGCTTACCCTTATAGAAGTAGACAATTGTGGGTCAGAATAAGTGTTAAGGTTATAACAACCGAGGTGGAAAAATAAACTTTTCATGTTATAGTCCCCATAAAGAAGATGTAACACACTGCGTTTTTATGCTAATTAATTAATAAATAATAAACTGTGAAAATGGAATTTTTACAAATGTTGGAATTTGGCCACGAGACTTATACCATTGGATTCATGGCGATTTATAATTAATTTTCATATATAAACTTTTCCAATCGGAGTTTAAATGAAAAAGTCATTAACGTTTGAATTTTTGTAGTTGGAAATAATTATATATGTAATTATAAAAATAATTTAAAATAAATTAATGATTGACTAACACCGTTAAAGTTAATGGTTGCTTAACGGTAATTGAAATTAATGAAATAAAAGATAAACGCATAGTATGACTAGAGACTTAAAGTCGAACATAAAAAGTGTTGAGGCAATAAAGAAAATAAAAGAAGAATAAGTATACATAAGTCTGAATATGTATATAAGTAACCTCAGATATCCGTTTATGATGGGTGTGAATAATCATAAATTGTCTATTATAATTATAGTAGACCAATGTTTGAAGGTCGTTAGACTAGGTTGGGATGCTAAAAACTTATCCAACCAATATGACTCGTGGTGAGCGTACGATTTTTTACTAGAGGGGTACCCTCAGTATAGACTATGCTTATTGCCTTGATTATAAATTTTCTGTTATAATTATGTCGAATGCACAATCTAATTAGGTCTGCTTCAAAGTTTTTAAGTTTTTACGTGGGGGTATTGCCTTGATTGCACTAGGTAATCAAAATGGACGGTGAGTGAGATCGGACTTATGCAGCATGGCATGGAAAGTCTGGTCTACCTAGGTACCAAAATGAGTTGCAACAAGTGTACGTAAATGGTTGGCTTACTTGGGTACCATACACTAGGTGGGAGTTGCATATTTCTTGAGCTCGGCATCGGTCTCTTACGGTCAACGAGAAGGATAGGGTTATAAGTACCTAATCTCATCCGCCTACTAGGATTGGTTCAGTTGGGTTATGCAACACCATAGTTGTTTGTTAGTTTGTTTGATAGGGCAAGGCTAGTTAACCCATACAAAGATTCCTTCTGAACATAGACATGGTGGTGGTGTGTGGAGCCTAAAATCCACAATATAAGAAGTAGACAAGGGTACGCAAAAGGCTGGCGCATGTGATGAAAATTCCCTGAAGCATTAGCACCTTATGGACTAGAGGTCGTCGGTGCGCACAACAGGATTTCCTTGGTGATAGATGGCGATGGATCTTTATGAGGTGCTGAGCGATTGATACTAGTGGGGATAGTATCTAGGTCCATTAGTGTAATTGGGATATATATATTTCTCTATATAGATATAGATCTACATGGTGTAGATGGGTACGGTTCGTACATAGCAATGGACGACTAATAATAAAATCTAACATAACATGAAATAGTGAACAATCGACATAAGCTAGTGTTATATATAAGATGTATAATTTACCAGTCACTAGAATGTTGTTCTGACCCTCTCTTTATTATAACCCACTGGATTTAGAAGGGAGGTTACTGGTGTTGATTTGAAGCAGTTTTCTAGCTGAGGCTCTTGACATTTGCGATGTCAATTTTTGGTTAGTAATTATATCGATCTATTTTTTTATTTCCGCTGTGAGTTATTACCATTAGTGCTCTGATATACTTTCCTTTTTGCAAGATACCAAACCAATGATCCATATTTTAGTAGACTGGGGTTTTCGGGTTAGCAAAAATATGGGCCCATTGAAGTGCGAGTTGTTACAAAAGAGCTAGTAGAGGTTTTCTATACCAACTAGCAGTAGCAAGCATATTATGGAATTAAGGTGAACGAAGAAGAATAGTACCAAGCGACCCACATAATAAGAGTAAATGCAAACAAAGCGTAAAGGGAACATGAAAGAAGACTTTACAAACATAAGGGAAAATTTCCCAATTAAAGTAGAAACCCTATTTTCATATTCGTAATAGTTTCAAGAACTCATATTTACTTAAAGGTATGGCTAGATTATTTCCATATTAAAGTTGGACGCTGTATTGGAAAATAGACTTGAGTTAACCATCTTTGAAGAGGAAGATAGAAACTTTATACGCTTAAAGCAACGTTAGGAATATATAGGCTTAGGTAATTAGGTTGCTATCGTCTATTCCAATGTAAGTGATAAACCAATGAAAATGTTTTCTAAAAAGTTAGAAACAGTAAATATCTGTTATTTTAAATAGAAAGAGAAATTTTGTTTATTATTTTATATAAACTAATCGAATAAACTTTATAGGATTTGTTTAAAAAAGTAAAATTAAAGAATTTGATGAAAAGTTATTTTTCAATAACAGTTTTAAAGCTTTTTTTTTGTTTTTGGGCACATTGTTATACTTACCTCAATGTGCACTCTGCTTATAACAATATAACTTTTGAAAATTGGAAAGTGTGTAAGGACTTTTGAATTCCTTTTTAAATAAGAAACGGTCATTCATCCGAAAATGTTTTATAAATGTTTATGTTATACCCTAAAATAATAATAATAATAATAAGAATTTATAAATAACTACATTTTCTTTGAAAAATATATATTATAAAATACACTAGTGTGAAAATTTCTTATTTACAAAAGAAGATTTTTGAAAGGTGTGTTTTTATGTACATTTTTACTAAGTTAAGTCAATCATTTTTGATAATTTAATTAAAGAAAATGTTATGACCCTAGTAAAAGTAAATGGTTGTTAAAAAAATGAATAAAGGGTTTTGAAGTTTTAAAAACTTACTAGTTTTGTAGTAAGAGTAAAATCAAAAGGTTTTGATTTACAAAGGTAAAATGAAAATTTTATGACTATCACTTAAAACTTAAAAAGATAGGAACCAGGTTGGAGTTAGACAAATAGGATTAAAAAGCCCACTAGGACAAAAATTGACTATGGAGTTTAGAATGACAAAGTACTAGGTCGAACTTCCTGTAGTAGTGAAAGGTGCACACCACCTTGTGTTTCTCCACCCAAATATGGTTTGAATTGTAAAATCTTTTATGTAAGGAAGGTTGAAAAGTATGATTTGAGTAAACCTATTTCAAAATAAGGAAAGAGTAAGTCAAGATGTTTTAGTTGTATCAAAGAATACCGCGGATGAAAGAAGTTTTTCGATTTGAATTATTAAAGGGATAAGTATGGTCTACTGATGTGCATGTAAATGTGTATATTTTTACCACCATATTTAATCTATTTAAATTAAATAAATGATCATATCGGGTATTTTAACTTGTTTAAACCAAAATTCAAATTATTTCAAATTGTCACATATTCATCTTCATCCAAGGGAAAAATGATCATTTTTGTGCATATATTAATTTTCTAGAATTTAATTGAAAATTTCTATATTATTTTGTAGGAATTTAAATTCATATACAAGTGGTTTCATGAAGATATATGCATGCACAAGAGTGAAGATAAAGGAATGAAGATGGAAATAACTCAAAGGCATGATAATGGAGGACCCCATCTACCCACCTACCTTAATGTACAAATTAGAGGCTAATGCACATGCTTATGGAATTAATGGCCTCATGTACACTTAAATGATAATTAGTAGAAGCTAATGATTACTTGGCCTCCACACTTACTCAAGAGAAATTTGTGCATTCCCCAAAAATATGAATTAGGGTTTAACACTTGTATAAATACCCCATATCTTCATGTAACTTTCTCTCCCTTGGTCTCTCTTTAGTTTAGTTTAGGCTCACAAATAAACAAGCTCTTCTCTTTCTCTTTACATGGCTACTTAGCCATTTTTATTTTCATGTAATTTTTTTATGCAATTTAATATGTGGTCTTTTCCCTTTTTTGTTTATTTCCTTTCATGTTGTAGTGTAGATTTACTTTCATGCAAGTAGAATAGTTCTAATTCTTGTTAATTAGCTCTCTTTTTCATTAAGCTTTCATTTTATTTTCATTTTGCTTTCATGTTGCTAGCTACATTTGTTAATCAAATGAAAAATATGAGAGGCTAAACCCCTTCAATTTAGGGGTAATGAAGCTCTCTAATTATGTAGCTTCAACTATCTGTTAATTCATGCTATCATTTTGTGCTTAATGAAGAATGATTGAAGTGGTTTAATTGTTGTTTTTGCCTTAAATTTGATAGTCAATATTGTTGACACCAAATAGGCTATGCTTAAACAATCACTAACACAAATGCCTCTTCATCAAAATATGATTATGGCATAAGAAAGTGATTTGAAATTAAAATTTGATGGTCTGTATTTCTAATCAATAGTTAATAGACCTTACTTAAAATAGATTTCATTGTCAAATTTCATGAAAGTTAGTAAGTGGTTTAAGGGGTGTGTTATAGTTTGATGGCTTATGTTGGCTAATCAATAGCACAAATATGCCATACTTATGATAAGCACATCAATTAAAGCACTAATGACCATAAAAGAGAGATTATGATTTCATATGTGTTGAACTACATAATCTAGAGAGTGGATTTATTCTCTAAATTGTCATTTAACCCTTATATTTGCATCTCTTTTCTTTTAGTTAGTTAGTTAATTTTCTAATTCTCTAGCTTAACTTTCACTCGACTTTGGTTTAATTTGATTGAATAGATTTTTAAAATCATCAATTCCCTGCGGATCGACCCGTATTCGCCACGTACTGTAAGTGTACGCCGTGCACTTGCGGTTATTTTTATTTCTAAATTCGTTCGACGGTTTTCTAACTCGATAGAAAATCCGTCGTTGAACAAGTTTTTAGCGCCGTTGCCGCGAAATTTGCTTTGATTTTGATTTCCTATTCTTCAAATTATTCTCGTTTGTGTGTTTTAATTTTTGTGTGTTTTTTTTGTGTTTGCATTTATAAATATATATAGTGTGTTTGTGTGATTTTTGTTTGCATTTTGATTGTGTGATTGTTGCTTTTCTATTAGCATTTGCATTTCATATTTAATTTTTTTTTACGCAATTTCATTTAAAAAAAATTCATTTCGTTTTCGATTTACATTTCTATTTACGATTTTTCATTTCATCTTTGTATTTAGAAATTTCAATTACATTTGATTTCAATACTACATCTCTTCTCTCTGCCTCTCTGTCTCTCTCTATCTGCAACTGTGCATATCTGTGCACTGTAAGTCAACAAATTCACCTTCCTCAACAATTCTAACTGCAGTAACCCACAACTACACTAACCATCCTCCTCCACTAACAACTCACAATCAATTGTTGTCATACAACAGCCCTGCCACACTCCAACACCTCATCATCTCCCACTGTGCTTGCAACTTACAGACATCACCATACCCCTACCCACTCCATCTTCAAGTCTGCCAACTGCTGCTGCAACTCGTCCACACAACATTGCCATTTCATACCACTGCAACTTATTGCCAACAACCTTCTCTACAACTTCAACTACAACATCCAAACCACCATACAACTTCATCTACTTCTCTGCCAAATCACACTTCTACCATTCCATCAACACAACTCGTCAACACACCGACTTTAATCAAAACTGTGCCAGTACAGTTCATCAAACCGCCAGACCCATAACCTCTGCAACTCCTTTCACTGACCACCTTCACTTCAACTGCCTAATCTCCATCACCATTGCCTGCTTATATTACATCAAACTGTCCCACATTCATTACCACCGACAGCCCCTATCCTACAACATACAACTTACTCGACCATTGAAATCACTACCATTGAACTGTGCTATCCTCTATCACCAAACAACAACTGCACATTTTTGCCGCCTGTACATACAAACACATTCACCTGACCACCAAAACAAACCCACTTTACTGCCAAACCAAACACCAAAACAAACATCACTTACCAAAAAACAATTTTACTGCCTGAAAACTCACTGCTCAACACTTCCAAAAGCACCCAAACCAGTAATTCAACAACCACGCCTTTCCCATCGCACGTGAATCTCTGCACCCACGAACCATCCACACATCAAACATCATAGCCTCTCCACTGTCCTACCACATCGCGATCCAAATCGAGCTCCAAAATCGCGAAACTCCAACAACCTCTTCACCGTCACTACATACTATGTGCACATATTAGTGCATCCCCAAACATCACAACATCCCGAACTGCCATCACTCCTGCACTTCAAACCTATTTCTGCCTCTACCATTTCTGTCTAAACCATACACACTGCTGCAGTCCAACATCCTCTACAAACAACACTTCATCCACTTCTGAACAGCAAACCATCACCGCAAAACTTCATAAACCCTTAACCAAAATTGCCGAACACTTACCTGCGCAAAACACCAAATTCCAGCAACTCGCATTGCCGCGACCTCCACTGCAAACACAAATCACAGCAACTCGCATTCAACCATTTGACAAATACAAATACGAACTGCTTCTAGTGTCATAACAACTCGCAATCGACCATCTACAGCAACACAGCCTCATACCATACAACCACATCCTCTTCAGTAAACTCCACCGCAACCCAAACGCTCCAGTAACCACTTTCCCGAACCTCCAAACTTCAATCGCCCTGAAGCGCAACCACAACATCGCAGCCTTAACCACTCGCGAACCAAGCTCGAATCACCCCGACCTCCTCTACCAATCATGAACTCCTATTTGAAGTTGGCTTGTATGGAATTTTATGGGGGATTGGAAAAAGAATAATTTTTTTGGGAACTTGCAAATTGATTCGAACGAAAGAAAAAAATTTGAGAAGCTGTTAATCTTGTTTTGGGGAGAACATAATTGAGAAGTTGTGAATACATTTTTAGGTTGGGTAGTGGGCCGAGATTGTTGGGCTAAGTAAATTCATTTCATTTTTTTATTTTTATTTTTATTTTTTGTTTTCTTTTGCTTATATCTTCTTGCGTATTACAAAAAAAAATTCATTTGTTTTATTTTCTCTGATTTTTCTTTCATTGGTTTTGTTTGGTTTCTTTGATTTCATTTTCCATTGTTTTAGTTACACCTTTGATAAAAAAAAATTTTAAGTAAAACTTCACTTTTAAGTTTCCATTTCAAAAAAAACCCAAAGAGTCTCTCCCTAAAAAAAAGTTTTTTTAGTTTCGTTTGTTTTATTTCTTAATAAAAAAACCCAAGTTGTTTCATTTTAATTTGTTTTACTTCTTCCTTAAAAAAAGAACAAACAAACAAGTTAGATTTTTTTTTCATTTATATAGTTTCATTCGTTTTGTTTTAGGTTCATTTCTTTTCTGTTTTCATTTTTCTTACTTTCTTCTTTGATATATATATATATAATCTGTGTATATATCTTTGTTTTATCTTTTAGGTTGCAAAAGCAGAAGGAGAAGGATTACGCTGCTAAGCTTGCCAAAAAAAATAACTGCTCCGCTTGCTTATAAAAAATTATTATTATTATTATTTTGCTGCTTTTAGCCCCTATCTATTGTTTTTATTTGCCTTGCATTGTTATTTGCTTGCATAAAAAAATCAAAAACAAAAACAAAATCCATTTGTAGATGCACTGTTAACACACATTTAATTTCTGTTTTGCATTTCATTCTAGATTTTGATTAATAATAACGGTTAAACATCAATAACACTTAATTGTTTATTGACAATTTGTCCTTTTTCGACAATTTAATTTCTTGGTGTCTAGGCTATGGTAGAGTAATAACCATTTATAAATATTACGGTGATTCATAAATATTATAGTGGTTGTTCCTCTGAAGGTACTTAAACCTTCTGCTGCATTGCTACGGTGATTCGTGGTGCACCGATAACTCATGCCCGTTACCTGGCTGAGAACTATCTTGTTGATTTAAGACAATTTGTAATTATACAATTTTGGGTTAACTTAGGATAAATCATTTGTAATTAACCCTTGCATTCATTTAGTTGCATTAGTTTATGCATATTTAAAAAGGAAAAAAAATTAACTAAAAAAATTGTAAATATTCCTTTTCCTTTTCAATTTTTAAATCCTTTTTCTTTGAATTTTTTTAATCAAAATCAAAAATCCAAAAAAAAATTTACTTATTTTTTTTAGAAAATCAAAAATCCAAAAAAAAAAATTCAAATTTTTTTTTTGAAAAAACAAAAATCAATTTTCCATTTTGAAAAATAAATTCTATCTATAAATATTTTTCCTTTATAAAAAAAAACAAAACAAAAACATTCTTGAAAATGTCCGAGTTTCCTCACTCACTGGAATTTTACAATAGTTGTGAAAATCTATATAATCCATATGATTTCACTCCAAATTCGTATGGATATTTTAACGACAACTATTCTTTAAACAATTCGAATTTTAAACAACAAAGTTTTCAAAACGATGACCAACCCTCGAATCTCGAAAATAGCATTTCATCTCTACTTGAAATCTCTACACAACAAAATCAAATGATAAATGATTTGTGTAATTCATATTTGTGTAACAACTCGAGTCAAGGATTTCAAAATTTGAATTCAATTCAAAATTCAAACGATTTCGATTATAACCCATGCCAATTCAATTTTGAACTCTAAAATGAATTTCAAAATCAAAATGAAAATGTGATCCACTTTTCAAATAATTTTAGCAATAGGAATAATCTCGACTATGATGCAAGTGAAAATTTTTTTTCTCAACAAATCCAAATCGAAAATCCTCAAGCTAATAATTATAAATTGGATTCTGTTGAACAAATGAACAAAATTTACAATGATCACATGGATTCGTTGTTTGAAACTTATATGAAACAACGTGAAAAACAAAATCAAATCCCAATGTATGACGAGTCAAGTGATAATCCACCTTTTACCCAAATCGACGATTTTCAAATAACAACTTTTGAAATTGAATATGTAAATCTTAACGAAGTTGTTGAAAACACGGTAATTGAGTTGGATTTCAATTCTTTTGAGGGTGTGGAACCAAATTTAAAATTCGATCTTCCTTTTCTCGATTTTGAAAATTTGAATACAACTTTGGATTTTGAACTTGAGATACGCAACGAAGTTGTTGATAATCCAACAAACGAAGACGAATTTAATGAACATGAATTTTTTGGACTTTTGGATGATGAGTTGTTAAATTTTGACGGGGAAGATTTAAATCACCACTTTGATTTTGAAATCAATAATTTTGAAGAAGTTTTCAATGATAAGCTTGAATTTCAAATTGGTGAAAATGAACTTGAATTTCAATCAATTGTTTTATCGACCCCAAAAATCATCAAAAAGGAAACAACTCGTAAGATTTTAATAAAACGACATTCGTTTTCCCAAATCAACATTCAACTTTGAAATCTTTTACGATTTGGTTTTTCGAGCTTAAGCTGTGTCTCGTATACTTGACGAGGCAACTGAATCGGTCTTTGGAAGACCGTTTCATGTACTTCTTGACGATATACTTTCTGAACTCTTGTAAATAATAATCTTTTCGTTTTCATGTAAATATAGGTCATATTTTTATTTTTGTTTTATTTTTCTCCTTCCACTTGGGTTGACTGTGGGGACATAGTCAAAATCAAGTGTAGGGGGAGACTCATCATCATTTTTTCATTTTCATGGTTTATTTTTGCTTTTTTTTCTTTTAAAAAATTCAAAAAAAAATCCCAAAAACAAATTTTCTTTTGATTTATTTTTAAAGAAACACTATAGGATAAATATATGGTTTTGGTTAATTAAATTGAAATTTTTGAAAATTTATTTGTCTTAACAAAAATAAAAATGAAGTTTGATTACAAATAACAATGGTTTAACTAGTATATAGGAAGATTCATACGTGTTAATTGTGAAATATAACCTAATTGAAAATCTTTGTTTTAAAAGTGGTGAATTTAAAGTAAAGGATATAACATTTTTTAGTCTTCTAAGTTAAATGGTGCTAAGATGATTTTGCAAAACTCTCTCTTCGAAAAAAAACAAAATAAAAGAAAAAAATACAAAAAAAATTCTTGTATATATGTATATTTAAAAAAAAACACCTAGAGTCATGTGTTCACACTCGTGTGTTCACTCGCCATGCTCTGTACCCTTCTCACGTAAGCTAGAAAGGCAGTGCACAATCGGTATATCTGGCCTCAGTTTTTCTGAGTTAGGTGTGTATATAAAAAATTCTCTTACTAATAATGCCTACAGTCAATAAGTGTTCACACTTGTGTGTTCACTCGCCATGCTCTGTATTTTGCTCACATAAGTCCGCAAGGCAGTGCATGGGTAATATATCTGGCCTCAGTTTATCTGAGTTAGGCATATATAAATATTGTTGATATCAAAAAATTTCCAAAAAAAAAAATTTGAGAGAGTAAGCAATTGAAATCCAAGCACTATTTTAACTTATTTGATTTGACTTGTTATTTAAAAGAAATAAAATTACCACTTTGATAAACTTTGATAATCAAATAAGGATCCATTTTATAATTACACTTTGTAATCAACCAAAACAACGAGTTAAACTATTGTCTATTTGCTATGATAACTTGATTTTTGTTGGAAATTTTGACGAGTAAATGACTTAAATTTTCAAGATAATGACCAAAACCTATATTTAACTTAGTCTGTCCATTTAAAAGTAAATCTTTCATTTGTAAATATTTCCAAAAACTCGCATTCATCTCTTTGTAAATAAATCTTGCATTTTGTAAATATTTTCATCCTGCATTTGGATTTTGTGGGTAGTATCCGCCGAAAACCCTCACGAGACAACACTCGTCCTACTGGGGACACCCAGAGATTTAATGGCTTTATTTTATTTTAGTTTTTCCTTTATTCGAGGACGAATAAAAAGATAAGTGTGGGGGTATTTGATGTGCATGTAAATGTGCATATTTTTACCACCATATTTAATCTATTTAAATTAAATTAATGATCATATCGGGTATTTTAACTTGTTTAAACCAAAATTCAAATTATTTCAAATTGTCACATATTCATCTTCATCCAAGGGAAAAATGGTCATTTTTGTGCATATATTAATTTTCTAGAATTTAATTGAAAATTTCTATATTATTTTGTAGGAATTTAAATTCATATACAAGTGGTTTCATGAAGATATATGCATGCACAAGAGTGAAGATAAAGGAATGAAGATGGAAATAATTCAAAGGCATGATAATGGAGGACCCCACCTACCCACATACCCACCTACCTTAATGTACAAATTAGAGGCTAATGCACATGCTTATGGAATTAATGGCTTCATGTACACTTAAATGATGATTAGTAGATACTAATGATTACTTGGCCTCCACACTTTCTAAAGGGAAATTCGGGCATTCCCTAAAAATATGAATTAGGGTTTAACACTTATATAAATATCTCATATCTTCATCTAACTTTCTCTCCCTTAGTCTCTCTTTAGTTTAGTTTAGGCTCACAAATAAACAAGCTCTTCTCTTTCTCTTTTCATGGCTACTTAGCCATTTTTATTTTCATGTAATTTTTTTTATGCAATTTAATATATGGTCTTTTCCCTTTCTTGTTTATTACCTTTCATGATGTAGTGTAGATTTACTTTCATGCAAGTAGAATAGTTCTAATTCTTGTTAATTAGCTCTCTTTTTCATTAAGTTTTAATTTTCTTTTCATTTTGCTTTCATGTTGCTAGCTACATTTGTTAATCAAATGACAAATATGAGAGGCTAAACCCCTTCAATTTAGGGGTAATGAAGCTCTCTAATTATGTAGTTTCAACTATTTGTTAATTCATGCTCTCCTTTTGTGCTTAATGAAGAATGATTGAAGTGGTTTAATTGTTGTTTTTGCCTTGAATTTGATAGTCTATATTGTTGACACCAAATAGGCTATGCTTAAACAATAACTAACACAAATGCCTCTTCATCAAAATATGATTATGGCATAAGAAAGTGATTTGAAATTAAAATTTGATGGTCTGTATTTCTAATCAATAGTTAATAGACCTTACTTAAAATAGATTTCATTGTCAAATTTCATGAAAGTTAGTAAGTGGTTTAAGGGGTGTGTTATAGTTTGATGGCTTATGTTGGCTAATCAATAGCACAAATATGCCATACTTATGATAAGCACATCAATTAAAGCACTAATGACCATAAAAGAGAGATTATGATTTCATATGTGTTGAACTACATAATCTAGAGAGTGGATTTATTCTCTAAATTGTCATTTAACCCTTATATTTGCATCTCTTTTCTTTTAGTTCGTTAGTTAATTTTCTAATTCTCTAGCTTAACTTTCACTCGACTTTGGTTTAATTTGATTGAATAGATTTTTAAAATCATTAATTCCCCACGGATCGACCCGTATTCGCCACGTACTACAAGTGTACGCCGTGCGCTTGCGGTTATTTTTATTTCTAAATTCGTTCGACGGTTTTCTAACTCGATAGAAAATTCGTCGTCGAACATCTACTTCAATCCGTATTAGGATTGTTAAGTAACAAGTAGGCATTTCCTTGATTACATTAGGAAATCCTAAATGGAACATTAGGTATAAGCTTGGCGCTATAGCAACAAGATATTAGTTGGTACCATATAGATGAGAATAGGATACCCATAGGCCATGAGAAGTCCTGGTATTATGTTGTCCCATGAAGGCCATGAGCAGTCCAGGTACTATGTTGTCCCCTGAAGGCTACGACCAGTCCAGTTATTTTGTTGTCCCCTAAAGGCAACGGACAGACCAGGTGGAGAAGAATGGAAAATTTTCTATTTTATATATGTTATTGGATTTATATCATAGTAGTGGTGTTCCATGGATGCCTAGATGTGAATCTTGGAATTGTAGGGTTGAATGTTGCAGATACTTAGGTATGGAAAATAATGGGTAGTATAGTTTCTGAAACTTATATATTATTTAATAGCTCCAGATTGGTAGACTCAAATCACTTCAGCAAGAAAAAATGTGAAATTGGTCATCGTAGTATATTGTTGGATAATTGATATGGATTAGTAAACAAAAATTGGAAGTTGTTATAAAATGGAAATGGGATTTAAGTAGTAGTTACTTCATTAGATGAAGTATGTAGCTGTTATCCGATATTTTAACCCGGCTATATTGAACCGATTGCACAAGTCAGATTCGACTTCTATCAAGGTCGATGACTCCAGAGTGGTGATTGTGGGGCCCAGAAGTCAAGTGTAGATGGTAATATGAACTCAGGATTGAATGGAATTTATAGATGTGCAAGTTAGAATGTTGAAAGTGCGAAATATTGTTCAAAGATAGGAGGGTTTGGCATAGATTGGCTCCAACAAGAGGGATCGACATGTTTCAAAGTACAAAAGCATTCTTGTGGAAAATAATCAATATCTCAAGATCTACAAGTCCAATACCTATGAAATTTGAAGAGAAAGATATAAGGACCCTAGGGAACCTAACCTAGGGATCACACATCAAAAGGACAAGTTTGGAGGGATCGGTATACATCCCTTGGTAGGGGTCGGCAGAAAGCTGCATACAAGCCATGTTGAATCAAAGATCAAGCAATAACTCGAGCTCTAATGATCCAAATGACATGAAATTTGTAGGCTAAACATATTTTTGTATGAGGAAGCCACCATAGGTATAGCTCCCCAAAATTCGACAAAAGAAGGGATCGGTACAGATCCCTCCTCTTTAGGAATTGGGTCTAGCAATCTCTCTAGTGGGCCCATATGATTTAGAAAGTCCTTCAGCCGAGATTTCAGAGAGATATTTGGCCGTCTTCATCTATAAATACTAGCTTGATGGGTCATTTTGAGGATCTTTACGCTGCTTGTTACTCTAGACTCCATTGTAATCAAGTACTAGCTGTTTTCTACCATTGTAACTAGATTCAGAAGTGATTAATAAAGAATAATCTTCAAAGTGGATGTTGGCATACAATGCTGAACCATTATAAATTTCCATGTCTTTGATTATTGCTTATTCTCTATTACTTACTTATTCATCTACTCAGTTAAAATTTTCTTTTCTTCACTTACTTCTCTATAAAAACTATTCTTGGGTGTTTGTGACCATTTTATATGCAAACACTTTGGTGCTTTCACTGAGAACCTTGATTCTCAGCTTATTAGGATCCTTTTCTTGCTACCGGATTGGATAAATCCCCCAAAAGAAGATCTGTAGTTATCTTCAAGGAGTTGCTCATACTGCTCAGATTTGCAGAAATCTAAGTGAAGCTATCACAATAGTGAGGAATAGTAGATCTACTTCTCAGAACGTGGAAGAAAATGAGAACACTAGCATCCATCAAGGAGGCCCAAGCAATCAACTAATGGTTGTGAATGCTGAACCAGTTAAAGCTTAGAATCCTTCTGATTTTATTACAAGGGCTGAATGCCATAATCTAATGAGAGAGCTGATGGAGAGCCGTCGACAATTAAATCAACAGATTCAGGCCAATATCAACTTAATGAACCAACTCAATCAGTAGCAGCGAGGGAAAGCTAGGAGGTACCCCACTCCTTACTTGGCACTGGAGAGTTCTAGCTCATCAAACGAGTATCACAGACATAGGCGTCGCAGAACAGACAAATATAATGTAGAAACTTCGGGGCGTCAACCGGCAGACCATCGTGGTCTGCCAAGATCAATCAGTGCCAATCCCTCCGTAGGGATCGGTACTGATCCCCCCCAGAAGAGGGAACCAATCCATACATTATCGGAATCAAGTTGGAGCTGCTTTAGTTGGTTTGGATGTTGGAGTTTAATTAAATGCTGAACAAATGCTTCCCCGGAATGACGATGAAGTGAATTTACAAGATATACATCGGGAAGTTGGTGAACCAAGAAGGTGTGGAATTGCCCGCAGACATCGACCAGACCATTCATGTGAGGTGGAGCATGACCACTGCTTGGCACCGACTATCTAAACGCTAGACTTATCAGCTATGGTTAGACAGTTAGTGAGAGAGAGCTAGGGCTTGACTAACGATGACTGGGTAATCTCAAGAAGCTGTACCCCATTCACCGATAATATTCTACATACAGAGTATCCAAGGAGGTTCAACATACCATCGATGCCCACCTACGAGGGAAAAACTGACCACTGGCAGCTCATGAGATATGAATGACTGATGGATTCCTGCGAGCGGATGATGCAACCAAGTGTAGATGCTTTCCCATAACACTCTCTGGAATAGCAATGATGTGATTCACGAGGTTATCCCCACGATCAATTTCTAGATTCGATGATTTGGCAACAAGATTTGTGGAGCAGTTTTGAATGCACGCAACTCATGTCCCTGTCCAGCGCGATCCAGGCTCTAAGAGAATCGTTGAAAGATTATTTGGAGTGATTTCATATAGTTATTATAGAAATCAGTAATCCGAATGACCATGCAATATTGATAGCCATGGCTAGAGGATAGGTCCAGAATATGATTTCGGTGATTGGTTAGCTGGCAAGCCAATGTTGGAATGCTTTTACGCAAAGGCGATTGAGTATTTGAGAAAGGAGGAAGCCAGGTCCTCCAGGGAGAAGAATGTTGCAAAACCGAGCGGAGAGGGAGTATAAAGTAATATTGCAGTAAAGCAGTCAGATGATAGCTCTAGAAAAGTTCAAGTGAATGTTCAAAACAAGCCGAGTCAGCAAAAGAAAGGCGGAGATACGGGCCGAGAATGAAAGAGGGACTCTGGAAGAGGGAAGCCTTGGATTCCGATGTACGATACTTATACACTGTTGAATACATCCTTGGAGAATATATATTTGTCTACCTGCAATACCATGCAGTACAGGAAGCCGCCTCCAAAAGAATCAACAAAGAAGCAGAAACAAACCGAAAAATACTATCGGTTCCACGAATGCTATGGACATGGCATGAATGAATGTAGGCATCTCTAGGATATTATCGAAAATCTGATTCGAGAAAAGAAGTTGCAGCAATTTTTTAAAACCCCACAAAACAACAGACAGGGGACATCCAACCCCAACCGAGGACAAGCACCACGCAGGGCTAAGAAGCCTACATGAACTGGTGGAAGATTGGTAATAAATACAATAGTCAGAGGATCACACCCAACAGATAAGGGTTGGCATGAGATAGAGCGCTATGCTAGCATGATTAAGCATGTGGATTTTGAATATTGTTCGAATACAGAAGATGGAGCTCTGACAAAACAACAACGTACAATGGCAAATGATATCATGTTTAGAAACAAAGATGCAGACAAGGTGGAGGCTTCGACGATCAACCCAATGGTCATTTCGGCCATGATCGACCTCGCTTTGGTAAGAAGGATATTGATTGATTGCGGAAGTTCTGTAAATATAATTTTCAAAAAAGCCTATGATCAGATGAAAATGGAAGCCAAGGACTTAAAGCCATCTAAAGCCCGCATACACGGTTTTAACGGTGTTGCAACTAAAGCCGTTGGTTATGTTGAATTTCCTATAGAGTTGGGAGAAGGTGACCGTAGGAGAATGCGAATCTTGCCATTTGTCGTTTTGGATGTTGACTCTCCTTACAATGTTTTTCTAGGCCAACTGGCCCTAGCCGAATTCTGGGCAGCCCTTGCCCCATGGTGTTTTTAAAATTTTCGAGTGAAAATGGTGTTGGAGTTGTTCACGGTGATTAGGCGACTAGACATGCTTGCTATGTAGCTGAGTTGAGGGATGCTCAATGCAAAGAGAAAAGTAAGGGTGTGGACAAGATTGTCCGCATCCAAGCTACCGAAGATTGACAACTAGCGCCCGAGCCTTAGCTCGGGCCCTATAGTAGATTCTATAGAGATATAAATCCGAGAGATAATGAGGAGGAGCCCAAAGAGAACAAGGCTACACCGACTGAGATGACGATTGACATCACAGTTAGCAGTAACAACCCATCACGGGTCCTAAAGATCGAATCGTAGCTCAACCCCCAATGATAAAAGAACTCACTGGATTTCTCCGAGCGAATCTAGACGTGTTCGCTTGGAATCATTCTGACATGTGTGGAATCTCGCCTACCATTGCGAGCTATACATTGAATATCGACCCGAGGCATGCCCCGATGAAACAAAAAAGACGCAACATGGATTCGGAGAGATCTATCGCTCTTAAAGAGGAGGTGGATAGACTCAAAGACAATGGGTTTATTCGCGATGCCCTATACTGTAAGTGGGTATCTAATCCTGTGCTTGTGAAAAAGGCGAATGGGAAATGGTGAATATGCATTAATTACTCTGACTTGAACAAGGCATGTACGAAAGACACCTTTCCCCTTCTAAGGATATACCGGCTAGTGGACTCAACCGTGGGACACGAATTGCTATCTTTCATGGATGCATTCTTGGGATATAACCAAATCTTGATGCACATTCCCGATTAAGAGTACACCAATTTCATTACTGATGTTGGATTATATTTCTATGTGGTGATGCCATTAGGATTAAAGAATGTAGGAGCGACTTACTAGTGCTAGTCAACAAGATGTTTAAAGATCAGATTGGCAAAACGATGGAAGTATATGTGGATGATATGTTCACGTAGTCACGACGATCAAGCAACCACATTAGAGACCTAGCAGAAATGTTCAGCATCCTCTGACATTACAAGATGAAAATTAATCCTTTGAAGTGTTCTTTTGGTGTAGCATCAGGGAAGTTCTTGGGTTTTATTGTTAACGGCCATGGAATCAAAGCTAATCCTGAAAAGATTCAAGCTATTCGTGATATCCAAGGGCTAAAGACTATCAAACAAGTGCAGAGTCTGAATTGGAAGGTTGCTGCCTTAAGCCGATTCTTTTCCAAAGCTACTGATAAATGCATTCTTTTCTTTGACTTGATTAGGAAAGGAAAAAGAAACTTTGAATGGACACAGGATTGTAAAGACACATTTTAAGCCTTGGTGGACCACTTAGGGAGGCCTCCCGTCTTGTCGAAGCCAGTGGATCATGAAGATTTATACATCTATTTGGCCATGTCGATACATGCTATAAGTGCCGCATTATTTCGTGAGGAGAATCAAATCCAGATACCGGTTTATTACGTCAGCAAGCAATTGATGGGAGCTAAAATGAACTATCCGAAAATAAAGAAGCTGGCATACTGCTTGTTGATTGCATCATGAAAGCTCTACCCATACTTCCAGGCACACCCGATCAATGTTTACACCGACCAACCGTTACAATAGGTCCTACAGTGACATGAGACGTCTGGAAGGTTACTCAAGTGGAATATCGAGCTTAGTCAATTTGATATCACTTATCTCCCTTGGAGGGCTATCTAAGGTTAGGCACTGGCAGATTTTATAGCAGAATTTACTGCATAGGACGATTTCTCGGAAAGCAGCTAAATCCCTACCATACGATGGAAATTGTATAATGATGGAGCATCCAATGATCATTGTTCTGAAGCTGGAATTGTGCTTGTAACTCCCGAAGATTGGGCATTCTGTTATGCTTTAAAGCTTGATTTTCCAGCGACAAACAACGAAGCCGAGTATGAGGCTTTGATTGCTGGACTTAAATTTGCCAGAGAATTGGGAATAAAGTCTCTTAAAATGTTTTGTGATTCACAATTGGTAGCATACCAAGTCAGGGGAGATTACCAAGCTAAGGGACAACGGCTTGCTCCATACCTTACCCAAGTCAAAGAGTTGTTGATTGAATTTGAGTACTATGACATTATGCATATTCCATGGGATCAAAACAAAGAGGCTGATTCATTGGCACTTGCTAGTGCCGGGGACGCACAACAGATCGGCTTGATTTCGGTTGAAGTACTAAATGCCCCGAGTATAGACCTGATAGGAACCGACCAAGTACTAGAGACGGAGCCTGAGAGGAAATGGTGGATGACTCCGATTAAAAACTATTTGCTACACGGAGTCCTACCTGAACAAAGGAATGAAAAGTGACAAGTCCTTCATAAAGCTTTACGATATATCATACAGGAAGGAGTTATGTACAGAAAATAGTTTTTCTATTCCCGTACTCCAGTGTATCGCTCATAATGAGATAAAATTGATCCTAAAAGAAGTTCATGAAGTGAAATATGGTGATCACATTAAGGGGCAAACTCTAGCAAAAAAATTACTCCATTACGGGTATTATTGGCCAACCGTCAATCAAGATGCTACTGACTATGTAAGGCGATGCGACAAGTTCTAGATATATGCAAAATTTCCAAGAGCTCCGCCAACGGAAATCACTCAAATGGTTAGCCCATGGCCATTTACCATGTGGGGTATAGATATTATTGGTTCCTTGCAGATCTCTGAAGGTGGTGCAAAGTATGCTATCGTCGCAGTTGATTACTTCACTAAATGGGCCGAAGCAGAACCTTTAGCCATGTTCACAACCAAGAAAGTAATCAACTTCATTGTCCTGAACATCATCTATCGTTTTGGTCTTCCATGAACTATTGTAACAGATAATGAGAATCAATTCGACAGTGCTGAATTCAAAGACTTCTGTCGAAGATATCATATTGAAAAGAGATTTGCTGCGGTTGCTCACCTTCAAGCGAATGGACAAGTTGAAGCTGTAAACAAAATTATAAAGTCCATTTTGAAAAAGCACATGGAAAAGTCTAGAGGCAAGTGGGTGGATGAACTCCCAACAGCACTATGGGCTTACAGAACCACCCACAAGTCCGCGACTGGCCATACTCCATTCGCCCTTGCTTACGGTTCCAAAGCTGTCATTCCTATTGAGCTCAAAGTTCCTTTTCATCGAGTGACTTACTATGATCCCAAAACGAATAAAGATCTCCTCTTGGAATCTCTAGACTTTATAGATGAGAAGCGCGAGGAAGCTGATTTGAGGGCAGCTGCGCACACCGAGTCATTCGATACTACAACATTAAAGTCCGATCTAGAACCTTTAAAATCGGCGATCTTGTCTTGAAATGGGTTTTCCTGCCCCATCACACATGAATCCATTCTGCGAAGGACCGTATGTCATTGAACAGAGGCTTAGAAAGGGAACTTTCAAACTAGTGACTATTGATGGCATCACACTCTTAAGGGAGTGGAATAGCGAGCATTTACGATGCTATTTCACCTAGTTTATTTCTTTTTGATTCAGTTGTATTTGCTTTAGCATTTGACTTTTCAGATATGTAATAAGACAGATTATGTCATTCCTTTCCATTTAGCAAATAAAGTTACCCCGCCTTATGGTCAAGGCCGGGATATCAACAAATTGGCTAAAAAGGATGGATATCAGGATTGGAGATCGATTGGAAACAAGGCTACGATCGATACCGTCAAAACTGGACCAAGCACCAATCAAGGTGGAATCGATTGTGAATGATGAACAAGGCTCAGTGAGACTACATTTCAAATTTTAGGTCAATTGGAGTTCATATGCTCAAGTTATGGATGGATCAATATTGGAGAGAAATGGTTTCGTATCGATACTTTCGTATCGGTCATTATGGCATTTGGTTTGGATCGATCGGCATTCGTATTGATACATCTCGTATCGATCAGGCAGCTCCAGGATGGATACAGGTTGATGGATATGGATTGTTTTCATATCAATACATACGTATCGATTGGATGGATATGGCAAAGCATGTCGATATACTTCGTATCGATCAAAGATGGGATCGGTACGAGGAATAAAGTAACCGATGGTTAAAAGGATCAATTTAAAGTGGACATAGGCCGGAGATAGCCGAATCACTATAAATCTTGTGTTCTTAACTTTCTTGCTCATTTTACATTTGTTATTTCTTCATTTTTACTCTCTACATCATCTAGATCTGAGATCTGTGACTGGATACTATGGATTTGTGTGTAAACAATGGTGCTTTCATTACATTCGGGGTTTGTGACCAATTTTGGCGCAAACACTTTGGTGCTTTCACTGAGAAGACTAGCACCTGCTATATTGGATTTGGAGTTCAGATCTTGAAAGCCAAAGGATCGGATCTAGGAGGAACCATGGTTAGGCAATCGACCAGAAGGGCATTACCAGAGAGGTGCCTTCAAGAGGGAAGTTAAGAAGCTTCCTCCGGAGCTGGAGCTAATCAGGCATCCATCTACATCACAAGGGATGAGATGCAGACTATGATGGATTCCGTGCAGAAATGGTTGCTGAGAAGGCAGGAGGAGATGATGTAGAACCTTTTCAGACAGTTTGGACAGGAAGAAGCAGCAGGAGCTGCCGGAGCACAGATCCATGGAGCTGGTTCAGAGAGACTCAACAGGCGACCAGATAGAGTAGTTCAACAAGGGGCAGCCCCCAATCAGCACACAGCTACCAATCTGGATGGATCTACATTCGAGGACACCCCCCGTGTAATGCTGGACCAATTCATGGAAGAATGCCAGGAGACACTGCACAACCCGGCACCAATAGGAATATAGGAGTGCGTGATGAGGAGTACGTACCAAAATTCCCTCAAGGACTTGGGGGGCAGTTAGGAAATGAAGACGGGAGGCAACCCTTGGTGGACAACACTGGATTGGCTGAAATTATCAGGCGAACTATGCGCGGAGGTCTGATGAACAAAGATCTGGAAGGAGTAAACATGAGTCCATTCACCCGCAACATCAGGATGGCTAGGAATCCAATAGAGTTCAAGCTGCCTACTCTGGAAGTATACAACAGTAGGACGGATTCTACCGATCATTTGATGAGGTACATAAGACACATGGAAGTGCTGGGGGAATCGGAGGAGGTTATGGCCCAATGTTTCCCCCTGTACTTGACGGATATAGCTGCTATGTGGTTCAGGCAGGTCGAAAATGGATAGATTAGGACATGGATAGAATTGGTGGACAAGTTTTTGAAGCAGTTTCGACTTGATATCAAAAGGCCGAAAAATGTGATGACACTAACGTCAGTAAAACAGAGGACAGGAGAGTCGCTTAGGACTTTCTTAACCCGGTTTAATGCGGCGGCTGCTTCGGTGGATCGACCGAATCCATCAACGGTTCTAATGGCGGCAGTGTCGGGAGTTTGGGACAACTCGGATTTCAAAATATCGTTGGTACGGGATCCACTAATGGATCTCGAGGAATTATTTCATGAGGCCAAGAGATTTCTTCGACAAGAGGATGCAAGTTTAGATATGAAACTAAAGGAAGTAAACATGGTCAAAGATGGAGGACCATCCGGTGAAAGCTCGGGTAAGGATAAGGATAATGGGAAGAGGAAGTTGGATGACGATTCTGGTAGAGCAAGGAAGCGCTGGGGAGAACCAAAATTCTCCACTTACATAGGACTGAATGAGACGATGGAATGGATATACATGAAAACTCGGGATCGCCTTCCTTACCGAAGGCCTCCTAGGAGGGAACCCTTGGAATGGAAGAGGGCATCGGGAAGGCACCGTCTCTTTCATGACCTAGATGGGCATGATACTAACAACTGTAGACATCTAAAGGATATAATCGAGGAGCATGTAAGGAGTGGTCAGTTGCAGCAATATGTCGGGACTCGGAATGCGGTGGTGGAAAAGGAGCAACCACCATCTACCTCAAACAATGATGGCACGAGGTCCAGGAATGGTGGTTGGTTGGTTATCGACTGATCGGTGTGGTATGGAATAAGTAGCAAACTCTGGACAGACGGCTAAGTCACTTACTCATGTACGAGGACAGAGATAGCCCCCAGGAATGCTCTGAGGTGATGATAAACCATGATGCTCTAGTTTGTGAAATCTTCATTTTCTTTCTGGTTAGGACATTTGCTTTTTTCTGGTTTGGTTTTGGAGTTCGGTTTGGACTCTTGGTTTAGTTGATTTTCTGGTTTGGATTTTGGTTTGGACGCTTGTCTTTTGGTTTGGATTTTTGATATGGATTTTTGGTTTTCTGATTTGATCTAAGTTTCAGATTGGATTTTGATTGGGTTTTTATCTAGTTTTTGGTAAAAGGTTGTCGGGTATGGATTATGCCTGGCAAGGGGTAAGTCGCTTCGTCTGAACGTGGCGAATCGACTTATTTAGGTCGTCGAGTATGGACTATGCTCGACAAGGGTCCGGAGAGACCAGGATTCGACCTAGGACTTAGGCCCCATATTATCTATCATTTATTATTTCAGGTCATCGAGTATGGACTATGCTCGGCAAGGATCCGTAGAGACCAGGATTCAGCTTAGGACTTAAGCCACAACACTCAACGTTCAGGGACACTGAACTAGGATCATTGTCAATCTAGGACTTATGCCAAGGCATTGCTTAATGCAGGTTGTCGAGTGTGGATTATGCTTGGCAAGAACTCAGAAAGGTTATGGATTAAGATATTGGCTATGAACAGCTAAGGATTTGGGCATGAACCTGAAGTGGTCCCGGATTTGGCTAAGGGCTCGGAGCAGTCCCAGATTTGGATATCGATCCGGAGAGGTTAGGGATTTGGTTATTGGTTGCTGGACATGGATGGATTAGAACTCGGTTGTCGGGTACGGATGGATATGGAATTGGCTAAGGATTTGGTTACTGGATTCAGAATCGGATATCGACTCAAAGCAGTCGTGGATTTGGATAAGGATATGGCACTTGGATAGAATGGCTTGGTAATGGATTGGATGATATGGCTATGGATGGAATATGGACTTTGGATGTCGAATTTAAAGCTATTCAAAATATGCCTTCCTGTTACAAGGCATGTTTTGGGGGGCAAATGTTACCCCGCCTTCTGGTCAAGGCCGGGATAACAACAAATTGGCTAAAAAGGACGGATATCAGGATTGGAGATCGATTGGAAACAAGGCTACGATCGATACCGTCAAAATTGGACCAAGCACCAATCAAGGTGGGATCGATTAAGAATGATAAACAAGGCTCAGTGAGGCTACATTCCAAATTTTAGGTCAATCAGAGTTCATACGCTCAAGTTATGGATGGATCAATATTGGAGAGAAATGGTTTTGTATCGATACTTTCGTATCGGTCATTATGGCATTTGGTTTGGATCGATCGGCATTTGCATCGATATATCTCGTATCGATACAATTCATATCGATCAGGCAGCTCCAAGATGGATACAGGTTGATGGATATGGATTGTTTTTGTATTGATACATACATATCGATTGGATGGATACGGCAAAGCATGTCGATACACTTTGTATCGATCAAAGCTGGTATTGATATGATGAATAAAGTAACTGATGGTTACGAAGCAATGGTTACGGAGGTTTGGAAGCATATTTTGTATCGATCACTTATTGATCGATACGAAGGACACGTACTGAGGAAGCTATGCTAGATGGATATGGAAGATTCAGGAGCCATTTCATATCGATCACGATTGTATCGATCGATACGAAAGAAGTGGTCAAGATGGAACGTAAAATATGGATCGATGCGAAAGCTATAGACACATAACTAATGGATACGAGGTATGATGGATACAGAGCTCTTGATGGATACGAAATCACCAGCCTACATTGAAAAAGGCAAACTTGGATCGATCATATCTCAAAAACTACACATTGGAATTTCATGAAATTTGGAGAGTAAGGACTTTGCACTATCATCTTCCACCAGGATCAATCTCAGCTTGATTAGAGTAGTCCCTAATCGATACGAAATTGATATGGATCGATCAAGGATCGATCCCAAACCACCCCAGATCGATCATGTGGGCCCACCTACGCATGAGAAAGGTTATTCCAAGCTTCAAGGCATATATTTTCCAGCTCCACACCTATAAATAGCACCTCCATTGCAGGGGGGATCTTCTTCTTCTTCTTTGGCTAAACTCTGCCATTTTGGTTATTGATATTCAAAGGATTGTAACTGTAATCACATTATAAATGGAATAAAAGGATCAATTCAAAGTGGACATAGGCCGAAGATAGTTGAATCACTATAAATCTTGTGTTCTTTACTTTCTTGCTCATTTTACATTTTTTGTTTCTTCATTTTTACTCTCTACATCATCTAGATCTGAGATCTGTGACTGGATACTAAGGATATGTGTGTAAACATTGGTGCTTTCATTACATTCGGGGTTTATGGCCAATTTTGGCGCTAACAGTTTTGAACTTCCTTTATATTTATGTTTGCTGTAGCATTATGTATTAGTTACATTGCAAAACTGATTGATGTTGATATGTCCGAACAGGTTCCCAGAGTTTGGAATTAATCTATTTTGCTAGATCCCAATGGAACTAGACAAGATGAGCGTAGTCCGACCATTCTTTTGATAAATCTCGTTTATAACCCAATGGATGGGATACATAATGAGGAACAAATGTGACTCGACCATCTAATGATCAAATAAATCCCCCTGAACGATGGGACTGAGATAAAACAAGAACGATCGTGACATGATCGATCGCTTGCTAAATCAAACCCCGGACCTTAGGGAGAAAATCAATTAATTTAGGAAAGTACAATCCGACTACCCTTCGCGAAATAACTCTAAGTCCCTCGAGTGCGGACTAAAGCATAAACATAAATCAGGTGTGAAATGACCATCCGCGAGCTAACTCAAGTCCCCAGAGTGCGAACTAGAGTATAAACATAAATCGGGTGTGAATCGACCACTCGCTAACCAACTCTTATCCCCAGAGAGTGGATATGAGTATAGATAAATGGATTAGTGCGGTTAGACCACCACTATTCCATAAACTCCGGCCTGAAGCTGACAGGAGGAGTATAAAATAATTAAGGATGGAGTTCGACCATCCACTATCTTACTCCCTTAACCTGAGACCGGGGGCATGAGTATGGTTACTAAAACCGCTGAATTCAACGGTGTAATACTAAGGCTCAAGCCTAGTGTTTGGTGCGACTCAAGGGCTACGACTATATAGAGACCTTGGGATAGAGTTAGTGAATTGTTATCAGAATTAACGAACGACGAACTACAAGTACATTAAATGGAAAGTAATAGTTCAACTACTTAAATCATAGTTCACACAAGAGCTTAACAAAAAAAACTTTTATTCACATGATAAGCTTCAAAATTGTGGTACAAGTTTATTCAAAAAATAGGGGTCATACCCGTACAACCATGACTAACAAAGGAAAAAAACAGCTGTACAAACTATGTACACACCGAGCCAAAGGGACATCTATTTCTTTTATCTTCTCTCTTTTTTGGATTTCTTAAGAGTGGCGCTATTTGAACTTTCGCTTGTTCTCTTCCTTGACCCTTTACCGCCCTTGGCGTGAGAGCGTTCGAAGCTTGGAGGGAGTTCTATAGGAATCGACCCATCAGACGTAATGACTTGTAGTGGAACAAGATTCGGATCATCAATTTCCACCTTAGCGGGCTCAACTTTGGCTTTTCTCTTCAGCAATTACTCCTTCTCAATGTGCTCCTTCAAGCTGATCTCATCAGTGTGATCGGAGGTGCCAGTAATCACAACATCATCAGATTCATCCACCGGCAGCGGATCTTCAGCCTTATCATTATCGAGTGCTCCGATGACTTGAGCATAGGGCCCCGTAATATTGGTGGCCGTCAAAATCTCTATTGATATCGCTTGTTGCTTCATGGCAGAGTCACTTTTTGAAGTTTGGCCTGGACCCGGAAGACCTGTGGATTTGTCAAGACAAGGAGATAGGCCTAAAACCATTGGGCATGAAGAACGAAACCTCTCGAAATGTGTAGAGTAAAGTGGAATACCTACGTCCGACTGGCTCTCGGTTGTCGCCGGAGTGCCCCTTCCAGAATAGGGGCAGCACTTTAGATTGGTAACCAGGTTTATCAGGATCATAACTCAAATCTTGCCCCGGGCCAAAAGAAACCGACTCTCCAACCGCTTGGAAAGAAGAGGGGCCCTTGGGAACCGACTCTGAGGATTCGGCAATATTTTTCCCTTTATCGGAAGGCGCTAAAATTTCAAAATATCGGAATCTCGCGGTGGTAAAGGTTTAGGGGTTCATTTCCGTGAAGGATCTCCCGCACTAATTTCTCTTCATCTAACTCGGCTTCGCCCAGCTCCCTCTTTTTCATCTCGACAATATACTCCCATGCTTCGTCCAGCTCCCTCTTTTTCATCTCGACAATATACTCCCAGGCTTCGGCGAGTGACTCAAGATAACCTTCACCAAGAAAGCTCAAATCGCGGTGGATAAGGACTTTAGTGTTTTATTCGATGATCAAAGGATCAAACATGTCCTTAATTTCATTCCGACTGGACTCTTTAGCATCCTCCACTTGGGCTTCAATTTTTTCTATCATCTCCTTGCGGCCTGCCTCTCTTGCCTCTTCTTTAAGGACTTATATTCTGGCAAGTTGCTCATTAAGTTTGATTTTCAAACTCCTGGCTTTGACAGCCTCCTCGCAATACCTCTTTGATTCTTCCCTAGCCTCGATCTTCTCTTCCCTTTCTTTCCTGAGAAGCTCTTCAAGCTCCTCAACGTAGTGGGCCAAGATATCTTTCTCCTTCTGCAAGGAACCCTTTTCCAGAGCGAGTACGCCGCTACGATTGGGGGTAGCAACAAGTTCCTTCGTATGGGCAGCTTCCAAACGACTCACTGCCTCAGATGTTTCTTTGGCACTCTTTTCTTCCTCAGCAAGTTTTGTTGTCAACTATGATATCTCATTATCTTAGTGCTTGATTATATCTTTATCGTGGATTTCCTCTAGCTTGAGACGATCTATTTCATGTTATCGCTCGATTGGCACCTCAGAGATCTTTTCTGCTAAGTGCTAGAACGACTCATGGTACTCGAAAACATCATTAACACATGCAAGAAAGCTTGCTTTGGCATGCCCCGGGATCATATGAATTGTGGGAATGAACTTAAGCCCATCAAAACAGATTTTTAGAAAAGTGGCCTTAAGTTCGGCCAATTTCTCTATAGTGGAAGTATCAGGAGCAACGGTTGGCAAAGATGGATAGAGTGGCAATTGGACGCTTGCTCGATCTATGGTCGCAAGATTTCTTAGAGCAGGAAGAACCAGAGTACTGCTCGTGTCATGCGGCAATTTGAGGTCCCTGGTAGGAAGTCTGATCTCCACTATAAATAGCAAGATTGGACCGATCTTCCGGTGGAATGACTGAGACTGGGACTTATGCTTGGAAGAAGAAGATTCTCTTAAACAATGACTTTTTCTTGGCCGTCGCCTCTTTCCGTACGCCTACCTGATTCTGAGCCGCGGCTAGATCCATAATGCGTTGAAGAGCCCCTTAGGCGATCAAAAGCTCGAGACTAAGTCTTTGCACCTACAAAGTCCAAATGAAAATGTATAAGTAAGCATTATACAAAAGATAGATGAAGAGCGTGTAGTGAAGTGCACGTGATTGTAAGTGTCCTAGTGTCCCCACTGACAGACCAGTAGTTGTAGCCTTGCTTATAGGCGTTTTCTCTCCTCTGTCGGTAGGAAGAATGCCATCACCACTCCTGATGGGGGAATTGAGCCCCTCAATATTAATGTTTGGAAAGTCATAAGTCATTATGTCATCAAGGATCTAGAGATATGAAAATCCTTTCACTGAACTTTCTAAGTGTTGGGAAGATGACTCTTCGTCAACGGAAGTGATAACAAATTCTAGATTCTTAGCAGTTTTTCTTCTGCGAAGTTTATATGCCAGTTTCTTCCTTCTCTTAGTTGGTGTTTGGGTTTGCACGCCTTATGATGGTTCGACCACAGGCGCCTTGCCTGGGCCTTCACCAGCGTCGCTGGGCTCATTGGTCTGGGCACACCTAATTTCGCCTTCTTCAACGTCATCCTGAGTCCTCTCGACTGGACATCCCTTCTTGCTCTATAATATTTATCAGTAATGCTACACTTCCAAGGATCCCAATGCTACAACCCTCTTCCAGTAGCCTGCATAGAGATAATAACTCGTCAGTTACGAGAAGTCTAATGTCCCTATCTTCGACAGGGATGGCACGAATGGCGGAGGTCGCTCTTGAAAAACTATTGCCCTCAGGACATGGACGAACACTTGTAGATATTCAGGATGTTAGTTTATTCAAAAATATGACTTGGATTAACGGACTTAAGAGGGAAGCGAAGATAACTCTTATGTCCTTCCAACCATTTCCTTGCGAAGCCAAGCGGACACCGAACATAGAACCATTTGTGTTTAAAAAGAGAAAGTTTATTCCAAGAACCCGTTAAGAATTGGCAGTTGGGTAAAGGCTCAAGGAAAACATAGGAAGGAATTCCCGACCGTCGTTTAAAGTTGTAAATGAACCGTATATCCTCAGAAGCTGGCGGGCGAAACAGAACGCTTATGAATAGTAGAAAATTTCCATGGAGGAAAGCGTAGCTGTTCGAGTGAAGTTGAGTGGGAGCTATTCCAAGATATCTTGACATTTCCCGAATAAAAGAATTGAAGGCCGGCACGCATCCGGCCCAGCACATGAATTTTTTGCACGCTGTGTACCCCTCTGGGGGCAAGTGAGCCCTGTCATTTATTAAAGGAACCAGGACGTCTTCGAATGGAATTCCATGTATGGAACATAACCTATGAAGGGCAGCCTCACTAATTCAGGAGGCTTGAGAATCTATCGGGTTATCTAAGAGAATGGCGCCTTCTACTACGTCGGGCACATGACTTACATCCTCTGCCGGGAGGACGTGAACATCAGGATTGCTATGCTGCGAGGTTGGTCCAAAAGACATTGTAGATAAACGCTCTGAGCGCTTGAAGTCCATGTTAGCTATACTCAATAGACAATCGAGATTACCTGTTCCCCCCCAATGCAAAGTATGAGCTAGTGCGGTGTAGTGTAGTGTATAACAGAAATAAAAAACTTTAAATAAGAAAACAAAGTTAAATGATGAGACTTTGGATTCTGACTAGAGTGACCATCATCGCTGACTGTGTCAACTGGCGAAGAGATTGATCGGTTGTGAAAGCTTTGGGATCAACTATCAACATATCAAAGTGTTAAATCTGTCATTCAAGTCTATATGCTAAGTTTTAGTTCATGTTGAAAGTTCCAGGGATTTGATTGTTCAATAGTGAGTATTCAAGTTCTATTGTTCATCGTCATCATATGTTCAAGTTCGTTGAGGTGGATTGGTAGTTATTGCTCAAAAAGGTAAGTTTGGATTAGGTTTTAAGTTCAAAGAATATGTTTGCTGATCCCTATGAACCGAACCCTCTATGCCTAATCCCACCAAGCCGATCCATTACACCAACCCCTCTACTTAAATAAAGCTAGTCGATCCCTCCACTTCACCATCCTCTTGTCAAACCTCCATACCGATCCCTTTCCCAAGTCATCAAATCAGGGATCGGTCTATATCCAAACCTCCAACACCGATCCCTCCTCCACTCTCTCTTCTTCTTCCTCCCTCATCATTCTGTCGAGCCCTATTCCTCTTCCACATCTCGTCTTCTCGAGCAACCTATGCCATCAGTCATCCACTACGTCACACATCAAACTATCGCCGATGGAGTAGAATCCATCACCTCATCTTAAAATCAAAAGAAAAATGGGAAGCTTACCTAAATATATCGAAGGCAAACTGTGAGAAGGAAAAAGGATTGGGTTGTGGTTTGATAGGAAGGTGGAACAATGATCTAAAATTAAGTAGGAAGATGGATTTATTGGTTAGAGAGAGGGTCAAGTGGAAGGGAAGGGAAGGGATCGGGTTTTCTTTTTTAAGGTAAGGGAGAATTCGGTCGTGGGAGAGTAGATGGAGAAGAAAGGAATGAAAGAAAAGTGAAGGGATGGAATGTTAGAGTTAGCTTATATAAGGAAGTAGGGGGATCATTTGTACGTTTGACATAAGATGGGGAGGGATCGGTTAAAAGCATACCGATCCCTATTAGCAAGCACACAAAAAAGGGATCGGCTAAACGTATGCCGATCCCTACAAATGCTTCTTAAAAAAAGGGGAGGGGAAATAAAGAGTGAGGGATTGGCCATGAACATCCAAGAAAATGAACATAAGCATGAAAATTGTAAAGAATATGAAAATACAAAATGCAGAGGAAGTTGGCAACAACCTGTGAACGTACGAGCATGTCCGGGAGCCAACGAAAAGAATGTATATATGAACATACACGTATATGACCTAGAAATTTCAATTTTTTGAGTTAACGGGAATTGAAATCAAACCTGAGGCCTTCAAGTTCGAAGCTAGATCAAATAACCAAAGCTTGGTAGTCTGCAGGGCTGGACTTTCATGTATCAACTGATGGAGTATTGTCCTGGATTTATACTATAGGAAATTGACCAAGCATCATGACAATCAATGAGAAATTCAAAGGCTTGGAAAAATAATTCGATAGATGGATAGCAACTATTCAGGAAGGTGGATGGATTTCTTTCCGATGACTCTAACCTACTTCGATTCAAAGCATTTCATGTTCGTCACAAGACGTACTTTGGGGGGCAAGTGTTATCCGGCATTTTAACCCGGCTATATCGAACTAATTACACAAGTCAGATTCGACCGACATCAAGGTTGATGGCTCTAGAGTGGTGATTGTGGGGCCCAGAAGTCAAGCACAGATGGTGATACGAAGTTGGGATTGAATGGAATTGATAGATATGCAATTTAGAATGTTCGAAGTATGAAATATGGTTCAACGCATAGGAGGGATTGGCATAGATTGGCTCCAACAAGAGGGATCGACATGTTTCAAAATACAAGAGCATTCTTGTGGAAAAAAATCAATATCTCGAGATCTACAAGTCCAATGCCTATGAAGTTTGAAGAGCAAGATATAAGGCCCTATGGAACCCACCTAAGGGATCGCACACTAAAAGGACGAGTTTGGAGGGATCGGTATACATTCCTTGGAAGGGGTCGGTAGAAAGCCGCATACAAGCTATGTTGAATCAAAGGTCAAGCAATAACTCAAGCTCCAATGATCCAAATGACATGAAATTTGGAGGATAAATATTTTTTTATGAGGAAGCCATTATAGGACCACTCCTTATAATTCGACCAAATAAGGGATCGGTACCGATCCTTCCTCTTTGGGAATTGGGCCTAGCGATCCCTTTAGTGGGTCCATATGGTTTAGAAGGTCCTCCAGCCGAGATTTCTAAGAGATATTTGGCCGTCTTCATCTATAAATACTAGCTTGATGGGTCATTTTGAGGATCTTTATGTTGCTTGTTACTTTAGACTCTATTGTAATCAAGTACTAGCTGTTTTCTACCATTGTAATCAGGTCCAGAAGTGATAAATAAAGAATAATCTTCAAAGTGGACGTAGACATACAATGCCAAACCACTATAAATTTCTGCATCTTCGATTATTTCTTATTCTCCGTTGCTTATTCATCTACTCAATTTAAATTTTCTTTTCTTCACTTACTTCTCTATAAAAACTATTCCTAGGTGTTTGTGACCATTTTAGGTGCAAACAGTAGGAATGTAAATTTCTATAAATTATTCGGTTTTAATCCAAAAGTGTATCATTTGAAATAACAAGGAATATACTCAAAAGAAAAAGATGTACAAAATAGGACTATTCACCGTCTTATGCATTGTCTATTTCAATAATTATGAAAAAAACCCATGTAATTCCAAACGCTACACAAATTCTCCTTTTGGAATAAGACATAAAAATTTACATCGTCGACCTTTCCTTTGGGAGAGATGTAGTTCCAATGCATTAAAATATAGAAATTCTTAATTATAAACTGAAGCATTGGTTATTATTCTTACTGAATTAAAATGGCAAGGCATCATTCCATATTGAGTTGTTCCAACCATGAAATAATTGAAATAAAGTGATAAGATGTTACGTTCGATGGAAAGGTCTCATGCATGGAATGACATCAAGGAATAAAAGAAGAAAATTTTTAAGTTCAAATTTTCAAAATGTATCCTAGATAAAGTAGTAGTCAAGATTTAGCAATGGATGGTTAATTCAAGGATGTCAGTTTCCATTAAGAGGTAGATATGGTTAATTGCACACATTGAGAAGGCGGAGACAATTTTCATAGGAAAGAGGATCATAAATTTTTTGGTAAGATTCGGAGGAAGGGATAAAAGGATTCTTCTCAAACATCCCTCAGATTGAAAGAAGACTCTTTTCTTAAGAAAATTCGTGGAAGACTAACTTAGAATGTATAGTCATGTGCATAGGAATCGCACACGAATGAAGTACATCTTAAGTGATTATCAACATGCCTAGAATGAACTTAGATTATAACTCCACTTAATTTTAAGGCTTTTATTATTAAGGTTGAATGTGAAGATAAACCAAACTTTCACTTGTAAAACTTAGGATAAACCCATGCGGATCATAAACATGATACCTAGGTACCATGGTTTTTGAAAGACTTAAAAGAAGTGCAGAAGTAAAGAGAGATGACTTAAGCCGAGCTGAATTGGGAAAGGAGTTATGATATTTTTAACATTTTGGAAATCACTAGTTTGGATATCCATGAGAAAAATGGAGATATAGCAAAAAGCTAAGTAGAAAGTACCATAGAAGGAGACACCATCCACATTTGAGTTGTCCCACTTGGTATCTTGGAGTTGAGGTGATTAAAGCATACCACTGGAAGAGTTAGGGCAGTAGATTATGCATTGAGGATTTTATGGAGCTACAGTTAGTGGGAGCATAGTTATGCTCAAGTTATTTAGCATGATGCAAGATGACATCATTTGAGTTAGTAGCAAGGATTGTGGAAGATTACCGATGCACATATAATTGAATTGAAACTGTATGCCAGCGGTGAAAGTTGGTAAGGGTAGTTCGAATTGATTCATAGAAGGGAAAGGACTGCATCGAATAGGCAGAAAGCAAGTACTGTCAGGAGCCACATAGTGTAGTGCATAGAAATGAGTCCATAATAGAGAGCAGATAAGTAGAAGATCCCAAGGCAAGATAGAATACAGCCAAATTATTGGGAAGCCATCATTAGGTACTTGTGGAAATGTCTATGCGATGCAGCTACTGTGATCAAAACGTGTCAGTTAGGATAATTATACTGGTTAGGAAAGCATAAATTACCATCGTATTTAGGTCTACTTTAGGTAGCGACTACTGGATGGTAAGACGGTTGCAATGGATCAGTAGGACATGCTATGGAGGATGGATGCTAATGGATATATTTGAATGTATTGTTTGGATTGTATTCTTTTACACGTCTAGAACATTATGTCTTCTAGTAGAACACATACATTCTCATTATCTTTTATTTATTGTCTAGCTTATTAGATATGGTACATATGGATGTTTGATTATTATGTGCCAATGGATGTTATGCATATGGATGTTGCATATGGGTTTTATGGTTATGCATACATATAGAATTGCAAGAATATTTATTTAGGATGTTGCATACATTTAGATGCATGGCATGAGCGTTTGCATGGTAGGAGGTCGATTGGATAAGTAGACTGTCAACTCTTTTGCATTAGTAAGGTTCACGTGCATTTTACTTTGCATATATAGGTACATATTGCATTAGAAAATTTTTAAGGACGATGATTACTCATGGATGATGGATGAGTAGATGGTTGTCACTATTGATTATTGTGTGTATAAGTTACATTTTTCCATCATTTGAGATTTCGGGGACGAAATCCTTTTGGGGGGATGTAACATCTTGGAAATATAATAGAAATTTAAACCGAAATTTAATTAAAACAAGGACTAAAAAGAAAATTTTCACAAACGTCCGAATTTAGCTATGAAACTTGCGCTATTGCTCTCATAGCGATTTTTTGGACGATTTTCATAATATAACACTTCGTAATCGAAATTAATATGTAAAAGTTATGGGCGTTGGAAGAATTGGAAACAGAATAAGAAATTAAAAAAAATAAAACTTCACAAACTTACACTATAGCTGATCGACCCATGGGGGTCAAAGGTCGATAGGTAGCGGTCGACCTAGGAAGGGTAGCAGTCGACCGTGGGTCGTGTAAAATCATGCGTTCTAAGTATCCTGTGACGTGTTTGAATGTAACAGATTGATTTCTTTGCAAACACGTTGTTGATGAGCGAACCTGATTTCAGAAAATATTCACTAAGCTAAATCTAACAGTCTAAACTAATTCCAACTCGTATAAATTCTAGTTTAATCTAACACTACTTCTCACAAAACTCTTTACAGTAACCGAACTCTGCCAAAATTTATCCACTTCACTCACTCTAAAAATTCTTAAATAAACCAAATAAAATCAACCTAGAAGAACACAAACAATTGGATTTAGACGGAGCAACCGAAGCTTGCATTCGGAGGTGCGATTCTCAAGTAAAGCAAATAGAAAGAGCTAAGGCTTGAGGTGAGCGAGAACAACTTTGATAAGATGATTATTACATTTAGATTTGAAATATTTTAATTGATTTAGAATGTTAGAAACCCAAATTGAACATCTTAAACCCTAAATTAGAATCTATAATCTTAGAATAGAAATTAGAGTGAATAGTTAAACTTGAAACTGATGAATAACCCCTTTTACAGTTAAACTAGCAAATTCTAAATCAATAATACCCAAATTGAATTGCAAATTGAAATATGAACTAGTCCTCTAGTAATTAGGGTTTAATAACTGCTAACAACATATGATTAAACGATGAGCAAAATCGAATATTTAAAATCGTAGGGAAACCCTAATTTTACTATGCAACCGGTCAACTCTGGAACCCTAACGACCGACTGGTACCGACCAACTGGTAGTGGTCAAACGATAGGGAACAACGGCGGACCGTTCGAAACAAAAATTGCAAATGGTGAACCTCGGCCTAAAGCCCAAGTTAAAGAATAAAAATTATATAATTTAGGAAAAATTATATCAATGGAAAATTGTTTGTTGAGCCTATTTTTAGGCTATGTACATGCTAGAGAGAGTTGGGAAGTTAGTTCCCTACCAAATGACATAGGTCATTGCGGTTTGGTTAACGACGAAATACCCAATAGAGAGTTAAGAGTTGACTAGGGCAATGTATTTCGCATAAACGGAGTTGACTAAGGCAATGTATTTCGCATACACAGAGTTGACTAGGGCGGTATATTTCTTAGACACTCAAGGGGTTTTCCATAGAGGAAGCACAACATAGATGGAGACACCAGCTGAGTGAGCCGAGTGCTAACGAGAGTCCTTGTACGCAAAGATTCTAACACAATGTGGTACATGTGGACACTAGAACATCACGATTAGAGGCTATAGAGTAGAAAAGGAGGCCCAATACAAATGGAAGTCCTTGTTCGCACGAATTTGACGTGACGTGGTATAGGTGGATGCCGGCGCCATACGATAAGAGGTATTTTGCCACTGCGATTGAGAGATGAACATGGGTGCATACGATGAGTCACACAGCGAGTTTGCATTTCGAGATTCTTCCTCTTTAGGCATAATGATGGTATATGTATTTATGGGAGAGCAGTTCCCACAATTGCCCACGGGTGGTATTTTTGGTGGATAGTTTTAGAAGCGCTGGTCGATCATTATTGTAAGGTTCGATTTGTAGTTTGACCCCTTATGTTAGATAAGAACCCTTAGATATTGGACTTTAGGAGTTCACGGACACTTGCAACACACCCTATATGTAACACCCCATAAAATTAATCGTAAAAAATTTGTTAGGTAAATTAATTTAAATAAGTTAGTGCTAAAATGGAAATTTTGCAAAAGTCATAATTTGACAACGGAAGTTATGCCGTTGTGTTCGTGGTAAAATTCTGATCATGGATTCAAAAGAATTTAAATAGAATTCAAATTCAAATAATTAAATAATTCTTAAATTTGAAAGTTAAAAATAATTAGACCTGGGGATTAAGTAAACGTTAAAATTAATGTTTATGTCAAATTATAATTAAGGAAGTAAATAAATTTACAACGGCAAAATAATTAAACATTCCCAAAATAGGGGACCAATCAACCCCTAACCTACAATCGATCAACTGCTAGCGGTCAACCGATGGGTACCAACAGTCGAACGGCGAAGGTTAGAGGCAGCTAGTGTTTATGAAACAATTAATGTCTAATATTTTATTATTTTAAACCGACTTAAATCTGACGGTTCTGGTGCATTTCAACCACTATATATAGGAGTTTAGCCCCCTCAATTTTATTCACAAATTATTTTGAGAACCTAGTAAAGTTCTGTCAGTTCATCTCTTCTAAGATTTAGAAAAACTTCTTTAGGATTTCTAGTAAGAAATTCTATATGTTTATTTTTATTTATTGTTTATTTTCTAAACCTCTTCTCCTCCAAAACCCTAATTTTCTTAATTTGACATATATATAAATCCTTTGTTGTATATATCAAAAGGATGAGATCTAAAAGGGATTATTGAAGGTGTGTCAAATCCAAAAGGAGGCAAAGCTAAGGACCCATAGTGAGTAGCAATCTTAATTTTTCTATTTTAGTAATTAAATAGTATGGTTTGGATTTGATATATGCCTTGAGGAGTTTTGGATTACGAAAACATCACAATAAAAATCCTCAAAATCCGACCAAAGCAAAATGTCAATTCTTAGGTTGGAATTTTAATTCTTTTATATTGAAATAATAGATTTTGCATGGATTTTGCAATTTGAGTGTTTTACCTTCTATTCCACTTCTTATTCTTTGTTTTGAGATCTGATTAAGGGATTTAATCAAGAAATGGTGTGTAAGGTATGAATTCTTATTCATAATTTACATTGCCTATTTCTACAAATTGAATAGAATTTCTCTTGTCTACTTTGATGTAAAAGTAGTTTAATAGAACATAAAATTAGTTAAATTGTAAGTTTCTATTATTATTGATTTTTTACATTGTTTTAATATAAAATAAGTTTGATTTAGATTCTATATATAAGTCTATTGATTTGATTTTGAAATATTGGATTTATGGTATATATGTTATTGTGGAAATGAGACTTGTATAATTTTAGAAGATTTGATATTTGAACATTAGTTTAGGGCGTAATCTCCACACACATAAAAATTAATAGCTATGTTTAATATATATATATATACATATACATAAACTAGCATAAATAACGTACAACTATAGCATGTTAATTGCATAGATAATTAGGCAATGATTATCATTAAATATCTCATAGGAAAGTAATTGATTGTCATGGCAATTAAGAAGGAATTCTTATAGGGCCTAAAATAATGAATAATGGTGAGATATGTGATAATATATTTTGAGAGTGTTATGAATTATGATTAAGTTATAAGGATGCAAGGTCGGTCAAAAGGACACAGAAGTCTGCCCAGCTAATTTGGCTACCAGAAATGTGACTTTAGGGCTGATGTGAGACATTGCCTATAATAAGTAACTATGAATGATGCAAAGTTAGTCCCAATTCTATAGGCTAAATCTGCCCATTTATTCTGGCTACCAGTTCCTATGTATAGTCGGGCTAATGTAAGACGTCTCTGTGGGGTACGGGTCATAATACGAAGGACATGCTTCAGGGATTGAAGGTATTAAGTGGTTGTTTGAGGTCCTGCCTATTTTCCATGTATGAAGTATTAAATGGTCGGGATTGGGTTTTGGCACGACTGAGGGTACCTTGGAAAGGTCCACTTCAATCGGAAGTATTTAGTGTCCGAAGAGATTTCCATGCAATAGTAGCTAGATATATACTTGTGAGGAGTCCGCTTTGGGAGTAGGTATTAAATGATGGGGGCTACCTCAATTAAGGTCTTAAATGGTCAGAGTCTGTCTATTTTCCACTAAAAAGGTATTAAGTGGCTTGGTTACTATCTATCGCATCGGTATACATTAATAACAATGGTTATGGATTATTGGTTATGGAATTGGATAGGTCTTAGGTCTTATAATTGGAAAGATTTTGAATATGGCTTAAATGCATAAGACATGTCCTTATTTAAATTATACTACCCAAGTACTAATATGGAAGGGCTTGAGATTTCTATTCACCAGACATTGTTGTTTTGACTCCTTTCTCATTACAACATAGGTAAGGGAAGGAGACGATGATTCAAACAGAGATAACAATGAGAGGTGCTTATGGCAGTAGTCTATTTATGCTATTTTCTTATGTAGCCATTTAAAAATGACAATGTATTTTTGAACATGATGAATCTAAGTTATGTAACATTTATTATTAAAATTGTGTTATGATTTATTGACATTTGTGATTTTCAATAAAATAGGTATTGTTTATGTTATTATATTTTATCCTTTCGCTGTGAGTTTTGAATGAGTAGATAAAAGCTTTGTATTGTTCTTTTTACCCACCAACAACTAGCTTTGGAATGGGTCTATGTTTCAATAGGCCTTTTCTAGGTTGGAATTTAGGCCTATTTTGGGGTGGATTGTTACATTTGGCATCAGAGCTTAGATTACCCGACCAATGGGGATAGGTATACGTATGAGAGGTATACTTGTTATTTTTGAATGTATTTTTTAGTAAAAAAGTTTACTATATGTAAATATATATACTTATTCTAATCATGCACCTAACTTTATAAATTTCTACTATAGAAGTAGTTGCGACCATATTCTGAAAGGATGTGTGATGCGACTATGAGTTGGAAAATTAAATATAGTTAAATTTATACTTCTACCCTGATTTCCTATGGGGCGAAGGTTATATCGTAGGGAGTGGGCTAAGAAGAGCATGACCATGACATATAGAAGCACCCAAGATGCTGAATGATACTTAACTCCTTTATTGGACCTAGACTACCTTATAATTATGGACTCTATAAGTGTAATAAGTAATATGGATAGAAATAGTGCATGGAAAAGATTGTAACTCCAAGGCAATAAATTTGGAATAAATAGGAAGTTGCAAGAATTTAATAAGGATAAAAATGGAATGATTAAAGAGATTAATAGAGTAATCATGGAGATAAAAGGAAGGAATAATGGGTAAAAATTAGTATGAATAAATAAATGTCTTTAGGAAATGTCGGGTTAGGATAATAATCATTTATTACGGACAAGGTGACATTTATAGAGATAGAAAATAAACATGTTAGTAGTAATTAAATATTATAAGGCAAAATATTTGTAAACATCCGGAAGTAAGATGTAAAGAATGGATAGAATAAGTTTCCATAAGAAGGTATACATTAATCGCTACGAGGAGATAACCAGATTTTTAAAGGTTGAGTAGGACAGTTTAAAAAAAGGAACAATTAAAGTCAATTTCTAAACCCAACCCAATGTGAAAGAATTCGATAAAAGATTTTTGGAAAATTCCTTAAAATGTTTGAATGGGTAAATTGTTGTTTTGAAAATTAAAACAAGGAGGTTTGGAAATTCATAATTTAAAAACTTGCCGAGTCAAAAGTTTTTGGCAAAAGGGATTTTCATTTTTGAAATTCTTAATTTAAAAATTTGTTGGGTTAAATAGTTTCCAATTTTTGGATTCTTCATTTTTTTGAAATAAATATAAAATAGGACGTATCTTGGACTCATTGATTTTTCCTACCTTATAAATTTGGAAGTTCTTTTCTTTAAAATTCATTTTAAAGGGTGTATAAATGAAAATGATACCTGATTGAAATAGAAAATAGAATGGTAAGGATGTCCAATAAGGCAGGCAGGAGGAATATTCTCATATAAGGAAATGCGGAGAATAACAACTGAAATTTAAATAGTAATAGCATTGGGAATTTTAATCCAGTAATAAATAATATAAGAGGGAAATAATCGGAATATGATAGGAAATTAATAATATATAAGTTATCTTTGTCTACTCCATTTTTTTCCATCATTTGAAGTTATAGAAAGTGTTTTAGACAATTGAATGGAATTAAATGATAATTAATAAATGAGCTAAGATAATTTTTTATATTAGGAAAAGCATATATATGGAGATGATAATTTTATATATACATTTTTCTATTTGTATTTAGAGCTTGTTTGAATAATAATATTATTGAATTTAAAATGGTAATGGAAGAGAAATAAATTGGAATTGATAAGAAAAGGATTGCGAAAGATTATAGAAGCATTAAACAAAGTTATAAAAAGTATTTAGTTAAGTGACGGTACATTTTGAGTAATAAAGCAATAGATGTTGATGTATATCTTTAGAATAATATAACAACTTGAAATTAGAAATTTGGCATCAATGTGAATAGACCGGGGTTTGAAGTCTACTAATATAACTGCCTTGTAACTAGTAATATCTTTAACATAATAAATGTCTAATAGAGGAAAATTTATTATTTTGGAATGATATTGAACTTATAATCTTAGTAATGGATTTAAAAAGAGTTAAATTTAGAAAATAATAATAATAATATATCCTTAAAATGGTAGTCAATGAACTTTTCATATGCATAGGCCATGATATGGGATAATAAATGCTGATTTTAATTAAATGTTATAGTTTTATTTGTATGGAAACAATTGATTGAAAATTATTTTATATATTATAAAGAATACTAAAAATCACATTTTTATGGAGTAGATATGGATCACTACTTGGGTAAGGCATGGTAAAAGTTTTAGGATATAAGTAAAATGAGAATAGGATGTACAATGTGATCTGGAAATTTGAAATCAGTCCCAAAACTTTATTTGTAGAAATTGAAAAGATATTTCAGATCTATAATTGGATTGTAAATTAGGTTTCCCTAGATGAGTTGGAATGTAAATTTATATGTTTTAATTTATTTGGAGTGGTTTCCATGTAATTTCCATAAATTATCATATTCCAAAATATCTATAAAAAAACACGTCGTTTGAATTAACAAAGGATGTACCAAAAAGGGGAAAGAGACATGTAAGATATGGATATTCTTTTTCGTAGTTTACACTATCTATCTCAATAAAAGAAAATAAATAATTCTTTGTAATTCCAAATAAAGTAAAAATTCCATTTGTGGTTAATTTATGAAAAATTAAATTGATAATCCTTTTTAGAAGGATAGCTTTGATAAATTAAAAATGTGGATATAAGTGATTTGTTTAGAGATTAGTATACACATATAACCACACTTAACAACTAAAAATAAAAATATATAAAAAGCATAATTTATGACTATATACGTATTAATTAGTAATTAATGAATTATGATTTATGAATATTAATTACAAATTAATGGGTAACAAGTTTGTAATTAATGAGAGTAAAAAGGAATTAAATGGTGACTGATTAGGGAAATTTAAAATGGCATTTATGAAAGAATTGAATCGGAGAAATATATGGATTTTGGAATTTGTAAAAGATTGAAGAGACGTAGATGAGGGTTGATTAGAGATAGTCTAATTTTGATTGTAATGATCAACTATTATGGGTATATTGACTAAAGTAATAGATGAACCACATTTATTAAAAACTAAGAAGGAAAATTAAAGAAGATGGGTGATAGTGGAATGACATAGTAGGAATGCCCATCTTGATTTATTGAGGAGTGTTAGGACCTTAACACCATTTACACCAGTTAATGATAAATGGCAGCTTCCAACAAAATTTTCTTTTAGAATTTTTGGGTTGTAATCGCTAGTTGTCTCCTTTAGTTATTGGAAAAGCATAAGATATGGTGTAAGATATGTTCATGTTTTATCACTATGTTAATTTTATGAATGAGATTAAACCGCTTGATAAATATATACATATTGAGAAGCAATAAGAAAATTTTATAGCGACGCTTAAATAGCGATAAACCATAGGTAAGACTGAAAGTTAATGAGGAAATTAGGTTAGCAACTAGAAGTAAATGAATGCTCCAATCCCAAAAACTTTAGGATTTTGGAAAAAGTAAATTTTAGTTTGCAGAATGTCGCCATTTAATAAAATGTATGGGGATGTAAAGAGGATTTTCTATTGAACAAGGATGAAGAAGAAGGTAGCAACATTTTCCGCTAGGTGTTCGACGTTAAAAAAGAAAGTTCCCGTTAGGAGCTATAGGACCGCAACATCTTTAGCATAGATTTGTATCAAGAAGGTAGATCGACTTCATGGAATTCTAGTTAGCATCGTTAATGACAAATACCCTTTATTTACCAGAGAAATTTTGGAAGAATTTACAGCTTTAGTAACTTCGTTGAATCTTAGCACTACTTACCACCTACAAACCGACAGACAAACTAAAGGAGTGGATATGATCTTGGAGGATTTGTTAAGAGCTTGCATCATTGACTTTGGAGGACACTAGGAGTAACACTTACCTTTAGTAGAATTTGCAGTCACCAATCGACGATTGGTATGGCATCCTTTGAAGTGCATTATGAGAGGCCATGCAAATCGCCAAATTGTTGGTGGAAAACCACCGACAAAATCCTACTTGGACCAGATTTAATTCATGAAACTTTTGGAAGATAGAGTTGATTAGGCAGCATGCGAAGGTCGTAAGATTTGGAAAGTTAGGAAAGCTGACACCAAGATTTGTTGGGCCTTTCCCATTTTGAAAAAAATAAGAAAACTTGCGTACACTGTAGAGTTACCAGATATATTGGTAGCAGTCCATGACTTATTTCACATTTCGCATTTGAGAAAATGTCTTCATAACACAACCATTGTGGTAGAGCCTAGTCATTTAGGAGATACTGAGATGGAGCCAATAGCATCCTATGTCACCGCGCACATTATGGAGCACGGAACTAGAAAGCTCTATAACAAAAGAAATTAGGTTAGTTCAAGTACAGTAGGGAGAAAATCCACAGGAAAGCATGAGGACTTCTCGTCCTAAGCTTTTCTTTGGTAAACTTTTCTCTCCAAAATTATGTTTTAGTTGCCTCATGGTTGTTAGATTGGATAGTGGAAGATGGTTGCTACACTTTTCACCATCACTTGACATTCATATAGAAATTTTTATGCATGTTTAGGGTGTTTGCATACATACTTATATGTCACGACAATACACTCACGCTAGGATTTAGCTCACTTATAGTATGTCTATAGTACATAATCACATTGCACTTTTGGTTGAGTAGATGGTTGTGCAGATAACTTGGTTGTATAACATGAATGCTTATTGCGCGTTATGCTATTCGCCCTTAGGATAGATTTTCGGGACGAAATCCTTTTAGGGGGGAGAATGTGACACCTTGTAAAATCAACCATAAATAAATAAATTAGATAAATTAATTTAAATAGGATAGAGCTAAAATTTTTTTTTCAAAAGTTGGAATCTGACTACGGAAGTTATGCGGTTGCGTTCATGGCGAAATTCTGCTCAATTTTCACATATAATATGTTGAAAAATGAGCTCAAACTGAAAAGTTATGGACATTTCAGGTTTTCAGATTTAAAATAATTTAAATAGAATTCAAATTCAAATATTTAAATAATTATTAAATTTGAAAGTTAATTGTAATTAGATTTAGGATTAAATAAATGTTAAAATTAATGTTAACGTTAAATTATAATTAAGGAAGTAAATAAATTTACAGCGACAAAACAATTAAATATTCTAAAATAAGGGACTGGTCGACACCTGACCTATGATCAATTGACCACGGTCAACCAGTGGGTAACGGCGGTCGACCGGTGAAGGTTAGTGGCAGTTAGGTTTGCGCAACAGTTAACATTCAGATTTTTATTATTTTAAACTGACTTAAATTTGACAGTTCTAGTGCATTTCAACCACTATATATAGGAGTCTAGCCCCCTCACTTTTATTCATAAATTATTTTGGGAACCTAGCAAAGCTCTATCAGTTTATCTCTTCTAAGATTCAAAAAACTTCTTTAGAGTTTCAGGTAAGAAATCCTTTATGTTTATGTTTGTTTATTATTTATTTTTTAAACCTCTTCTCATCCAAAACCCTAATTTTCTGAATTTGACATATTTACAAATTCCTTGTTGTATATATCAAAAAGAAGAGATCTGGAAGGGATTATTGAAGGCATGTCAAATCCAAAATGAGGCAAAGCTAAGGACCTACAGTAAGTGAAAATCTTAGTTTTTCTATTTTAGTAATTGAATAATATGTTTTGGATTTGATATATGCCTTGAGGAGTTTTGGATTACGAAAACATCACAATAAAATCCCCAAAATTACCCCAAAGCGAAATGTCAATTCTTAGATTAGAATCTTAATTGTTTTGTATTAAAATAATGGAGTTTGTGTGGATTTTGCAATTTGAGTGTTTTATCTTCTATTCCACTTCTTATTTTTTTCTTTGGATCTAATTAAGGGATTTAATTAAGAAACGGTGTGTTAGGTACAAATTCTTATTCGTATTTTACACCGCCTATTTCTACAAATTGAATAAAATTTCTCTTGTCTACCTTGAAGTAAAAGAAGTTGAATAGAACATAAAATTAATTATATTGTAAGTTTCCATTATTTTTGATTTATTCCATTGTTTTAATATAAAAAGTTGGATTTGGATTCTATATACTAGTCTATTGATTTGATTTTGAAAATTTTGATTTATTATATATATGTTATTGTGGAAATGAGACTTGTATAGTTTTGGAAGATTTGAAAATTGAACATTAGTTTAGGGCGTATTCTCTGCACGCATAAAAATTAATAAATGTATATGCGTAAATAACGTATAATTATGGCATATAAATTGCATAGTTAAGTAGGGTAATAATTATCATTAAATCCCTCTTAGGAAAATAATCGATTGTTAAGGCAAATTAAGAAGGAATTCTTATAAGGTCTAGAATAATAAATAATGGTTATATATGTATTAATATATTTTGAGAATGTTATGAATTATGACTAGGTTATAGGGATGCGAGGTCGGTGAAAAGCACACAGAAGTCTGCCCAGCTAATCTGTCTACCGGTAGTGTGTCTTTGGGGTTGATGTTAGACATCGCCTATAATAAGTAACTATAGATGACGCAAGGTTAGTCCCAATTCTGTAGGCTAAATCTGTGTAGCTAATTTGGCTATCAGATCCTATGAATAGTTGGGTTAATGTGAGACGTCCCCGTTGGGTACGGGTCAAAATACGAATGACCTGCTTCGAGGATTGAAGGTATTAAGTGGTTGTTTGAGGGCCCGCCTCTTTTCCATGTATGAAGTACTAAATGGTTGGGATTGGGTTTAGGCACGATTGAGGATATCTCAAAAAGGTCCACTTCAATGGGAAGTAGTAAGTGTCTGAAGAGATTTCCATGCAATGTCGCTAGATAGGCACCTGTGAGGAGTCTGTCTTGGGAGCAGGTGTTGAATGATGGGGGCTTACCTCAATCGAGGTCTTAAATGGCTGAATCTACCTATTTTCCATTAAAAAAGTATTAAGTGGCTTGGGTACTATCTCTTGCATTGGTAGAAATTAATAACAATGGTTATGGATTATTGGTTATGGAATTGGATAAGCCTTAGGGCTCATAATTGAAAAGATTTTGAATATAGCCTAAATGCGTCAGACATATTCTTATTTAAATTATACTACCCAAGTACTAATATAGAATGACTCGAGATTTTTATTCGCTAGACATTGTTTTTCTATCCTTCTCCTTATTACAACACAGGTTAGGGAAGGATATGATGATTCAAATGGAGATGACGATAAACGGAGCTTGTAGCAGTAGTCTATTTATCTATTTATGATATTTTCTGATGTACCCATTTAAAGATGACACAGTATATTTGAACATGCTGAATCTCGATTATGTAAAAGTTATTATTGACATTGTGTTATGGTTTATTGATATTTGAGATTTTAAATAAAATGGGTATTGTTTATGTTATTACATTTTATCCTTCCGCTGTGAGTTCTGAATGAGTAGATAAACAGTTCTACGTTGTTCTTTCTACCAACCAATAACCAACTTTGAAATGGGTCTAAGTTTCGGTGGACTTTTTCTAAGTCGGAATTTAGGCCTGTTTGGAAGGGGGGTTGTGACACTATATCACTTAAGTATTGTTAAAGTTAACTGCATATGATCATCATATATTAAACTTGTACCCATTCATCAGACTTTTTTTCTAACCCATCCCTTCTTTCCATTTTCCCTACCACAGGGTGGCAGGTTAGAGGTTGATTTGGCATAGTACGTGGAGAAAGGTGCTTCATATTGTAGTTCTCATATCATTATTATTCATTTGTAGTCAAATACTATATTAAGTGTTTGTAAAGTTTGTATTGTACTTTGAAAGCGGTGTATATGTAAAAGCAATTATTTTGGAGATTGTTTTTGTGAGATGTCTATTTTATGTACTTATATTTTAATTCATTCCGCTGTGAGATTTTAAAGTGTAAAATGTCTTAGAACTTACGCTTGTAATTATGCTCTCAAAGGATTTTAAATCCCAATATCTCGTATTTCTCGACATGACACATGTTCGAAAGTCGCATTTGGTTTTGGATCAGTGTGTCGGGAAGTGCGGGTTATTACATAGAATATATAATTAAGTCAGTATGATAGATCCTATCATCCTTAGAGAGCTATCTGAGGATAGGCAATGGCCGATTTCGTTGCCGAATTTACCACCCAGGATGAAGAGAAGAAGGAAGATGCAACGTGTACTGTTCAATGGAAGTTATACATGGACGGAGCCTCCAACGAACATTGCTTTAGGGCAGGAGTGATCTTAATAACCCTAAAGGAACGAGAAATCCGTTATGCTTTGAAGCTTGAGTTTCACATAACGAACAACAAAACCGAGTATGAAGCACTAGTCGTGGGACTCAAGATTGCGAAGGAATTGAGAGTCAAAACATTGCATATATATAGCTACTTTTAATTGATGGTTTATTAGGTGAAAAAGGAGTTTCAATATAAGGGTGTGAGACTAGAACCTTACTTGACAAAGGTTCTGGAACTGCTGAATGACGTCGAGTTTTACACGATAATGCACATCCTTGGGAAGGGAAACACGAAAGGTTATTCATTGGCCAAGCTGGCTAGCTCTGGGGATGCACACTTATGGGATTGGTCCCAATTGAGGTATTATAGACTCCAAGCATCGACTAGATGGATGTCGATTGGATCTCAGAGGATAAAGTGGAAAAGGAATCATGGATGACTTCGATCAAGGAGTACTTGTTGAAAGGAACTCTCCCGAATGAGAGAAATGAATGAAGGAAACTCCTACGCAGTGTACCGTGATTTATTATTCAAAAAGGAGCGCTATATAAGAGAGGATTCTTGGCTCTCGTACTGTAGCGTGTCGCTAATGAAGAAGCTAAAAGGATCCTTGCGGATGTGCATGAACGAACCTACGGTGATCACATTGGAGACATACTGTAGTAAGGAAGATTCTTTGCTACATATATTTTTGGCCAATAATCAACCGAGGGCTGATTACACTAGAATGTGCGATAGGTGCCAATGATTTGTGAAGATTTCTAGAGCCCCATCTACAGAAATCACACAAATGGTCAGCCCATGGTCATTTGTAGTTTAAGGGATTGACATCATTGGTGTGCTACCATTGTCAAAAGGCGAAGTAAAGTATGCCAATCTTGTAGTTGATTACTTTACAAAATGGGCCAACGCAGAACTGCTTTCCACGATCACCATGAAGAAAGCGACCAATTTCATAGTGAAGAACATTATCTGCCAATTTGGGATTCCACAAACCATTATTTCTGATAATGGAACTCAATTCGACAGTGCTAAATTCAAGGTTTTCTGCAATAAATACAAAATTGAAAAGAGATTTGCAGCTATAGCACATCCATAGGCAAATGGATAGGTGAGACAACGAATAAGATCATCAAATTCATTCTAAAGAAATGACTAACTAAGGCAAATGGCAAGTGGGTTCTGTGCAGTTAAAGCCCAACTAAAGCCCCGCAAAATCCCCGCTATAGCGCATAGCTTTCTTCAACGAAATTCTATTTCAACTTAGTGCTATTAATCAGTAAATCCGCTTTAAGCTCCGCTATTTTCTGCTACACCCACTAAATCAAGGCTTTTTGCATCCACTTTAGCAATATTAATATACATTGGTTGGTTAGACTAGTTCTCTTTTAAACAAAATTAAGAAATTTAGAATAAAGACCTTATTTTAAGGCAAAAGTGCTCAATATAAGTTAGAAATCTATTCTAGTCATCAAATCTAGTGTATATAAATCATTATATTCTTCGGTTTTGTTATATAAGATTAAACAATATATCGTTTTCCTATAGAAATGATGTGAGAATGAAAATAAATTAACTTTAAATATTTGGTTTTATATCTAATGAAGCATTTTGTACCTCCGCTATTTTCCATTATATCCCATCTTTATCCCCGCTATAACCTTTTGCATTTCCACGGCTATAGAACCTCTAAGCGCTTTAACTGCACAGTATGGGTTGATGAATTTCCCCTGGCAGTATGGGCATACTGAACAACCTACAAGTCCACGACCAACAAAACTCTATTCGCCCAGGCCTATGGATCAGAAGACATGTTTCTAATCGAATTAGAAGTGCTTTCTAATCGAAAAATTCATTATGATACCAAGACAAACAAGAAACTCTTACTCAAGTCCCTAGAATGATCGATGAAAAGCGTGAAGAAGCTGATTTAAGGGTCATTGCTTACTAGAAAAGAGTAACTCAACAAATCAATGTAAAGGTTAAGAATCGTACCTTTAAGATTAACGATCTCATTCTCAAATGGATCTTCCCTAGTCTAATGAATCTGGGCCCGAACTAGAAAGGTCTGTATTCCATTAAGCAAAAGCTTGGAGATGGAACAATCAAGCTAGAAACGGTTGATGGAATCTCACTTCTAAGGGCGTGGAATAGCGAACATCTATCATACTATTTCACTTAAACTGTATCTTTATAAATACTTAACTAAACGCTGATGTAACGAGGCAATCTACCATTCTTGTGAATATAAAATGAATTGGCTATGGCGATCAATGGAACTGTATTCTCCTTAGCCTAACCTTGTACTGTAGACAATAGAAAAATTGAATGCTTTACGTTTTGAAAATGCAGGTATATAGGTACCTAGAGATAGGTGCCGATGGACCCTTTCGATCCATTATCAGATCGTGGAAGCATAATCATTTCAGGTATCCAGAGATAGATACCAACGAATTCCTTCAATCCATGATGGAGCGCAGGAGTATAAACTTACTAGGGTCGATCGTTACGATGCGGCCAATACTTCCACCCTTTAACTTTTGCCTAGAGATAGGCAGGGTCTAAGACCATAGCTCGGAGATTGGCAAGGTTTAATTATGATGCCTAGGGATAGACATCTTAACCATCAGGTCCCAAAGATAGGGCCTAGCAAGAGAGTGGACCTCATAATCCAAGAACGATCGACACCCAAAGTTAGGCGAGATCGGGTTTAGATGTCCAAAAATAAACGTCCAAACCATCAATCAAAGCGAACTCTTATGATGAATTCCCAGAGATAGGCTAAATCGAGTACGAGTGTTCGGAGATAGACATCCAAAACATTACTTTCCAGAAACAGGGAATGATATAAAATCCAACGTTTTCCCTTGTTAAATGGAACTTGACTAGAGATAAGCTAAGTAAGCTACGAACTTAGCCTTTGGAATCATGCCTTTGTTTTACCAACTGAGAAATGTTGTGGCAGCATCAAACTAAATGAAATATTGACAAAGAACCAAGCAATGGTGAGAAGTTGCTTACACGTATGTACTTACAGTGAATGATAGCATTGCTTAGATTCAAACGCGATAGCAACTAACATAAACAAATCAAATATATAGGTAAGTGAAACAGAGATCGGAAAAGAAAAAAAATTATTCACAACAAACAAACTTTGCAAGCAAAAGTGGGGGATATTCTCGCATAACCACAGCCTATGTACACGAATTGAAAATTAAAACAAACAAGCAAATGATAACATAACAAAATCACAACTAGACATTCTTCTTCTTCTTCCTTTGGTCTTTCTTCTCTTTAGGAGAAATATTTTGTGCCTCTTACCCAACCTACTACCTTTTCCTCTTGTTCTTCCCCTGGAAAAGTAGCCCTTACGGTCAGCACTCCAACCATAATCGCTCCACAGAGACTTAGAAGCATAAGCTTGGATGCTACTAAAGAAGCTGACGATGGATGGTATAGGCAGCGAGACTAAAAAGGGATAAGGAACATCATCTACCTTTTCTTTCTTGATTTCTTTGACCATCTTAGTCTGTAGTTTCTTCTCCTCCTATGTTGAAGGTCCATTTGTGTGCTCAGTGGCCCTAGTGATAACTATGTCTTTGTCCCTCTGTGTCATGTTAGGATCACCCGTGGCCTCTTCATTCAAAGCATGTATCATTTCACTGTCAGGACTAGAAGTAGGTCATGCTAAAGAGGTTGGAATTGGAATAGGGGTAGACACGATAACTAATTCAGTCACTGTAGCTTGAGTGCCCAAAGACAAATCTCCTTCAGGTAAAGGGCAAGAGCAGGTGGACCTGAAACTTGAAATATTGAAAATATAGATTAGAGACATCAACCGGTGTCATGTGGGCTATCCCAAATATAGGAGAAGTTATTGATATACTTCTAGGAGACGTGGAGGATATATGTGACGGAGTCCTGGCAGAACTTCCCTCCATGATAGGAGATAAAATAGGTAGGTTTGGAAACGACTTTGTTTCTATATAGCCAGGCTCCTTGGGATTGTAATGTACATCAGCTGAAGACGTCAAAGTTGCTGAAATGCTTAGAGTCATAGTGGCAGTGGAAGTTGTAGAAGTACTAGAAGGAGTAATAACAAGCTCAGTGGTTAGTGGCCCTGATGTGGAATAGGCGGCGGCACTAGATGTACCCACCATTTGCATTGAAGTTTCTACTATAGATCCTTTAGAAACAGAAGTTGAACTCGCACCCAAACCTTTAGAGCTAGGTTTGGTTTGGATCCTAACAGACACACTAGTTCAAGTGACAAGCTCAGACATTAGAAGAAGTTTTCCAACCACAAGTGCATTTATATCTTCATCCTTCAGGAGGTCGAGCTTTAACTCCTCCTCATCAATCTCGGCACCATTAGAATGCTCTTACTCTTGCCTAAGTATTTCCTCTTAGGCCATAGCTAAAGCCCTGGGATACCCTTTATTGAGCCACCTTAAGTTTATGGACTTAACAACATTCACATGGAAGCGGGCTAGAGTAGGTTCGACTTCAGAATTAACTCGATCCTTAGTTGTCTTCACCTGGCTCTCGGTTTCCTTTTTCGCTAGCGGGCATCCAGTAGTTCATTACAGTACTCCTTGGCCTGAGTGAGGCTATGTCATTTTCCCTTTTCTCATCTTCTAGCATAGCTTTAACCTTTTGAATCTCTAAGGCCTTCTTATCGATGGTATTTCAAAGTTTTTCATTTTCCAATGTAAGGTTGTGACTCTTATGATGTGCAACTTCAACCTAGTTTTGTTGTATCTTAGTTTGCTCTTTGAAAAGACTTTATCTTTTCTTTCAACTTCTTTTTGGCAGCCGCCAAAGAGGTCTTAAGCTCTTCAACTTCTCTACAGATTCTTAATAATCCGCTTATTGTCCTTTTCTATCAACTCCTTCCCTTAGATAGCCACCGCCTTTACCTTATTGACTTTGAAGAGAGCCTCTTCAAGCGTTTTCCATGTATAATATTAATCATATGCATTACCTATATAAGCTAGGGCTTTTGGCCCAATGTGACGAGGAATTTCTTTCAAGTTAGGAAGAAAGTTGATCCCATCAAAGCAAATTTTTGAAAAAGTATTTTTCATCGTAGCAAGTTGAGGGTTCGAGACAGTTTTGGTCTCCATAGTTGAAACAGAGGTAGGAAGTTGGTCTTTACCATGCCTTTGTCTAGAAAGGTTAGAAGGCGTAGACCCGGATGGATGATCAGATTGTCTGGGCTTTTGAGAAGATATTATTGGTTGCATTGTAGGTAGCACCGAAGTTGGCACAAAAGGGATTTGACTTGAGGAAATGGACCAGGCCTCCCCGAATATCTATACAGGCTCTATGGAAATGGAGAGCGAGCCCTGTGCAAAGAAGGTGAAGTTCTACCAGACCCTCCGTGGCGGTCATCATGGTGCTTGTGATCTCTATCTCGCTTTGCCTGTTCAATTTTGTAACGCCCGCTTGAGTCAGGCTCATGAGATGACTCACGATGATCGGCGTGATGTGCCACGCCTTTGATATTTGCCACTATAGCTCTGAAGCTCGTTAAAAAGATGTTGGCGATCCATGGAACCTAAAAATAAAAAGCAGTCAAGTTAAGGTCATGAAACTGAAGACTAACACGTGTAGTGTGAATGTGTAGTGATTCGAAGTGTTGTGAAGTGCTAATGTGTCCTAATGCCCTCCATAGACCATGGTTTTAAAGCTTTCTAATGGGAGTTACTTCCCCTACACCCATTGCAGGTATGTCAATACGGAAGCGAATGGGAGAGTCGATGTCACCAATGTTTATATTTTCAAGACCGAAAGAGCTATTTTATCCGGTATGCTCCTGAATGAGCCATATGCGTGTGTATATATATAGAGAGAAATTTAGTTAATGCTTTATTAAGGATACATAAGCAAAGAACGGTCCAAGCCTAAACCAAAATACAAATGCACACATAACAACTAACAATGCTTTGGAATAAACAAAAGGTGCCAGAGAGCAATTATACCTTGCCAAAACACGAGACCTTTCCATTTACTCTCTTTACCTAATCATTTCTCTTTGATCAAAATACCATCTTTGCGAAATTAGATCTATGGTAACTGATAACTCCATTCCTTAAGGATACGAGCTTCCACCGGTCCGTAGTTATTAAGAATCTTCGGTTTTATTCTCTTCACAATAATCATGATGTCCACTTCAATCATTTTGCTAACCATTTCACCATTACGATTTTGTTTTTGGAATGTTTGACGATTTCTGTCCTGCCACAAATGTTGAACTGAAGTTGTCAATGCAATCTGGTAAATTTGTTTGCTTAGCTCCGACCCGCAAATGGATTTCGGGTAAAGAAGCTCATCCTCTAAAGTGCTTACTTTAGTCGAGATGCTACATTTCGATTCTGTAACAATCATGATACTACTACTAAATTCACAGTTAAAAAATAATGGTTGTGATTTTTTGATTCCTTGCTACACAGTTTGCATGTTAGTTCAACTTTTTGCCCCCATTTTGCCAATCCATCTGCAATAGGTAATTTGAGATTCACAGCCTTGTAAGTGTGAAAGGCATCTTAGGGTTATTTGATCTACACCAGATACTATTGGCCTACTCTTTGATTTCATGTTTCTATCTAATGGTGTCCCATGCCGATTTAGCTAAAAAATCCCCATTTTTGCTGTAGACCAAGCCCAAATGTCATTGGTTAGGCTCGGGAGAAAAGGAATGGAGTCAAGGTCAGGATTGAGATCTTGCATGCAAATCAGATTGACAATAGACCATCTGTTATTAGAAATGAGTTTATCAACTTTAAAGTCATACCCTCCCATACTGGCTAGCGTGTCCCAAACTAGTTTTGAAATAAGATTCTGCCCATAGAACCATGGATCTTTCCATAGACTAGTGGATTTTCCATTCACAAATTTTCTTTGAATGAGAGATTTGAGAGTATTTCCACAAGCTAGGATATTTTTCCAAGCTGTTGAAGAATTGTTATCACATTGCATAGTCCAAAAATTGTCTCTGACATATCTGCTTCTCATCCTGTTTGCCCATAAAGTATCAATAGTTATAATCTTTTAAGCATGCTATAAACTATAGACCTTTTAAATTCTTTGAGATTAATCAACCCTACACCTCCTTCATTTTTGGGCCTATATAGGATGTCATAAATAACCTTATGAAGTCCCCCTCTCCAAATAAAATTCGCACAAACAGAGTTAATTTTCTCATAATTGGGAATTTGATAATTTTGGATCCAGAATCTGAACTTAGCAGTAATGACTGAATGAACGAGCTCAATCCTTCTGGCAAAAGAAAGGAGTTTAGATCTCCATCCATTAATTTTGTCTCTGATTTTGGAAATAAGCTCCCTACATTCCTTGTTAGCGATCACATTGGTAGAAAGAGGCACACCTAGATTTATAACTAGAACATGATCTTCCTAAATCTCCAGGATGTCTAAAATAGCTTGCTTTTACTTGCAAGATTTATAAAAATAACATTTAGATTTGATATTGTTTAGCTTCAGACCAGCTGCCTGTTCCAGATTACTAAAGATGGTTTTGATGCATTGGGCAACTTGATTACTAGATTTAGTCACCATAATCAAGTTATTGGCACAAAGGAGGTGATGGACAATATGATTGTGAGAAAATAAAGGTTGAAACAAACTATTGTGATAGGCAAGTTCCATTTGCAAGAAGAAAAAAAAATTCCATAGCAATGGTAAATAGGTAAGGGTATAGGGGATCCCCTTGCCTTAAACCTCTATTGCTAGTGATATAACCCTTAGGAACACCATTAAAATGATAGAGAAAGTCGATGTAGAGAAGCATTCCTGGATTAGATTGCTTGTAGTAGTAGGTAATCCCATACTATACAACATATAAAGAATGAATCTTCTATTATATGCTTTATGTAGATTAATTTTCAAGCATATTTTATTTGCTTCCTTCTTGTTAAAATGTCTAACTAGCTCATGGGAAAGAAGGGAGTTTTCTGAAATATGTCTCCGCTAATGAAAGCATATTGGCACTCTGAGATAAGGTTTGGTAGCAGTTGTGTGATCCTGTTGCATAAGACTTTGCTTAAAATTTGCAGGCCATGTTGCAACAAGCAATAGGCCTATAGTTCTCTACTTTGTTTGGTTTATTTGTCTTGGGTATAAGGGTTATAAAAGTGTGATTTATTTCCTACAAAAATTTGCCTTTAACAAATGCTTCCTGAATTGCATCTAACAGTAGTTTTTTCATTTGGTTACAATGCAGCTTGAAGAATTTAGCATTCCACCAATCAGGGCCAGGACATGAATCACCATGAGTCGATAAGACAACGACTTTCACTTCTTATTCAGATATTGGACTCAGTAGTAGCCCAACACCTTCGTCATTAATCAGCTGCTTGCAATTTATATATGGTAAAATATGATTGTAATCTCCAGTATATAAGTCAGTATAGTAGCTGAAGCTGAGTCTTCAAATTGTTGCAAACTTGATACAGTTTCCCTATTTTCTGCCAAAGAGTTTAATATATTATTATAGTTTTTCCTATACGACATTTTAGTATAGAAAAACTTGGAGCATACATTATCCTATGTCAGCTATTTTTCTTTAGCCTTTTGTTTAAGATCAATTGCTTCTTGTTGTAATGCCTGTTTAAGGTGAGATTGGAGTTGAAAATACTTTTCATTAAGAACTTGACTGAGAGGGTCTTGATCAAGCTCCAGAATTGCATCCTCGCATTGCTTTTCCAATTTTTGAATAGAGTCTCGCTATTTGGGTCGTAATTTGTTCCAATTTTTCAATCTAGCTTTGGCATTTTTCAAAAAAACAAACTAAAGAATACCACTTGTACCATCTGTTAGTTCAATAGTTTGAAGATCAGGAGCATCGACATAGTCATCATATAAGTACCAATAGTTAGAGAACTTGAAAGGAGAGCCTTTAGCTTGATTCACAGTGTTATTAAAAATAATATATAGAGGATAGTGGTCACTGGTAGAACTAGGAAGAACTTCCACTTTTAAGTTAGGAATTTTGTTGAGCATATCAGAATTATAAGAACTCTGTCAAGTCTACAACTAATTTTCTATGACTCACCGCTTCTCTATGTATATTTCAAGCTGTAGTGGCAAGCTTCAATTAACCCTAATGCAACCATGTAGTGGTTGAAACTTTATATATATATATATATATGTGTGTGTGTGTGTGTGTGTGTACATCTCCAGATGGAGGGGATCAGTGTCTCTTATATTATTGAAGCCGGAGGTGGATGTAAAATTCGATGGGATGAGATGATACTTAACTTTGATTACTAAGGAATGAGTGGCACTTGATCGTCACCACCTATTTCACCGGTATATTTATAGCCAACGTCCACATCCTCATCGCCAACTAGGGTTGCACAAAGTATGGGTTGGGTCGGGTCAGACCAAATATTTCATCCGACCCGCATAGGTATGGGTTTAAGGTAGCTCAACCCGTATCCGACCCTATATGAGGTTGGATATGGGTTGGGTCGAAGTATGGGTTGGGTCGGGTTTAGTAGGGTTGGGTTGGGTTGCATGAATCTAATAAAAAATGAGAATATAAGGGAATATTTTCAAAAAATAACATTAAAATGTTCAACATAATATATTAGATTTTAGCTAGCATAACGCACTTAAACTAACTAATTCATTATAACATATATTTTATTAAAATTTCATTGTAAAACACATCATATGAAATTAGTTCACTACATAGTAGAACAAGTATTTCATTTTAAAATACATTAAAATGCCCTTTGGAATATCTTTGCCAAATTCTATCTTGTTTGGGTTGACATAAAATATGTTTTTTCGTATATTTACTGTAGAATACATAAACATTATTCTAGAATTAGACTATTCTAATTTTAAGTGTATTGATATTAAATTAAGTTTTTAATATAGGGTTGGGTTGGGTTAAAGTAGGGTTGGATTGAACAAAATAACACACCCGACCCATATATAGTATGGGTTACAAATTGTAACCCATATCCGACCCGAACTAGGATGGGTTGGGTTTGGTTTATGTGGGTTGGGTCGGGTTGGTGGGTTGGGTCGGGTTGGATATGGGTTGTGTGCAGCCCTATCGCCAACCCTATCTTCATTTTTATCATAATCTTTATCACCTCATCGCCATCATGTCCATCTATAGTTATATCTTCATTCCTATCTTCCTTTGTATTCTCTTCTGGGTTGACTTGGGGAACTTGAATGGGGGAACATCTACATATTTCTTAGCATCATAAGCATGTTGAGCACCTTCTTGAACATTTGGTGCAAGACCAAAATTGCGATTGCAGTCCAAAAGGTTAAATTGCCGCATTGTCTCATTTGTTAACATATATCTCATGTCCCGTTCTCCTTTGAGAATAGGAAGCAAACGTCGAAGGGTCTCACCAAAGGCGAGCTACCAGGCCTTCTTGGGATATCTGAGAATTCATGAAAATAAAAAGGTTAATCCAGATGAATTAGCATCGTGGAAATGATGTGTGATAGTAAAACTTATGTCTCGAAAGCCATTTCTGAGCGAAGCCGGGAGGGTAACAAACAAAGTAGTATTCCTCCTTGAAATAATTAAGTTTATGAAAAAAACCAAGGATGGCACGACAGCCCTTGGATGGCTCTAAATATATGAGAGAAAGACTACCCTTTTGCCTCTTGAAAGCATATAAGTAGCGAACTTCCTCTAGTGTCGGTGCCCTACCCAAGTGATGTAGAAAGCCTATATACATGTTATTTAATGAAGCATAATTTTTGGATGAAGTTGGATAGGGATAAGTCTCATATACTGGAGCACGATCCAGATAAAGTGATTGAATGGAGAGACACACCCAAATAAGCATATGTACCGGTTGCATGCTGTATAACCTTCAGGCAGGTTATGGGCCCACTGATAAGGCTCTGGAACAAGAACATCTTCAAAGGGAACATCGTGCCTATCGCAAGTTCTTACAATAGCCTCTTTATAAAGCCTAGTCGCCGGGGAATTTGGGGAGTAATCAAGGGTTATAACGTCCCCAATATCAACATCAGGGGCAATTCCCACAAAGTCAAACCGCCATTATAAAAGGAATGATCTCTAGAGACTGCCTTGTCGGATGACAATGTGGCTGAGGCCGAAAAGATGATGAGGTTGATAGCATAGAAGATGTTGAAGAGGAGTCTAAATTTGACTCTGTTGTAGACTAAACTACGTTTGATGTAGATGAACCCGCAACCATCACTGAGATACGCGAAGAGCATTTGCGATCCATAATTATTGAAAAGTTTATAGATGAACAAGGTTAGGTAGAATTTAACTTTGTTTCCCATGTTGAAATGAAAACCTTATATAGATAATATATAAGACACAATGGATGCCAATATGTATTGACTGACCAGATCTTATACATCGACAAGGGACAATGATATATAATTTAATTCATGTAGTGTGTGTCCGGTGTCTAGAGCACTGTAAATGCAAAACTCTATGCAGAAAGCTTGCCCATGCTAGCAAACGAGCACCGTCACACAATGAAATCGTGCATCAGATTTTATCCATTATCGTACGATCTACAATAACATAACCATTGTCCAGAGCGACACTGGATTTCTCTTTGCAAAGACACCAGAGTAAAGTGTCAAATTAAAGCGGCGATAAATAGTCCATTAGAATGCCGGAGCGCATTAAGTATAACCATTATCTACACAACCATCAACCTCAACTAGACAAAAGTCACTCAAACTTCCATTCTTCCTTTCATTATAGACATAGAGAATTTTTTATCTAAACTGCTCAAAAAACCCATGGCTACTTAAAGACTCGAGCTAGAGTCGGGTTCAACACAGGGTCGACCTAAAGTTTTTGACATAAGGCATTGACCCGAGCCATGCCTAGGAAATCCATGCTATTACTTCAAAACTAGCTCTAAATTTGTCAACCGAAGCTTTGTCTTCACACTTTGTCAAAAAAATTCTAAGTCCAAGTCCATAACTGAAACAAAACGAGGGAAGATTCAGGCTTTGAACTACTATCAAGTGAGATAGGCAATCTACCATCGGCGAACCACCAGAGGCAAGACCACCGCCTATGTAAGCCTTAGATACAAGCGATGATGATCTAAAATGATGGCCTAAATCAAAAGCCCAAATCGACTTGACTAAATCAATTCGATCTGGGATAAGGTGAATGTTCAATTTTATGGTGATGGTGTTCGCTAAGGAAAGGAGACGTCAGAGAGGAACAGCGGAGTCAAGAATTGCTAGTGACGGTTGAATGGGTGCCTAAGTTCTAAGGTTCCATAATGGCATAACTTAGGTTTGAAGAGCACCAAAGTAACTAAAGTGAGCAAGGGAAGAAGGGGGGAGGCTGAATTTGTTTAAGTATTGGCTAGCCCAAAGATATAGGAAAAAAATACGGTACCGATCCAGAGTTCTTAGATCGGTACTATTCTATAATAAAACGAGAAAGAAGAAAAGGAAAATGAAAAATAAGATATTTGTTGCAAAGGAAAAGCAAACTTTAGATATTGAAGTTCTACCTGATCAATTCAAATAAATACTTCTGTAACTTCTGGAGTTCCAATGACGAATTTGAACTACAAGCTTCAACTTTTATACTACCCAAGAGATATGAATCCAAAAACTGTTCAAAGCAACGTGACAATCCAGAAAAGGCGCATTGTCTTGTGAAAACAATTCAAAGAATGGAAACGTCTATTTAAAACAGAGTTTGAATTTGATAGCTTGTCTCGATCAAAAGTATACCTTGTTGACAATAAGGTATTCTTTGGGGAGCAAATGTTATCCTTCTTTTGAACCAAGCCTTGCCTATGTGAGTCAGATCCTTCGAATGGTCAGATAGTAAATCGAAAATCCAGAACTATAACTCGGAAAGTCAGAATTCAACCAAAGCTCAAAGATTGATGTAGGGTCCTTTTTACAACTTGAGCGAAGCTAACCACTTTCCAGAAGAGCTAAGCCATAGAGAGAAAACTCCACAAAAAATAACACAAGTATCAACTCGGCACCGAGTTATGCTCCACAACTCGGTACCGAATCATGGAAGTCAAGCAGCGAAAAAATCTAAAGGAAATCATAGACCAATCATATAAAAACATACATCATGGAGTGAAGAGAAGTTGGCCATGGGTTTTCTATTCAAGAAGATAGAAGAATTAAATCAAAGCTCGAAATAAGAAAACTCACAACTCAGCACCGAGTTGTGAAGCTCAACTCGATATCGTGTTAACAATCCCACGATCTTCTTTTTGAACTTAAACCTGGACATGGAGAACGTGGGTAGCAGATTCCAAAGCCTATTTCGCTAATCAACATCTATAAATAGGATGAGAGGGGTACAAAATCAAGATCATTTTTTTGCTTTCTGAACCTTTTGATTTTACTTTGTTGCTATGCTAGACTCTATCCGAGTTGTGAATATCGAGGTTTAAGAACGCAATTTATAAAATCTCTGAAAATCATGAACAAAGTTCAAGTGGACCTAGGACGGAGGTTTGCCGAACCATTATAAGTTTTTACGTGTTATTTACTTCATTTTTAGATATAATTTCTTTATTTATTCTCTGTTACGATCTAATCGGGTGTTTGTCCAGTTTTTTGTGCAAACCTGCAAACCGTCACTTGTTTCTATTGATGATCTCTACATTTTAATGGAATTGGTTTGTTAATTTATATTTTTTCAAGTATATTATCCAAGGTTTGAGATATCAGTTATATTTTATACTCTCATTTAAACAAAAATTTATTTTTCAATACTCTCATTACTTAGATGAATTTATAGACTCACGTTATACTCTTATTTATATAGAAATTTATATTTTTGCAACTCACCCACGCCGTACCGGCATATTACCATAGTCACAAAACCCCCAACCGATATCTCTGTTCTTGGATGTCATCGCAGTGCCCTAAAGTCATTGCACTAGCTTGTAATCGCACGTGCATCTCCTCCTTGCTCAGGTCTATTACCGCTGAATGTCATGTTCGAGTGGGGTTTCATTATATTCATCCATATGTCGCAATTTTTCCCTTTCGGTCCTACGGTTGAATCCCAAAATTGAAGGGGGATGGGTTCGGGCTTGTAAAAGAAGATGGGCACATGTTCCATAAGTGTAAAGAGAATAAAAAGAATTTCGGCTATGCTGAAATATTGGCTCTATTTTGATTTTGGGCTGGGCTGAAATATTGACATATTAGATATGTGTGTGTGTGTGTATATTTGTTTAAGTATATTAGAACATATGTATATAGTTTTGTATACATACACACACACACACCCACATATATATATATAACATACAAATATATATTATATATCCATAATATTTTTGGGCTATGTATATATAGTAGCGTGAAGTCTTACTGAATGTTTAAGCAATTACTTTAAGAATATTGTCATAGTTTAGCTTACGATCTGCCCTTTTGCGAATAGCTTTGCCGAGTACGTTGAATACCTCTTCGAACAATTCTCTTGTCATCTCCACACCTTTACTTTCAAGCTCAACAATGCTTGCCTGTTATTTCATCTATTTTTCATTTTATGTATTCGTCAAAATTTTATACATGTATATATATGTAAATGTTATACAAATTTAGTTTTATGGATAACCAATCATAAACTATGTGGTCGTTTTCTGCCAACACATTGTCAGGTGGATCCATTTCTTACACAAGCTAAGAATTGAATTTAATAGGTTTTCGGATGCATTATATTCAGATTTAATAGCGATTAACCTAGAAATCATTGATAACTGTATCCTTTTACAGCCTTTATACAGTGGTCTTTTTTATGCTAACCAGTCGAAAAACTTTTTTGCTTCCGAGTTAGGTTCTTTCTCCAAATCTAGTTCATCGATCTAAATTCGAGATAACCAAGCCTCCTTCTCACTTAAACTAAATAAAAAAATTGGTGAAGCCTAAAAGAGAAGTAATAACTTCACTTCAAGGAAGAAACGATCTTCAAAGAGGAAAGTTAGATCATTTACAAAGTGTTAACAATCGGTCGTATTTCGGTATGTCATTTTGATTGCAAACTAATGTACATTATCTATTAATTAAATTTATATTGTTCATGTTGTATTTGTACTTAACAAAAAAATATTTTGCAATTCTATTTTAATCTTAAAATTAAATTCATATTGTACATACATATTGATAATTATATATAATTATATTTTATAGTGCTAATAACATAATATATTAAGGTCGAACTAATAATATATATATATATATATTAAATATATAATATGAGTGAGTGTGTATATGTAGGTTAGCATGATTTTTAGTCACACACTGACATCCAAAATTCCAGAAGTAAACCCCAGAAGTAGTAGCATGCAAACAACGGTTGGCCGATGGAAAGATGCCTAAGCCAAAAGCGGTTAGGAAATAAGATGCCAAAAGTAATGATATAAAGAATTTATAATGGCTAGGGAGCTTATCCCTACGTCCACTGTGGGTAAATTTTTGTTGCTTTGTTAAATAAGCTGAAATTAGCTTTTACAAGATCTAATTGGCACTGTCTACCATTAATGGTTCTTCATAAAATGCTTGAGTTTAGAAAAGTTAAAAAGATTACTAATGTGCACAACAGTATGCAACCGGGCTTTTAGGGTCAGATCTTATTCCTAGGGATATGTTCCTTATATTTATAGGCGACTTGCAGCTCTTTCATTAGTGTAGAGTTTGTCTCTTGGATTGCTGATTCAGCCCGCTTTTATGGCTAAGATTTGGACATGTGTCATCATCTGACTGCTTGTAGATTGACGAGAAATGTTGATGTGGCATTTATATATGTAGCTTTGAGTTTTTAACCTATATGTTTTGTATGAGTTTTAGGCTATTTAAACCATTGATGTAGATGAAGGCTTGATTTTGTATCAAGGTACTTTAGGCCTTAAAGAAAGACAGCTTTGGTCTCTTACATTGAGTTAGGCGCTCTCGGCCTATATACTTGGTTAGGGTTGATTGAGACTGTTTCTTGAGGTAATGACCGTAGGAAGGTCTCAGAATGTAGGTTGAAGGAAATTTGTAGCCTTGGAATTATAGAATGCTTGGATGCCTTTAGTCTTTCGGTTGAAGCTCGCTTTGAGGCCTATGCTTTTAGTTTGAGGTCAGTCAAGCGACTATTGCATTCAGTACTAGTGACAGAAGTAGTCATTAGTTTGAATCCCATCACCAAGCTTTGGGTTCATAGGCCATTATCCTTAGGACATTATCTAGGTATTTAATTCTTATGAGAAACTATACATATAATAGAACTTTTGAGCTTAAGCCAAAGATTCGCATTTTTGATATTTATGACCGGTGGTTGAATATAACCCAGTAAATATTATAATATAACACACCTTCCTAAAGTTTACTTCATACGATGAATATCAGGAAAATTAGATCATATTTTGTACTTAGCTATTTTGCTCTTTCTCTAATATGTTTTGGTTCTCCTAACTTTTACACTATTTAATGCCTGATAGAATCTTCAAAACAAATCTCATTGTACAGTGAGGGTTTTGAAAATCTAACATCATCGTATAGCGAGGAATTTAAAATTGTACCTCTTTATGACATTTTTAAAATATAACCTCATTGTATAGTGTGGATTTATAAGTTATACCGCATTATGAGGGTTTTGGAAATCTAACCTCCTGGTACAGTGAGAATTTAAAAGTTGTACCTCGTTATGAGCTTTTTAAAAATCTAACCTCATTTTATAGTGATGATTTGAAATTTGTACCTCGTTATGAGGGTTTTGAGAATCTAACTTGATTGGGTAGTAAGGATTTGAAAGTTGCCTTGTGTTACTCATATTTCTTGTAAAATAAAGAGATAGGCCGGCCCATTTAGAAGCTCATATCTTACTTGGCCTAACTACACAATGGCCTTATTTCTTTGCCCAACCCAGCTCCAATAGCAACAGTCAAAGCCCATGTGTCGTCCTCATCTATCGCACAACCCCTTGATTTTATGTTTCACCTACCAGGCCGGTCGGGCTCACTCGTAGAAGCATCTTATCCATTTCAACAAATCTGGCTGGTCAGTCTCTCTTACGGACAGTAGGCATGGTCGAGGAAGGCTATTCTTGCGGGATAAGGTCCAATGACGGTTGACCCAGCCGACCAAAAAAACCATCAAAACAACATCCTCTTTCGTCATCAACCTCAATCGAACCTGCCACCACTCATAGGAACCATATGGCATCCATTAACCATGCAAAAAAACCGTATAGATCCCTCGACAAGTGATGCACCATCCATGCTACATTATGGGGAGGTCGGTCTCCACTAGCGCAACTCATTTGACATAGGTGCCATTGTGCAATAGCCCCTCATATATTATGTTGATACCCTAGTACCTCTGCTACAGCCACTCTCTACTCCACGCCATCTGCCGTGTTTTAGGGATATTTCTACAGTATAGTTTGCCAGTTATCTACTCTACAATATTTAGGCCACTTGGCCCAATTGACATAATCATCAACTGTACATTATCAACAGCGGCCCAAGTTGTTTCCGAGGCGAATTATGGTCAATCTCAGCCGTCAAAATGTTGAATTCATTCATTACAAATTCATCATATATTGCCATTTCAAAAAAAAGAAAGAAAAACATTACCTTGTGACTAGAAAAGAGCATATTTATATTTTTAGTCACTTAACCCAAAGATTTTAGGCTATTGTAACCAAGGTAATAGAAATAGAAAAGCTCATAATAGTTGACGTTCATCATCTTCGGTCGAACCACTCTAAAAATTATTGTCTCTTTACTTTTTCACATGCAAGAATCACCTTATTTCCTATCTCTTAATCAAGATATTAGTTATCCATTCTTCCTAATATCTCCCTGTTAATAGAATTTCGAGGTTGATGAAGAACACAAACAACATATTGGCGCTAGAAGGAGAGCTCGAACCTCCGAAGCTTTCTTTCTTCAAACACCTATTATGGGCTATCGAGTTATTACCATGGAACTAGCTCCGAGACCTCAGGGCAACAATTCTAATAAGCATGAAACTAATGGTAACACTATTACCAGGCCTACACGGTCCCAGGATTCAACATGGACACATGGCGCCCCATGGTGCAACAAGTGACAAACATGGGCAATTTGACCCACGAAATGGAGAGTCTAAGGACAAGCTTGGACGCCCAGACAACGGTCGGCTTTGCCCCACCTACGGTTGAGCAGACTTCTCAACTAGTCCCTCGAGCTGCATACAGCCTCATAAGCACCACTGAAGCTTTGGGAAGGGTGGTCATGAAAAACCCACTCTAGAAGATTTGTGCCCACCATAGGAGCTCTCATGTTTTCCTGATGCAAGAGGACATCCATGATAACTGAGCGACTGATAGGTCATCGAACTCCATCGGCTGAAACACATCCGCATTCCAGTGCTTGGGGATAAGAAATGGAGCCGCGATTTTCGTTTTGAACACATTAATGGTGGAGAACAAGGTAAGGCCACAGGGCCTAGAGAATCGTCGGTTCACTCGCAATCGTAGCAGGAGATATTCCGACCCAGATCTTTGGAAAGGCGACCATATCCACCCAGGTCCCCATCGATACCTAGGAACAGGTTCCTACTCTAGCCAGTTTTCATCATTCTCCTTCAACAAATTTTTGCCATATATCATGGATGCCAGATAGATGACTAAGAAGCTTCTCCCCTGGGAGGGACAACCATCATCCACAACACGAGGAATCTGACCTTCGAGAATAGTTGATCACCCTGCATTAGCAGATGCACATGATCCAGACAAGGAGGTCTAGGGACGAGGGGTCCGATGGCGAGAACGGGGACCCTTTCTCTGAAGATATCATAGACCCATACAAGTATGATGGGAGTGTAGAACCATTTGATCACATCACCGCTTTTAAATCGATACCCGGGCTGGCAAAATCTCTAGCCATGCATAGTACCTCCTATTCCCCGCTACCTTGATCATAGGGCCAATTATGTTCCAACTTCAAGGCCCCCTTCTTCACATCAAAGACAAGGGTTATGATGTCCAACAAGCTAGGAAACATAAGGCTGGGCCCGAGCGAGTCCCTTTGCTCATACATCAATCGCTTTAATAAGAATTCAACAAGGGTGAAAGAGGCCAATAAGAACAGCTTGGTGGTAGCCCACTATTCAGGAGTGAAATATTTCTCCCGTATGTGGAAGGAATTACAAAAGTATCCCATTTCATCCCTTACTGATTTTCTCCAAATAGCAAATGGCATAATGAGAGTAGAAGAGGTGGATATCTCGAATAGTGACGATAAGGACAGTCAGAAGGGCAAAAAAGCTTAGGGAGGAAAATCATTGAAAGAATAATTAGAAGGAGAATGAAAAAAAGTGTTTAGATGATAGAGCCAGCTACAAACCTAGGTACATAAATTATGCAACCCTAAATTGTGATATGGAAACTATTTACATCGCCACTCCTGACCGCATGGATTTTCAACGGCTCCCTCCTCTTTGTCAAGGCGGAGGATGGAGCCCAAAGACAATGAAAAATACTGCAAGTTTCACCAGTTTAGTGGCCACTTGACCAATGAATGTTGGTACCTCAAAGACTAGGTAGAAATGTTAATTCGTAAGGGGGTGTTGGCTCGGTATGTTAGGAAGTAGGTGGAGCAATGTAACACTCTGCCGTATCCATTTGCCCTAACACAACAGTAGACGACAACAGCGTATCCATGATCAACACACTGATCATATCAATATCTGGTGGTCCGCATGTGGCGGACAATAGTCGAGGGTCCCAAGCCCACTATAGAAGGGAGATCTCGGATCATGTTTGTTCGGTGGATCTCCAAGCACCGATGGTTCCTCGGATCGAGGAAGATTCTATTAACATTGCCTTCACTGTAGAAGATAGAAGAGGGATTGGTTTCGCTTATCACAACACCATGGTCATTTCAATCAGCGTGGCCAATATGAAGGTCCACCGTGTCTTCATTGACAATGGCAGTTCCATCAACATGATGCTCAAAGATGTATTGGATAGAATAATGCTTCCCAGCTCCATCCTTACTCCCCATGCCTTACCCATTTACTAATTCGGGGGCGTTGGCATAGTGCATGTGGGGTTACATCCCATGTAGTCACTTTCGGTGAGGAGCTGCTAGTAGCAAAAATCCAGGTTCAGATCAATGTGGTGGACTGCCCATCCGCGTACAATATTCTAATAGGCAGGCCAACCCTAGTGGATATGGATGTGATAGTGGCTTACCATCACCTGACAATGAAATTCTTGACCGAGTGAGGTGTAGGATGTGTTTGGTTGAATAAGCAAGCCTTTAGAGATTATTATAGCATTTCGATACAATAAGCAATAAAGGATGTACTTAAGCTGCTGAAAGAAATGGAAACCATCGACATGGACACACTCGAAGGATTACCAAAGCAGCTTGTCACTTTTGTTCGCACCAAAAGCACCGTAGTTTTTGAATGCAAACCGCACATGTTAATTACCTCCATAGACCGAGATGATACACATGATAGAAATGCCCTCTCCTTAGCCAGCCTAAGCAAGACCATGGAGCTCATCGCCATATGGAATGAATAGGCTCACCCCCATTGGTATGCAGGGACAGATGATACTAGCACTCCTTCCTCTTTAGCACCAGACTCATCTGCCGAAGGCAGAGTTGGCGTTAGCCATTTGGCTCGGCCACAACTTTGTGTCGGTTGAGGATGTTATTAAGTATATGATATATGCATTGGACTTGTGTAACTTGGAGTAGAGTATTGAAGATAGTAATGATGATCTGCTTGATTCCTGGATGGGGATTTTGGTATAGAAGGTGGGCCACCAATGCTGCTAGACAAAGTCTTGGTGGATAGCCATGACCCCGGCAAGGTCGTCAATATAGGCGAAGAGTTAAGCCCGAAATTAAGGGACAAGCTGATTTCCTTTCTGAGGGAGAACAAGAATGTGTTTTCTTGAGGACATGCCGACATGACGGGCATCAACTCCTCGATTATATACCACGCCCTCAAGATCGAGCAGACAGTCAACCCCATCTAGCAGAAGAGACGATGACCTAACCCCGAGTAGCATAAGGTACTCAAAGAAGAGGTAGGAAACTCCTGGAAAATGGTTTTGTCTATAAGGCGACATACCCAGTTTGGGTGGCTAACCCAATACTTGTCCACAAACCTAATTGTGCATAGAGAACCTGCATCGATATTTAGATCTTAACAAAGTGTGCCCCAAAGGCAATTCTACCTTTCCTTGCATTGACCAGCTTATGGATGTGAAAAGCAAACACAAACTACTCACCTTCATGGATGCCTACTCTAGTTACAGCTTGGTTTGCATGGCCCTGACTAGGAGTATACCTTATTCATCACTAATGCTGGGCTGTACAGTTACCGAGTCCGACCTTTCAACCTTCTGAATGTATGTGCTGCATATCAAAGGCTTGTTAACTAGATGTTTGCCTAGTAGATAGGCTGCTTAATGGAGGTTTGTGTGGACAACATGTCAGTTAAATCTAAAAGGGCTGGGGGCACATGAAGAACTTGGCCGAGACTTTTATCATCTTCCACGGGTACAATATGAAGCTCAACCCCATGAAGTGTTCTTTCATGGTACGATCTAGGAAATTCCTCAGCATTGTAGTGACTGCCAAGGGCATAGAGGAAAACCCTGATAAGACTTGGGCGATCCAAGAGATGTATGTATTGTGCACGGTCAAGCAAGTACAAAGCTTGAATGGAATGATCACACCGCTCAACCACTTTCTATCAAAAGCCACCGACATTTGTGTACCTTTATTCAATCTAATTAAGAAGAGGAAGTCATTCGCACAGAAAGAAGATTGTACCAAAGCCTTTGAGGAATTAAAGAGACACCTGTCCATATCTCCCGTGCTTTCGAAGCTAGTTGATGGGGAGGATTTGTACCTATACCTTGTGGTAACCGACTACACGATCAGCTCCGCCTTGATCCGTGATGTGAAAAAGATCCAACACCTTGTATACTATGTAAACAAAGGGTTAACTAGTCCCGAGACGAGGTATTCCAAGTTAGAAAAAGGCATACTGCATACTCATGATTGCCCATCGACTATAGGTGTATTTCCAAGCACATCCCATCAATGTTCTCACTAACCAGCCCCTGAAGCAAGTTTTAAGTCGGCCCGACATAGCAGGTCGATTGTTAAAATGGTGTGTGGAGCTCGGACAGCACCATATCACCTTCCACCCCTACACCTCCATCAAAGGTCAAGCTGTGGTTGATTTAATAACAGAATGTTTCAATCCATACATCGACATTGAGAAAACGACAAGTAGTTTACCCTCTTAGTTGTTGTACACCGACAATGCATCTAATGAGAAAGACACGGAGTAGGGATGGTGTTGGTCACATCCGATGGTAAGGAACTCTACTTTGGCATCCTCTTATGCTTCAGGGCTACAAACAATGAAACCAAGCATGAAGTTGTCTTGGTCGGTCTCAAGATGGCAAAGGAAATGTGAGTGCAATCTTTACATGTGTTTAGTGACTCATTATTAGTTGTTAACCAGATAGAGGAATGTTTCCAACTTAAGGGCAAAACATGGAATTTTATGTGGAAGAGGCCAAAATACTCATTGGCACTTTTGCGGGTTTCAAAATAGAACAGATCCCTTGAGAGAGAAATGCCAAGGTCGACCAGTTGGCCAAGGCAGCTAGCAATCCTGAAGAAAGCATTCCTTGGGACCCTATGGAAGTACGAATACCCTTTATTATGAGCCAGTGGTGACTGCCATGGATATCAATGAAAAACGTACTCGGATTCCTGGATGACCCCTTTGATGAAGTATCTCACGAAAGGTGATTTGCTGCTTAAAGAAAGAAGGTTAGAAATATCCTATACTGAGCACCCCGGTACACTATTATGGATAAAAAGTTGTAACAATGGGGGGTATGACTCCCCTCCAAAGGTGTATGGCCAATGAAAAGGCCGATTAGATATTGGAAGAAATACACAAGGGCTTTTGTGGAGATAATGTCGGGGCAAAGCCTGGTAAAGAAAGATGCCTGATAAGGGTATTACTGGCCAACCGAGATCAAGGATGCAATGGATTATGTTAAGAGATGTGACCGCTGCCAAAGGTTAACCAAGATCCCAAGAGCCTCACCGAACCTCCTAACCCCTATGATGTCCCCTGGCTATTCGATACTTGGGGAATAGATCTAATCAACAAATTGCTGAATGCCAATGGTGGGTACAACCACACCATAGTTGCTATCGATTACTTCATAAAGTTGGTCAAAGCGGAGCCACTCAAAAGGGCCACCGCACCCAAAGTCCTTAACTTTATTATTGAAAACATTGTTAGGCGATTTAGGCTGTGGAAGAAAATCATAACCGACAATGGAACCCAATTCGAGAGTGGATTATTCTAGGGGTTCTACGACCGAAACAGAATAGAAAAGTGTTGCTGCTCAGTCATCCATCCCCAGGCTAATAGGTAGGTTGAGGCTGTTAACAAAACCATCAAGGTAATATTTAAGAAGCTCCTCACCAAGACAAAGGGAAATTGGGTTGAAGACTTGCCACTCGTACTCTAGTCCTACTGCACTGGCAGTCGCACATCAATCAGACATTCTCCATTCTCTCCGCCCTACGGGTAGTTATGCTATCCGACGAGGTCGATATACCATCCCCAAGGCACCTCACTCATGACCCCAAACAAAATGAACAGCTGCTCCAGATCGGGCATCACTACGCCATAGATTGCATACTGCAACACCAAAGAAGTGATGCAGGAAGTGCCAAAAAATGTTGCTGTAGGCTAAAAAAGGGCAAAGGCAACACTTTCTCGGTGATGCATTTTGCCGCGTTGCCGCAGACCTCAAAGGCAACATTTTGACTATCTAAGGCAACATAAGAAATATTGTTGCAATAGAACCCTATTTGGGTCTATAGCAACATCCATAGGTGTCTGTACCAACATTCCAAAATGTTGCTATAGATATTAACTTTCTGAATTTGTGGGGCCCACAATGTAGAGCATATTTGATTTTTTAATAGAAATAAATATTTATTTAATAAAATGCTATCGCACAGAATTTGATATTCAAACAGTAATTTATTTAAATAAATATTTTATTTCAACATTTAAAATAGTACAAATTTCTGACTCCACTATTTTACAATTCAATGATATATAACACTGATATTCACATATACAGATATTCCTCACTACATCACTCAATTCACTCATTACATATGCAGTTTCAATTTATACAGACACCGACACTGACAAATATATGACGAGCCGAGCCGAAGGCGAGCCGAGTGCCGAGCCGAAGGCGAGCCGAGAAGCGGGTCCGGGCGCAGCACCGGCGGGGGTCCGGGGCACCGCAGTCCCGGCGGGGATCGACCTTTTTGATTTCATCCGATTAGGTCGAACAAGTGGGCACCGCCCGATTCATCCGATTTCGGAAGATCGAGCCTTCTTTGAAACGACGTAAAATGATGCACCACACATACTTCTAAACCACCAGCCTCCATCCTCCAATTGCCTCACCAACAAACTATTTCACACAAAGTATCGAACACTTTTAGTGCATTACAAAATAGCTCTTCCAGTCATTCTCTATTCTATCTTTAAGGTGCAATATGGAAGACCACTCCAATCCAAATTCAACAATAGACCTCAAAATACATGAAGCAAGATGAAATTTTGAAACTTACCATTCGAAAACAGAAAATGCATAAATCCACAGTATCAAATATCACAAAATGAAAGAAAAAAAAGGTCAAAACAAACCGGAAATTAGACAGCCTGCTCTTCATTGGACTGCAGTGGTATCTCAAGCAACTCAAGAGGCACAGTCTCGACGCTCTTAGGTGTGTTCCTGGCAGCAACAGGAACAGCAAGAAAAGTCTTGGTCTTGTTATCGGCCTAATCTTTTCTAGCCCCACGTAATCTCCGACTTTAAATTTATTATCAGGATCGTGTGCTTGGTACCTATTCTTGATTCGAACTCTTCTCTTGTACTTCGGGTGTGGAGCTAAACGAACTACTTCAACTGCCAATTAAATAGAAAACGAAGTTGTGTCCTCTGAATACTGGAGTGGAAGATTGAATAGAAATGTAATAGCATCAGATCCGATTGGATTAAAATGGAACATCTTCTATACAGATTAGGGAAAACGAAATTAGGGATTTGGAAATTGGAAATTGGGGGTGAGAACGAAATGATTGAAAAGTAAAGCGGGAAAACGAAAATTTGGAACAAATTGTAGTGGTGATCCATTTTAACATTCGGATTAAATGTAGACCGTTGGATCGTATTCACGCGGATTGCTAATTTTATTAATTTTTTAATTTGAATACATCTATAGCTACTGCAACATCTTGTTGATACCTATGCTAACACCTTGAAGCGAGTGTTGTAATAGACAAAAATTAGCATACCTATCGTTACATTATAGCTAGCAACACCATGTAATTTCGTTGCAGTAGGCCATCTATGGCGTAGTGCTTCAAGGATTAGAAGAAAAGAGAGCAAAAGCTGCACTACGAATGAAGGAATACAAAAATATAGCCAAATATTATAATGCAAGAGTGAAGCTCCACCATTTCAAAGTCAAAGACTTGGATTTGCGCTGTGTCTTCACCAACACCAAGGATTCGACTTAGGGAGTCCTAGGGTCGAATTGGGAAGGCCCATATGTAGTCATTGCTGCCCTTTCCAGCGGCATGTACCATATCTCGAAACTAGATGGCTCCAACATATCCCGTGAATGGAACTTGGAATGCCTCCGGGTGTATTATGTTTAAAGATAGGAAACCATTATTATAAAGCCATGAAGTGTTGTTGCTGTTATAAAAAAAATATCACTTGTATCACCTGTATTTTTCTATCTGGAATATGAATGAGACACCTTGGAACATTCATGATTTAATAAGTCAACTGGAGCTTGCCCATATAAGCCCCCCACTAATTTTAGGACACCCTTAACATCGACTATCCGAAAGGGTCAGGCCAAATACATACCTTTACAACAAGGGAATATGCCCAATGGACCGCTTCATGGGGATGTGCAAGCCACTCAATGCTTCCTTCCTCGCCGAAGGAATCGACAAACCAATGGTAAGACCTCCAGCATTGGTCCCGATTCGTTCTCCCATGATGCTTCCCATCTCCCTAGTGGAATGGGACACTGGTGCCTTGGGGGTGCAGTTACCCATGTTGTAACTCCAAACCAGGCATCCCTAGTGCTTCTCCGTGGGGATGCACAAGCCACTTAATGCTTCCTTCCTCACTAGAGGCATCGAGGAACTAATGGAGAGGCCGCCACCACAGTGGTCCTGATTCGTTCGCTAATGATGTTGCCCGTCTCCATAGTAGGGCTGGGAACTAGTGGCTTGAAGGCGAAGTTACCTATATTGTAACTTCGAACCGGGCATCCATAGTGCTGCTCTATGGGGAAGCACAAGCCACTTAACACTTCCTACCTCACAGGAGTCATCGACAAACCGATGGGGAGACCGCCCCTGTAGTCGCCTGATTCATTCATCTATGACGCTGCCTGTCTCCCTAGTGGGACGGGGCATTAGTGCCTTGGAGGTGTAGTTACCCATGTTGTATCTTCGAACCAAGCATCCGTAGTGCTACTTTATGGAATGTGTAAGCCGATCAACGCTTTCTTCCTCACTAAGACCATCAGCAAACCAATAGCAAGACCGCACCCGATATAGTCCCCACTCGTTCGCCCATAATCTTGTTCACTTCCCCTTAGCTAGGCAACATACTAGCGACCTGGCAATATGGTTACCCATGACGTAACTCCAACACAGGCGCCAACCAACAGATTGCACCCGTCATTTAAATATGCAGGCCAAGCACCTCCGCCAAAAGATAAGTCTAACTTTATTTAAATAAACCCGTGCTCTTATTATGTTTTCATATGTTACCCTAGGCATGAGCTACTTACTTGTCCACTTGCAAAAACCGAAGCATCAGAGCATCTCAAGTTCGAATCGCAAAGATAAAAACAAGGTATGAGCATGCATACGTATTTAGTATGCATAATGTTTAATAAAAGAATACAAGGCAAACACAGGTAATCTGTATAAGTAGCGGATCATATCAACTTTCAACATGAAAGAAAATAAATAATGTTCAAAAATTACGTTCATAGCCTGACCAAGACATCGTCTAAACAAATCAAAAACCATATATAGACCAACCCCAAAAAAGCTTATGGAGGAGAGAGAGATGAGATGATATGGAAGTCATCATCAAAGACCAGTTCCTTATCTACTAGTGGAAGGTCCAAAGCAGTAGACCCACTTGTTCCGCCTGTCAGGGATGCAATCTGCTCGGGTGTGAGAACCATCAGAGGAAGCTTCCCAGTTGCTGCCATGTCTGCTGCAACCTCTACAAGGACCACCTAATACTCTTCTGAGGTGAGAAAAGAGACCATCAATAGGAGATGGAAGTTGGCTGAGACAATTATCTTTAACATCCTCTTCAACATGCCCTTCTACTGGTCATTTAAGGCTATATCTCCTTCCGGGAAGAATAACCTAAGTATGGCTGTAGCTTATCCCTCAGCCCATCTACATCATTGTGGCTTCTCTCCAGATCTGCCCTCAGTTGCTGGAGCTCCTCATCAAACCTCTTCCTCTTCGTAGTGAGATTATTGATAGTGGCCTCTCTGGCTCGCTCAGAAGCCTCTTCTATGTTTTCGACATCCTAAGCCCTTTTTAACAGCTCCTTCCTCTCTTCCTCCACTTGCTGGCATGCAGTCCTCTTCTCCTCCAACTGCCTCATCAGATCCACCAAACCTGGATGAATGCGACAAGCTCGCGTCGTTGCCTACATAATAAGTGGTTCAGATCATGAGTTGAAAAATGAAATTTTTACTAAGTATGAAGACTTACCAGATAAGCTTCCGACATATGAGAGTTGAGGACCTCCTCCACTCTGCCTCCTCTTAACATCTACCCTCCTCGATCGCTATCTCCTCATCCAGTGTCAGGTCAATCGACGAAAAATCTTACCCTCTTTCACTTGGCGGATAAGGGTTGGTTAGTATGTGCAATAGGTTATTAGGATCAAGTTAATGTGGTTGCATGGGCGTGTGTCTCCCCCACGGCAGCATTAAGATCACTACCTAGGTTTAAATTGACCGTTGCAAAAGACATGAGCACAATTTAACAAAGGAAAAGGAGAAATTAAAAGAGAAATAGTACAAAGCTATGCTACCCTTCATAGGTCGGTCCCCTAGTTGCCTCCTAATTAAAGGCGGATAGGGAGACCCCGTCCACTAGTTTTAAGATGTAACCTCATGGTGGTGTGTGCTAAAGGGCATGTTTTGGGTTACGTGTTCCGAAGAGCCATGGACGGAGGGGTTCTGGGAGGAGGATCCCATGATGGTCGACATATCTGGCTCTTGTGCTCGGTGTCTATCCTCCCCGCCTCGAACATCTTTTTCGAGCTGGTGTAACATGACGACCAATATATCATGGTATCACGACGAGGGACCATGACATCCTCCAAGAGGTTTGGATGATAGGATTCACACTGATCATCTCTAGCCTCAACAAGATTCTGACTTGGTGGCCTCATCCTCATCCTCACCCGCCATAACCATGGCTCCCCTCCCTCCAATCACGACCCCATCATCCTAGCTGATCATGGAGTGGGGGTCTAAATTGTAGAAATTCCTCCAAACATGGTCTACGTCGGGCTTAACAACCCGACCTAATGAAGGTTGACATCGTTTAAAATCATCAAAAGATTCCTTGTATGTTCTATGGTATCCTTGATTAGGCGGAGGTACCCCTACTATGTAGAGAGGCTTATCAGCTGACAAGGGTCACTTCAAAGGAAACATGGGAGATGATCATTAAAAGGACAACAATTAGGAGGAATTCCTTAATGAGCTAAGGAAAGCTTACAAGGCTTAGTAAATACCTGAGTGTTAAGACTCGGGTTGACGGTCATGGGGAAAAAGTATCGATCTTTGTAGTGTGGTATCTTGCTTAGGGTAGGAGAGTCAACGGCCTGAAGATGGTAGTAACCAGCTAGCTCATTTCTTTTCTACCTCTTGAGCATGAAAATCATACAGATAAGCATAGGATTAGGTTTAGTGTGGCCCAGCTTATGGTAAATAACATAGAGCCTGGCCAAAAGCTTGTAACTGTTCGGGACCAACTGGCTAGGTGCCAGCTAGTTTGCATTCAGAAACCTGATGAAGAATGGATGTGGGGGGAGGGTCGCCCCAACTTTCTTGTAAGCCAGAGACCAGGCGAAGTAGCTTAATAGGGTGTTGTTGGGCCGGTATGTATAAAGTGGGTAACCAGGAGCAATGTCCTTATAGCCGAAGTCAGCAAAAGAATGTTCTTGCTTGATCCGGTCCTCTCGGATCCAAAAGGCTCCCTATGGGGAAGGGACTATCGATCACTCGTGGAATCGTGTTTAACCATATGCAATTAATAGCAAGTCACCTAAGTTACTAAACTGCCCCAACCTATAAAAAAATATGTATAGTCTAAACCCTACGCTAATATAAGCGATTGGTCGACCTAGTCCAGCCTGTGAGTTCGGTCTGAATTTTTCCTACTCCTAGTCGAGTGATGGCAGTTCAAAAATAATGACGTCTAAAGGCCTAAGTTTCTTGTCATTGTTTATGGTGCCTGGCATTCAATGGCCACCATAGGTGGTACGACGACAACCTTCAAACACCAATAGCCGAAAAAAGGTTCGTTTATAAAGTTCATTAAGGAAAGGTTCTTAAAATTGGATGTATGATTTTAAGAAAATGCCATAGCAGCATGCAAACCAGAGAAACATCTGCAAAGAAAAATAAATAATAATAAATGACACTCATGCAAAGAACATAGCCTAGAAAGCACATGGATCAAAGTTAAGAGAAGAATAACTTACTGGTGATTCAATTGGATTTGGATGAATAGATCAATTTTTCTACGATAGACAGTTCGGCTCTATAGTCCTCTAATGGCAGAATACCTTTAAAAAAACCAAGTAGAGGTTGCGGAATAGGAGAGGTAATGGATATATCCAAGAAGGGAAGCAACATGGGTTGATGGATTCGCCATGTATAAAGAAATCCGAACCGTATAGGCGTAATCATTACGGCTATCAAGTCCTCACATCAAAAGGTGATTTTCTCATGCCGGGCATAGAAAATCAATCGCCTCCACTAGTTATATGATGACACGTGTGTTTAACCGGCTAATTTCTAATCAGTTTAGAAAATAACCGATCAATTTTAGTTAAAAATAATCGCAAGCGCACGGCGTATGATTGTAGCACGCATGCGAATACGGGTCGATTCGTAGGGAATTGTATTGATTTTACAATTTCTACTCAATCAAATTAAACCAGAAGTTTGAAAATTGCGTTAAGCTAAAAAAATGCAAAAACTAACAAAAGCTAAAATGGATAAAAATATGAGAGTTTGAAGGCAATTTAGAGGCAAATCCACTCTCATGATCACATAAATCAACACAACATGAAATTATGATCTCTTTTTTTGATCATTAGTGAATTTAATTAATGTGTTTATCATAAGTATGGAATATTTGTACTATTAATTAGCCCAATATTAACCATCAAACTATAGCACACCCATTAAACCACTTCTTAACTCCCATGAAAACGTTAATGAACTTGAAAATAAAATCTATTCTAAGCATGATCTATTAACTATTGATTAGAAATATAGACCATCAAATTTTGATTTTAAAATACACTTCATTACCATAATCATATGTTGATGAAGAGGTAATTTGTGTTTTTGTTTATTTAAGCATAGCCTATTTGGTGTCAACAACATAGGCTATCAAATTCAAAACTAAAACAACAAGTTTAACCACATCAAACATTTCCATTAAGCACAAAAAGAGATCAAAAATAGGCATAATGTTGAATCTACATGATTAAGAGAGCTTCATTACCCCTAAATTGAAGGGGTTTAGCCTCTCATATTTGTTACTAATTCAATAAATATAGATTGCAACATGAAACTAAAACATGAAGAAAATGCAAGCTAATTAAAAAGAGAGATAATTAAAATGAAATAAAAGCTAATCTACTAGCATAAGGAATAAAACTAAGTTACTAACATAAGAGGAAAGAGAGCATGTAAATGAAAAGAGCATGAATTAAAATTTGCATATAAGAAAATTACATGAAAGAAAATGGCTAAGTAGCCATGAAAAAGAAAAGAGAATTATTTATTTATTTTTGAGCCTAAAACTAAACTAACTAAAGAGGAGGCTAAGAGCATAATTACATGAACATATAGGGTATTTATACAAGCCTAAAACCCTAATCCAATTTTTGGAAACTACCCAAACTACCCTTGAGGAAGTATGGCCTCCAAGTTGTCATTAACATGAGCATAATCCACCATTACATGTGCATGTAACTTTAATCTTCATTAGCATGTGCATTAGCTCCTAATTGTACATTGTGGTAAGTGGGTAGGTGGGGTCCTCTATGTTGTCATGAAATGAATTATTTCCATCTTCATTTGCTTGTCTTCTCTTGTGCATGCATACTTTCCATGAAGCCTCTTGTAATTTCCATCCAATTTTCCTACAAATAAAAATAAAATGTGAAAATAAATATTCTCAAATTAATATATGCACAAAAATGACCATTTTACCCCTATATGAAGATGAATAAATGATGATTTGAAAATAAATTGAATTTTGGTTTAAACATGTTAAAACACACTATATGCTCATTTATTTAATTAAATTAGACTAAATATGGAAGTAAATATATGCACATTTATGTGCACATCAAATACTCCCACACTTATCTTTTTATTCATCCTCGAATAAACTAAAACTAAGATAAATCCATTTTCGGAGGAAGCATGATTGCATTGAGCGTATGCAATAAGCCTTTAACCTCTTGGTTTTCCTAGTAGGACGAGTGTTGTCTCGTGAGGGTTTTCAGCGGATACTACCCATAAAATCCAAGTGCAAAGTGAAAAATTCCTAAATGCAAGATTTATTTACAAAGATATGGATGCAAGTTTTTGAAAATATTTACAAATGAAGGATTTACTTTTAAATTGACACGAATAAGTTAAATATAAGTTTTGGTCATCATCATGAAATTTTAGTCATTTAACTTGTCAAAACATCCAACAAAAATTAAGTAATCATCACAATTAGATTCTAGTTTGGCTAGTTGTCTCTGTTGATAACATAGTGTAACTATGAAATAGACCCTTAGTTGATTATCAAAGTTTATCAAAGTGGTACTTTCATTTCTTTTAAATAACAAGTCAAATCAAATAAGTAAAAATAGTGCTTGGATTTCAATTGCTTACTTTCTCTTATTTGAAAATTTTATTGATATTAACAATATTTAAATATGCCTAACTTAGAAAATTGAGGCTAGATATATTACCCATGCACTGCCTTTCGGGCTTACATGAGGGGAATATAGAGCGTGGCGAGTGAACACACAAGTGTGTATACCTATTGACTGATGGTATATGTGTGTATATGGTGATGAGGTTTTCTGGTTGTTGTTTTGTTCAGGTGAGTGTTTGATTATGCTGAAGTTTTGTGAAGTGTTGATTTGATGAAAGGTGACTGGTGATGGACTGTGATGATGGAGATTGTTTTGATGGTATTGCAGTGGTGGGAAAATATGGCAGAGTGTTTACAGAGGTGATGTTGTGGTTTGTTGATGGTAGAGGAGGTCTGATGTGTTGTAGAAGTGGTTGATGTTTGGTATGTGTTTGACAGAGGAGTATGTGGAGAGGTTTAGGAAGGGTGAAGTAAATGTTGTCTGGAGTGTTTTGAGTTAACACAGTTGTAAGCAGAGAAGTTGTAAGAAGAAGGTAATAGTGTGGTGCAAGAAGAAGGCAATAGTGTTGCAAGAAGAAGTTGTATGATGTGAAAGCAGAGAAGTGTTTTTGCAGTGGGTGATGGGGTAGTGGATTGATATGTGCACAGTGCACACTAATATGAACAGAGCTGTGTTTTTTTTAAGCAATGTAAACAAAAGAAGGGAAAGAAACTTGTAAATGTAAAAATGTAAATGGAATGCAATAAAATATTTTTGCTTTTTGAAATGAACTTGTGTATATATTTTTTTGTTTTTGTTTTTGGTTTTTTAATAATATGAAAATGCAAATGGAAAAGGAAACTAGAACAACAAGCACACAAGCAAAATGTCACAAAAATCACACACAAACACACAATTTTTTTAAAATGCAATACACATACAAAATGAAACATACAAAAATCAATCAAAAATAATTCGAAGAATAGAAAATAAAATCAAACTAATTTCCTAGCAACGGCGCCAAAAATCTTGTTTAAACGACTAATTTCCTATCGGCTTAGAAAATAGCCAATCAACTTTTAATTAAAACTTAACCGCAAGCGCACGGCGTATGATTGTAGTATGTATGCGAGTACGGGTCGATCCACAGGGAATTGTATTGATTTTAAAATTTCTACTCAATCAAATTAAACCAAGAGTTTGAAAATTGCGTTAAGCTAAAAAAATGTAAAAACTAACAAAAGCTAAAATGGATAAAAATATGAGAGTTTGAAGGCAATTTAGAGGCAAATCCACTCTCATGATCACATAAATCAACACAACATGAAATTATGATCTCTTTTTTTTGGTCATTAGTGAATTTAATTGATGTGTTTATCATAAGTATGGAATATTTGTGTTATTAATTAGCCCAATATAAACCATCAAACTATAACACACCCATTAAACCACTTCTTAACTCTCATGAAAACGTTAATGAACTTGAAAATAAAACCTATTCTAAGCATGATCCATTAACTATTGATTAGAAATATAGACCATCAAATTTTGATTTTAAAATCCACTTCATTACATAATCATATCTAGATGAAGAGGTAATTTGTGTTTTTGTTTGTTTAAGCATAGCATATTTGGTGTCAACAACATAGGCTATCAAATTCAAAGCTAAAACAATAAGTTTAACTACATCAAACATTTCCATTAAGCACAAAAAGAGATCAAAAATATGCATAATATTGAATCAACATGATTAAGAGAGCTTCATTACCCCTAAATTGAAAAGGTTTAGCCTCTCATATTTGTTATCACTTTAACAAATGTAGATTGCAACATGAAACAAAAACAAGAAGAAAATGCAAGCTAATTAAAAAGAGAGCTAATTAAAATGAAATAAAAGCTAATCTACTTGCACAAGAAATAAAACTAGGCTACTAACATAAGAGGAAAGAGAGCATGTAAATAGAAAAGAGCATGAATTAAAATTTGCATATAAGAAAATTACATGAAAGAAAATGGCTAAGTAGCCATGAAAAAAAAAGAGAATTTTTTGTTAATTTTTGAGCCTAAAACTAAACTAACTAAAGAGGAGGCTAAGAGCTTAATTACATGATCATATGGGGTATTTATACAAGCCTAAAACTCTAATCCAATTTTTAGGAACTACCCAAACTACCCTCGAGGAAGTGTGGCCCCCAAGTTGTCATTAACATGAGCATAATCCACCATTACATGTGCATGTAACTTTAATCTTCATTAGCATGTGAATTAGCTCCTAATTGTACATCATGGTAAGTGGGTAGGTGGGGTCCTCCATGTTGTCATGAAATGAATTATTTTCATCTTCATTTGCTTGTCTTCTCTTGTGCATGCATACTTTCCATGAAGCCTCTTGTAATTTCCATCCAATTTTCCTACAAATAAAAATAAAATATGAAAATAAATATTCTCAAATTAATATATGCACAAAAATGATCATTTTGCCCCTATATGAAGATGAATAAATGATGATTTGAAAATAAATTGAATTTTGGTTTAAACATGTTAAAACACCCTATATGCTCATTTATTTAATTAAATTAAATTAAATTAAATATGGAAGTAAAAATATGCACATTTACGTGCACATCAGCTTGTCATGGCATTTAATGCGACATTAAATACATGAGTGATAAGCTCGCCCTCACGAATGGGCATGTGCTTATGGGGCAGAATGTTGCTTGTATTTCTCACAGAATAAAGAGACATGCCGGCCCACTTAGAAGCCCCTATATTACTTGGCCCAAATGCACGATGGTTATATTTCTTTTCTCAGCCCAGCTCAAATAGGAATAATCAATGCCCATGCGTTGTCCTCATCCGCCGCATAGTCCCTAGGTTCTATGTTTCACCTACCAGCTCGGTCGGGCTCACTCATAGAAGCACCTCATCAATTTTGAAAAAACTGCCTATTTAATCTTCGTTATGGATGGCAAGCATAGTCGAGGCGGGTTACTCTTGGGGGATGAGGTCCAAGTGCGATTGACCTAGCCGACCAGCAAAACCATCAAAACAACATCCTCATTCGTCATTAGCCTCACCTGAATCTACCACCACTTATAGAACCACCTGATGCCCCTCAAACATGTCAACAAACCATCAAGCTCTCTTGATAAGAGATGCACCATCTATGCCACATTATGGGAAGCTCGGTCTCCAATAGCACGGCTCATCTGACAAAGACGTTGTTGTGCAGTATCCCCGTATATTATTGATGCAGCCCAGGTTGAAGTCTTAGGTCGTGTATGACCTAAGAAAGTGATAGGTCGCGAACGACCTAGCGACCTACGACCTAGTGAAGATCGCCTACAAGTTAGCGGGCTAACGCATCAGAAATTCCAACGACCTAACTTTGCAGTGCAACATGGTGAAAGTTTAAGTCGCAAACGACCTAACTTGTTTTTAGGTCGCATACGACCTAACGAGCTGAGGTATAGGTCGCTGGAACGACCTAGCAAGTTGGAAAACAAGGTGCTACGACCTAACAAGTCACGACCTATGATAGGTCGCAGAGAAAGGGAACGACCTAAGTTAGGTCGCGGGGAGATGTGGAGAGATAGGTCGTTCACTATAGGTCGCGAGGTCTTAGGTCGTGAAGACTTAGGTCGCGAAGATTTTCTGAAGCGCTTCTTTTAAGTCGCGCTGATGGGGATGCCGTTCATTTTAGGTCGCTCGCTCCAGATGTCGTTCATTGTTAGGTCGCGCGCAAAGTAAGTCGTATGCCGCCTGGATATGTAGGACCGCTATCTCTTAAGTCGCTTGGTTTTTAAGTCGCCTTTGTTTTAGGTCGCATTTGTTGTTAGGTCGCTGCCGACGTATACTAAGTCGTGCATGTTGAGTCGCAAGTTGTAATGTGTTGTGATGTTTTTAGGTCGTGATGTTTTAGGTCGTGGCCGACCTAAGTGTTGTACATTTTCTATAGTGTGTGTTGTAACTTCTATAAATAGGCCGGTGGTGCCATTTGTAATAGTTTAGTTGATTTGAAATAAAAACTTTGTTTTGTTAGCTTTGTGCTTTCACCAAATTGGTAGTCGAGTGTAATCTCCTATCTCCACTCTCGGATAATCGAGTGCGCTCGATTCAACGACAGCTGAAGCCGATTCACGGAATCTAGTGCGCTAGATCAACGTGTGAAGAATCACAGATCTTTGAACCCGGTATCGTGCGCGATCAACGAGTTCGGGATAGCTAGAATTCGGTATCTTCGGATCAACGAATTCGGGCATTTCAGTATTCATCAATCCATCGATTGCTACTTTCATCGATCTACCTTGTTTTTGTATAATCCGCTGCGTCAGTTTTGGTATCAGAGCTTGTTTTAGCCAATCATAGCTAAATCGAGTCTTGGAGCCGATTTATTGAAGAATTAGAGAGGCCGAGCTACATCAAGCAAAGCCGAGTCAAAATCGAAGTGTTGGAGATTGAAATTTGCATCATTTTGAGAAGTTGTGTTCATCATATTTTTGCAACAAGGTTGGAGTTTTCGATCCACATCACTTTGGATCAAAGTTTGAAAGGTGTTTGAATTTTGAAGTATTTGTGAAGATTTCAAGCATGCCGCCAAGAAGAGCTAATCGACATCAAAACGTTGAAGCATTGTATCGAAGAGAAGAAGCTGATGAGATGGAGCAAAGAATCAATGAAAACTTTAGTGAAAAGCTTAACGATGGAATTGGTCAGTTAGAGAAGATGATGTTAGAGATGAATCAGAATCGGAGAAGGGTATCACCTGAATCTAATCATGGGGGAAGTAGAGTCTCACCACAATCCAATCGAGAAAGAAGTGTTGATGATGATCAAAGGCGTGGGAGGAACGTGAATGATCGAGAACGGAGGAATGTCGATAGAAGGGATGTTGGAGGAAGACGTGATGGTAGCAGAGATGTTGGTGGTCAGGATCGACATCGATATACATCCGATTTTGAAGAAGAGTATGATGGTGGAAGTGTTCATGGACAAGGACGTGGACAAGGAAGAAATCAATCGGAGTATGATCATAAGTAGGAATCTGGGATGAAGACTGAAATTCCAGAATTCAAAGGAGGTATGCAAGCTGAGGAGTTTTTGGATTGGTTGTCTAATGTGGAGGAGATTTTTGATTTCAAGGAAGTTCCAGAACATCGTAGAGTGAAGTTGGTTGCTACAAGGTTGAGAGGTAGAGCTTTGGCATGGTGGCAGCAAACCAAACTTACACGTGAACGGATGGGGAAGTCAAAGGTTGAATCATGGGAAAAGATGAGGAAAATGATGAAAGCCACATTCTTACCTTATAATTATCAATCGCTTATGTATCAGAGGTTGCAAAACTTGAGACAAGGGACGAAATCTGTGAATGACTATGCTGACGAATTTTAACAACTAATTGCAAGGAATGATATTATGAAGACAGAAGAACAATTGACAGATAGATTTGTTGGAGGGTTACGAATGCAGATTGAAGATATGGTTAACATGTTTGATCCTAGATCTGTAGCGGAAGCACACCAGAAGGCGTTGGCTTGGGAGAAGCAGGGAAGACGAGGTGGTGGTGTGTTTACGAATTCCAACAATCAAGCAAAGGGTGTTAGTGGAAGTTCCAATGTTACAAAAGCTGCTGCAAAACCAGTTGTGAATGAAGTTGCTAAGGCGAAAGTCAATAACGGTTTCAAGTGCTATAATTGCCAAGAAGTGGGCCACAAGAGTAATAAATGTCCAAAGCCGAAGAAGAGAGCTATGATAGCGGAGGTTGAGGATGAAGAAGCTGAATGTTCCAATTCACCACCTGATGAGGAGGAAGAAGAAGTGTCAGGAGACGAAGGTTGTAATCTGATGATGAGGAGGTCTTGTTTGACACCAAAGCTAGAGGAGGATTGTAGTTGGTTAAGAAGCAATATTTTTCAGTCGACATGTACCATTCTGGGAAAAGTTTGCAAATTTGTTATTGATGTTGGAAGCTGTGATAATATAATTTCTTCAGAAGCTGTGAGGAAGTTGGCATTGAAGACTGAGAAACATCCGAAACCGTACAAGTTGGCTTGGTTGAGGAAAGGCGGGGAGGTGAAGGTTGGACGAAGGGCTTGTGTTAAATTTTCAATTGGGAAGAAATACAAAGATGAAATTTGGTGCGATGTTGTAGATATGGATGTCTGTCATTTGTTGCTGGGGAGACCGTGGCAGTATGATAGGGCGGTGCAACAATATGATGGGCGTACCAACAGTTATAGTTTCATGTTTGAAGGCACAAAGATTACTCTAGTTCCAAAGAAGCGACAACAGGAGGAAAACAAGTTGGAGGAGATTGAAGAGCTTAAAACTTTGTTATCTTTGAAGGAGTTTGTGAAGGAAGTAGAGGAGGAGCCTGAAGTATTTTTATTAATCGGACGGGAGAGTCAGGGAGTGGTGGAAATACCAGAAGAAGTAAAACCAGTACTAGAAGAGTTTGATGAAGTATTTCCAGAGGAGTTGCCAAAGGAGTTACCGCCACTAAGAGACATTCAACATCAAATCGATCTTGTTCCAGGAGCAATGTTGCCGCATAGACCACATTATCGAATGAGTCCGAAGGAACATGAAGAATTGAGGAGGCAAGTGGAAGAATTGCTTGAACAGGGGCGTGTGCAGGAGAGTTTAAGTCCTTGTGATGTACCAGCTTTATTGGTACCCAAAAAGGATGGAACGTGGAGGATGTGCACAGATAGTAGAGCATTGAATAAGATCACAGTCAGATACAGATTTCCGATGCCGAGGCTTGATGATTTATTGGATCAAATCAGTGGGTCCGTAATCTTTTCTAAGATAGACTTGAAGAGTGGTTATCATCAGATTCGCATTAGACCAAGGGACGAATGGAAGACAGCATTCAAGACGAGGGAAGAATTGTATGAATGGCTGGTAATGCCGTTTGGTCTATCGAATGCACCGAGTACATTCATGAGGGTGATGAATCAAATTTTCAGGCCGTACATTGGGAAATTTATGGTGGTGTATTTTGATGATATTCTGATATATAGTGGAAGTCCAGAGGAACATTTAAATCATCTGAGAGAAGTGCTAATGGTACTATGACAAGAACAATTTTATGCTGCAACGAAGAAATGCGTGTTCATGACGCATAGTGTTTTATTTCTGGGATATGTTGTATCAGAGGGAGGAATACAGGTTGACCAGAGTAAAGTCGAAGCAATTAGAGATTGGCCACCGCCCAAGACGATAACAGAGGTTCGGAGTTTTCATTGGTTGGCTTCATTTTATCGGAGGTTTATTCCACACTTTAGTAGTGTGATGGCGCCTGTGACTGATTGTATGAAGGGTAAACAGTTTGCATGGACAGAGGAAGCCGGGGATGCTTTTGGGAAGATCAAGGAGTTGCTGATGTCTGCACCAATTCTAGTATTACCAGATTTTCAGTTGTTATTTGAGCTACACACTGATGCGTCAAAGGTTGGGATTGGAGGAGTGTTGAGTCAGAGGGGACGTCCGATTGCATATTTCAGTGAGAAGTTATCACTAGCAAAGATGAGATACAGTACATATGACGTGGAGTTTTATGCTGTTGTACAAGCTATTAAACACTGGAGACACTATCTATTTCAGAAAGAGTTTGTTCTGTATACTGATCATGAGGCGTTGAAGCATTTACAAGGGCAAGACAAGATTTCAGCGAGACATGCATTGTGGATTGCATATCTGTAACAGTTTACGTTTGTTGTGAAACACAAATCGGGGGTGACGAATCGTGTTGCGGATGCGTTGAACAGAAGGAATCATTTGTTGACTACAATGAAGGTCGAAGTGACAGGATTTGATGTGCTACCAGAATTATTCGTTGAAGATCCTTACTTTATGAAGTTTGTAGATAAAGTCAAGAATGGGGAAACGGATGAGTTCATGATGGTAGATGGTTTTCTGTTCAAAGGAAATCGATTGTGCATACCTGATTGTAGTTTGAGAATGAAGATTGTAAAAGAGCTACATGCAGAATGACATGTTGGGAGAGACCGTACATTACAGTTGATTTCACAGTCTTACTTTTGGCCATCAATGAGGAAAGAAGTGGAAAGGTTTGTGGAACGATGTCATATCTGTCAGGTTTCGAAAGGAACTGCGACCAATGCTGGATTATATATGTCATTACCTATACCAACTAAGCCTTGGGTTGATGTGAGTATGGACTTTGTGTTGGGGTTGCCAAGAACACAGCGTGGTAACGATTCCATTTATGTGGTGATTGACCGATTTTCGAAAATGGCACATTTTATTGCTTGTAAGAAAACGGCGGATGCTGTTCATGTTGCTCAATTATTTTTCAAGGAGATATATCGACTTCATGGATTGCCAGAATCTATTGTGTCGGATAGGGATACTCGTTTCCTGAGTCATTTTTGGCTAAGTTTGTGGAAGATGGTGGGAACGAAGTTGAACTTTAGCAGCGCTTATCATCCGAAAACGGATGGACAGACCGAGGTTGTGAACAGATCATTGGGAAATTTGTTTAGATGTCTTGTGCAAGACAATCTGAAGAGTTGGGATGTGAAGTTATGTCAAGCAGAGTTTGCTCATAATCATGCGGTGAACCGTAGTACGGGTTTCAGTCCATTTCAGATTGTATATTCTAGTTTGCCAAAGGGGCCGTTGGAGTTAACAGTCATACCACAACCAAAGAAGACAGTCAAGCGAGCTGTTGATTTTGTTGAAGGATTGACAGAGTGTCATAGAATCGTTCAAGAACGATTAAAAAAGGCGAATGAGAAATACAAACGATCTGCAGATCTGAAGCGAAGGAGTGTTGAATTTAATGAAGGTAATTGGATTTATGCAGTGTTAACAAAGGATCGTTTTCCGGTGGGAACATACAATAAATTGAAAGCACGGAAGATTGGTCCAGTAAAAATTTTGAAGAAAATCAATGAGAACGCATATCAATTGGAATTGTCGGATAATGTTCATACTTCTGATGTGTTTAACGTCAAACACTTAGTTCCGTACCATGGGAATGAGTGTGTTACGGAGGAGGAAGATGCAAATTCGAGGACGAATTTCTCTCAACCAGGGGAGGATGATGCAGCCCAGGTTGAAGTCTTAGGTCGTGTACGACCTAAGGAAGTGATAGGTCGCGAACGACCTAGCGACCTACGACCTAGTGAAGATCGCCTGCGAGTTAGCGGGCTAACGCATCAGAAATTCCAACGACCTAACTTTGCAGTGCAACATGGTGAAAGTTTAAGTCGCAAACGACCTAACTTGTTTTTAGGTCACATACGACCTAACGAGCTGAGGTATAGGTCGCTGGAACGACCTAGCGAGTTGGAAAACAAGGTGCTACGACCTAACAAGTCACGACCTATGATAGGTCTCAGAGAAAGGGAACGACCTAAGTTAGGTCGCGGGGAGATGTGGAGAGATAGGTCGTTCACTATAGGTCGCGAGGTCTTAGGTCGTGAAGACTTAGGTCGCGAAGATTTTCTGAAGCACTTCTTTTAAGTCGCGCTGATGGGGATGCCGTTCATTTTAGGTCGCTCGCTCCAGATGCCGTTCATTGTTAGGTCGCGCGCAAAGTAAGTCGTATGCCGCCTGGATATGTGGAACCGCTATCTCTTAAGTCGCTTGGTTTTTAAGTCTCCTTTGTTTTAGGTCGCATTTGTTGTTAGGTCGCTGCCGACCTATACTAAGTCGTGTATGTTGAGTCGCAAGTTGTAATGTGTTGTGATGTTTTTAGGTCGTGATGTTTTAGGTCGTGGCAGACCTAAGTGTTGTACATTTCTATGGTGTGTGTTGTAACTTCTATAAATAGGCCGGTGGTGCCATTTGTAATAGTTTAGTTGATTTGAAATAAAAACTTTGTTTTGTTAGCTTTGTGCTTTCACCAAATTGGTAGTCGAGTGTAATCTCCTATCTCCACTCTCGGATAATTGAGTGCGCTCGATTCAACGACAGCTGAAGCCGATTCACGGAATCTAGTGCGCTAGATCAACGTGTGAAGAATCGCAGATCTTTGAACCCGGTATCGTGCGCGATCAACGAGTTCGGGATAGCTAGAATTTGGTATCTTCGGATCAACGAATTCGGGCATTTCAGTATTCATCAATCCATCGATTGCTAATTTCATCGATCTACCTTGTTTTTGTATAATCCGCTGCGTCAATTATGCTGACATCTTAGTACCTCTGCTATAGCGACCCCCTACTCCACATCGTCGATCTCGTTTTAGGGACATTTCCACAGTATGGTTCACTAGATATCTACATCTACATCATGTAGGCCACCTGTCTTCCCAATTGACATAATCATCAACTATACATCATCAACAGTGGCCCAGAGTATATTTTCAAAGTGAATTTAGGTCAATTTCAACCGTCCAAGCGTCGAATTATGTCACTACAATACATCATATATTGCTATTTCAAAAAAAGAGCATAACTTTAGCCTAAGACTTAAAAGCGGGTCTTTATATTTTTAGTCACTTAACCTTGGGATTTAGGCTGTTGTAACTAAAGTAATAGAAATAAAATAGCTCTTAATAGTGGACGTAGACCATCTTCAGTCGAACCACTCTAAAAACTGTTGTCTCTTTACTTTTTTGACTACAAGAATCGCCTTGTTTTCCATCTCTTAATTAAGATAATGGTTATTCGTTCTTTTTAATATCTCTCGATAAACACAATTTCGAGGTTGACAAAGAATGCAGTCAACACCCCATTATGAGGGTTTTGAAAATCTAACCTCATCGTATAGTGAGGGTTTGGATATGGTATCTCGTTATGAGGGTTTTGAATGTCGAAGGCTGTATGAAGCATGGGCCCGAGGGAAAATTTGTTTATATGCCGAAGGCTATGTATAGCCATTGCCGTAATGGCAAAATTAACTTATCCTTATTGAATAATGAGGATTTTAAAGTGAATTTGGAATTCTTTCCTTGTGATGAGGGTTTGAAAATAGATTTTGAAAATCTAACCTCGTGGTGAAGGTTGTTGCCTCATTGAGGACTTGGAAGATATCCTTTGGAATATTTACCTCTTTACGAGGGTTATGGAAAATGGATTTTGAAAACCTTTTTACCTTGTTATAAGGGTTGTGCCTCATTTTTGAGGGATTTAAAACATAAGGGACATATTAATTACAACCATTGGAAGGATAACTATGACATACTGTAATTCAGTCCATGCTAGCTGGACGATAATTAGAGGAACCGACCGAAGCCACTTGGTGTATTACTCTTCGGATTACATGTGGTATCTGTGAGGATTTTATATGGGTGGTTCTTTTTGTTCAAGCTGAATTTCTAGGCAAGTGCAAATTTTCATAAGGACTTTGCACTTCCAGTCCTTTATGATCTGTTAACCTTCTCGCCTTTTGTAAATACCTACTTTGATTTTAGAAATATTAAGATAAAAGCTTCTACTTGAGGTTTAGAATTAACCATGAATATAATTCATTACTTCGGTTTTACTATGATGGTTTGCTGTTTAGAGATCATCAGATTACTACGTGGATTACAAAGTAAAATGCATCCTTTCATAAGTTTTATGTTTTTGACCGGAGCTAAAAAATGTATTACGATTAGAGTTTTCAGGAAACCATTAGTGCCAAAAGGCTCAAAACTATTGTTTAAAGAGATCACAACCTCATAAAGTTGCAATGATCAAAGGCAACGTCGTTTTGGGTTTTGATGCTTATTTCCAAAAACCATAAAATAGGTTGAAAATTTATGAAAAATAGCCAATCTAGTGGTGAGACTTTGTTTTTTAAAATCTTAACACAATTCTGGTCATTGAGACCAGGTCTTACATGTGGGTCTTCTTGGAAAATTACTTTGTGGTAGTTTCTGCCTATGAGTGCTAATTAGCTATGGTTAACTCTTACATGCCGCAGCTTTGACATGGCTAACTGTTTGCATGCCACTAACTGAACATGGCAGACTATTTGCTTGCCATTACTTGGACATGGCTAACTATCTACATGCCACAACTCATACATGGCTTTCTTTTTGCATAATAATACTTTCCATAGCTTACTCTTTGCATGACACTACTTGGCCAGAGCTCACTTTTAAAAAATTCATTGCGTGATACTATCCGACCACCGCTAAGATACGTGATGTATTTGAAAGTTTTTGAAACTTACATGATACTACTTGATTATTGCAAAAATACTTGATATAACTTTGAAATTGGTATGATGCTACTTGATCATGGTGAAAATACTTGATATAACTTCAAAATTCGCATGATAGTACTTAATCATGGTGAATATACTTAAAATCAATGATAGATTTGAAAATATTATTTCAATGATAGTCTTGTGTTGTGATAATGTTTCAGATGCTCGACATTCCATGTCCGAGGTATTATGTTGCAGCCTGGTCTCTTTAATCGGTAAGCTCCGGGAGAAATTATATCATGGATAATTAGAGGCCTTTCCTAATTAGATCGAGGGGTTCTTCTGCTAGATCTTTGGTGTTTGGAAGGATTTAATAAAGGACTAGGTCTCGTCTTTTGAATTTTGAGTTTGAACCTGTTGATTATAATATCGGGTCATTCAACGAATGTATTCTCTCATTCTTAACACAGTTCTATCATAAAGTTCTAGTAGGAAGTCTAGTAACTCATTTCAAAGTTCTACATTTTGATGTGTACTGTAGTATAATCTTTAATGAGAGGCTATTTCGAGCTCTACCAGAAGCATGGCTTTGTAGTCGTAGACTAAAAAGAAAGGGATATGCCCCATTGATGACCTGAAACTTGTTCTATAGACCCATAAGTTAAAAGCAATTCATTTTTCCAGTTATCTTTAGCTTGGTTCAGGTGCTTCTTTAGATAAGATTTTATTTTTTTGTTGGCTATTTCTACGGCACCGTTAGCCTATGGATGAGCCATTAAGGAAAATATTCTGATTATGTCATGGTCTTGGTAATATTCGGGAAACTCTCAATTTTCAAATTTTGTGTCATTATATGCTATGATCTTGTTGGGAAGACCATCTTATCATGATATTTTTCATAACAAACTTAACGACTTGATGCGTTGTTATGGTTGACAGGGGTTCAGCTTCAACCCACTGTGTGAAGAAGTCAATAGCAACTATTGCAATTCTTGCCCCTCCTTCAGCAGTTAGAAGTGGGCAGGTCAATGCCCTAAACATCGAATAGCCAGGGGCCATTATGGGAGTAAGCTTACTGGGTGGAGCTCTTATAATTTTAGCATAGAATTAGTATTTATCACACCATTTAGCATAGTTTAGTGAATCTCGGTTTAATGTTGGCTAATAAAAGCTTTTCCTAAGTATTTTCTTGGCCAATTTTTGACTCCGAAGTGATCCCTACATATGCCATCCTAGGCTTCTTCAAGTAGTTTTTGGTCTACAATGGTGGATATGCACCGTAAACAGGTGGTTGCATAACCCCTTCGGCATCGTACTTTGTTATACCATAATTTTTGCTCAGTTACATTCTAGTTTTAACCCATATAGACTATGCTCTATGTTAAGCATCCCATACATATCAAACATCAATGATATACTTTCACATAACCCCTCTGATAATTTAAACAGAAAGGTAAGTCCCTATGTTAAAGTATAAACAAGTGTCCAAGAGGAACAGTCACTTGACTAGCCAAAAGTCGAAGGATTAGATCCTCAGAAAGGTAACAAGCGAAAGCTAACCCCGAGACAAGATTCTACAACTGAAGGATGTCCACAAGGCAATCGCAACCAATGGCTAAGATAGCCCCCAGAAGCATTAATGACTCAGATAAAGTATAAGCAATACATACGTATTGCCACATCCTAAGAGCTATATATGAAAGGTTAGGTCAGCAATCCATGACGAGTGGCAAGCTATCTAGATATGAACGCACATCCCAATCTTAGCCTTATAGGCATGTCCAATCATCACTCCAAGAAGAAGGTACTCCACCAATGACCGCACTACAAGATGCCTATAATAAGCGTTAATCCCAATGCAGAAGGGATCTTTTGGCACCTGCATAATTTATATACTACATAAATTGTACTTTCCTATATTAGAGCTTAGATAAAAACTCATCAATGGTGGACTTAGCTAACTTAATGTTGAAATAGCCTCTTAGCTATATAGAAGATCTCTAAAACAAGGAAAGGATAGTGGACGTAGGGACTTTCATCCCGGACCACTATAAACTTTCGGGGTCTTTACTTTCAGCACTTTTACTTTCGGTCTATTAACAACATTTAGTCACAGTTTAACCTGCTACTTATTTACTTCTGCTCTATTATTAAGAATTCCAATAAAACTTCCAAGGAATATCTCAAACCTTCGGTTAACAACATAATGAAGTATACAAAAGACTTTGTGTTTGAAGCTTAACCTTCGAACTTTAGGGCGTTCGTGTTTGAAGAAAAATCAAACCAACATACCGCATCGATAATAGTGAAGTTAGGAGCATTGTACTTTACTCATCTTTGGTAGTGCTCGAAGGAAAGATGTATGGAGTCATCCAACCCTCTTTAATAATTGTTGGTTGTGCAGCTTCATTTCGGGCTGCTTGAGCTTAAGTGATAACTAGAACTTTTTTTAAGATCTATATGCTCTAATTTTCAAGGACTTTTATCGGAATGAAATTATATTCCTAAACATCTTGTTAACTAGTATTTAGCAAAAGCATCAGCTCTCATATTTCATTCTTGGAGGATACTTTCAATGTTATAGCATATAAAGGCCTCGAGGAGTTACTTTACTTGCTTTGAATATAGGGAGAATCTCATATTTCAGGCTTGATAGTTGTCGAATATTTGATTGATAGTTAGTCTAGAGTCACTATACACTTTGATTTCTAAAATATTTGATGGAGATCACCACCTTTAGTTCAGCTATTAAAGATTCATATTCAGCCATGTTGTTTGTTGTCGAGAAGGAAAGTTTGATGGTGCAATAAATTTAATGGTTGTCTGGGTGACTAGAACATAACCTGCCATTGCCCCTTGCTCGTTTGAGGCTACATCAACATAAAGTTGCCAATAAAGTCATTTGGCTTTGTCGTAGTTTGTCGCTTCGGCATCAAAACCTGTATAGTGAGAAATAAAATCAGCCAATATTTATCCCTTTATAGCAGTTCTAGGTACATATAGGATGCTATATCGGCTAAGTTCTATAGCCCATTTGATTAATCTCTTGAAGTTTTGGGTTACTGAACACTAGCTATAAAGCTGGTTTGTGAGAACTTTGATAGAATAGGCCTAGAAGTAAGGGCGAAGCTTTCTGGCTATGAAGATTAAGTAATATGCGAGTTTTTTGATAGTTGGATAGTGTTTATCAGATGGACTTAACCTTTTGATGGCGTAGTATACTGTTCATTGAATCCCATTATCATCCCGGACTAATGTAGAGCTTACGACTTGTTCTAAAGCTGTTAAATAAAGAAAGAGGTCTTCTTCATCTATTGGCTTTGATAGTATTGGAAGCATACTGAGATCCTTTTGTTAATTATAAAGCATCTTTGAAATTCAATAGTCCATTGAAAGGTATTATGAAGTTTAGAAACTTTCTAGATTGGTTTTTGAAAGTACAATTTTAAGGGTTTAGCTTCATATGAATTTCTGAATGACCTCAAATATTTCGGCTAGGTCTAAAATATGACTTTCAGATTGTTTAGAATTTACCAGCATATCATTGACATAGACCGCCATGTTTTGGCCTATTTGTTTTATAAACGTTCGATTAACCAATCTTTGGTAGGTTGCCCCTACATTTTTGAGACCGAAGGGTAATACTTTATAGAAAAACCGCCTTATGTTTGTGATGAAGCTTGTATGTTCTTCGTCTACTTTAAACATAGGGATCCAATTGTTACTGGAGTAGGTGCCCATGAAAGAAAGTAATTGGTGCCCACTAATGGCATCAACTAATTGGTTAATTTTTATCAAAGGAAAACAATCCATAGGGGAAGCTATGTTTAGGTCCATGAAGTCAATGTAGGTCCTCCACTTACCATCGGCTTCTTCACTAGTACTAGATTGGCAATCCACTTTTGATAGTGGACATCTCTTGTGAAATTACTCTTGAGCAACTTCTCTACTACTTTTTGCAACGCAGCATATTGGACCTTGTCGAGAGGCTGTCTTTTTTTGTCTTATAAAGGGATATTTAGGATTAATATTCAGATAATGACACATGACTAAAGGTTCTATTCCCACCATATCATCAAGGGACTAAGCAAATACGTCCAAGTTATGTTGAAGGAAATATATTAGTTTTTTCAAACTGAAGGATGAAGGAAAGTCACAATCTTAAGAGTTTTAGATTGGTCCTCCAAGTCAATGCAAATTTCCTCAAGAGCTTTGGTAGCTATTGCTTTCTCAGTTTCGGTTCTTGGATCTAATTTGAGTTTTATACTTTTTCTTTCTTTCAGAACCTCTTGTATTATATGACCAGCTTCCTCTTTCGACCGATAGACTTGATAGTTTGTCCTACTTGTATTTTTCCAAACTGTTCTTGATTACATGATACCTGAACTATTTTTCCTACAGTTGTATTCCCTTATCTTGGTGGAATTCTAAAATACTTTCGAATATATCTTATGGTCCTGGAATTGGTGTGGTTAACAATGCTTTTGGTGTTTTCTTTATTTCTATAGGAAATAGTAATATCTTTCGGTTTGACATCATTCACATAAGCCAAATTATTTTCTTTATTTACCATATTTAAACTAGCATAGTATAGTGATCCATAGTTTCGAACTCTTTGTATTTAAATATCTGAATTATTTAGATATTTGAATCTTGGTTTAATGTGTTAAAATTTGTTTTATAACCTTGTTAAACCCCTTTTAATTAATAAATGATGACCGGAAACTTGTTTTTGAAATATGTTTACAAAAATAAATAGTTTGAAGAAATATTGATTATGTGACAAAAAATCATTTTACCGATAAACTGTTTTTCTCTCGATAAAAACTGTTCGAACATTTTGGGCATGTTTAATATACTAATGTATCATTAGTTAGCAACTAAAATTATTTTTGGTGTTATGGCTATCTAAATTGCTTTTGATTATGTCATGGGTGATGTCATAGAAGATATTTTAAATGGGGGTATTTTAGGAAGACTTAAAGGTTAGGTTAAGTGGAGTGAGGTGGAAAGTGGAGCACATGGAGAGGAGCATGGTTTTGTGGCTGGCCAAGAAGGTTTAGGAGGTGTCTTTGACCTCTTGTTAACTCTTATTTAATCACTTCATTTGTTCTCAAAGTTGGGTTGCTAATTTATCACATAGAAAATTACGTCTTCATCCTCTTTCTCTTCTCTTTAACTTTCTAAAAACAATTAAAATTAACTTCAAACTCTCCCAAACTTTAGCAAAGGTCCTAACACAACATAGGAGCATGGAATAGCAACTCAAATGTTGAAGGAATAAGGCTCAATGGGGGATCCATACATGGCCGTGAGATTTTGGAAGCAAGGGAAGGTGGAAGCTTGCTTTTGGGTGATGATAGGAAGTGTGCTTATGTTCTAGTGGCTTGTTCTTAATGTCAATAAGTGTTTGGGGTGAGTTAACTCACCATTGAAAATTTAATAATGGGTATATATATGTTGTGTGTAAATATAAAGTAAAGTTAACTAATGAAGTTATAACTTTGGACCCCAAGAAAATGGCAATTATATATCACGCATAATCACTTCTATTACCCTCTACGACATGTAATGTGGCCTTGACTTGTATTTACATGTTTGGTTTTGCTGTGTGTGAAGTTGAAGTGTTTGAAAGTGTTTGAAGTGAGAAAGGTCGCTATAAGTGCACTTCGAAATCCCTTGTGTTTATCTTGTTTAAAATGGTGATTTATAAATATATTATGAAAGGATATATTTTGGTAATGCTTTATGCTTATAATAGTGTATGTTACAGTAAGGAAATGGTTTGAGAAATTATAGAACTTGTAGAACAAAGTTTGAAAATTTAGAAGGCGAGAAAGGTCACTATATGAGCACTTTGTATATGCCTTATTTTTGGTGATTTTTAACATGGATTTGAGAGATATCCTTAGGGATACTTTCCATGGTTGTTAAGTGCTCAAAGTATAGTACGTACTATGAAAATATTAGATCTTAAAACCTTTGTTTGAAAGGAGAAAATTGATTGAAATCTCATGCTTTTTCAAGTATTCTCTGTCTAGAATCTTTAACAATACTTAACTGCAGCCTTTTTGACCTTTTATAACAGTTGGCTATGTTATGTTGTTTTTAGTGATTTTGGTGAATTAAAAGTAGTTTAAATGATAGTGAAATTAATTATTTTTGCGATATTTTTTTAGGATGTTTAATAACATTTTTAAAAGTTATTTAAAAAGAATAAAAAGTTTAAATGTATATTTAATAATTATTTATGAATTTTTAAAGCAAAGGGTTTTCTTTATAACATTTATTAAAAATGTTTTTTCTAGTAGTTTCTAATTAGTTATTTTTATATAATATTTTATTTAGATATTTAAAACATATTTATAAATATTTAACAGTGTGTATATATAAGTTTGAAAAAGTAAGTTAAGTATTTTTAAAAAGATAAGTAGGTTTTGGTTATAACACTTAGTTATAATGAATGGTTTTGAAAATTTATTTAAAAGTATATTAGCTTGTTAAATAAGTGTAACTATGCTTTGATCTTTAAAATGAATGCTTTAAAGGTAAGTGTAAAAGGTTTTGGGTTTATAATAAACAATATTTTAGTAATATTTTTTTAATCCATTTGTTTATAATTTTGAGATGAGAAATCTTGTTAAGTGATTTATGAATATTCTTATATATTTGAGATAAGTATATGAATACATTTTGAAGAATGTAAAGAGTAGAAATGAATAGTATGGTAGTATTATACTTGTTTATATCATTTATAAAGGTATTTTAAATATATATACAAGTAAGAAAAGGAAGTATAATAAAGCTTCATGGACTTATATGGTTTGAGATCCATCAAGGAGGACTTATTCCTATAAAACGTATCTAGCTTTTGGAATGTACATTCGATATCCCCCACGGAGGGCTCCTATATATAGTACGCTTACTTTGAAAAGAAAATTGATCTAATAAAAGGGGATTATAAGTCGCTTATCTGATTCGATCGTATTTGTGTGCTTATTCGTCTATGGAAATTATTTACTCATATACTTAGCACTAAAAGTCGATAAATTAAACTTGTTATATTTGTGGGAGTTAAGAATGAGATGTCAAGGTGGGGCTTGGATATAACCAGTGCTCTAACCTACCTGGCTTCACTCTTAACCGAGGGATAGCGTAAGTTGAGAAGGTCGGAAACGGTAATAAGTATATGAGACTTGATTTCCATATGTGATCATTTTATTTCTATTGAATTTGACTATTGACGCCAAAAGTGGGCATCAACACCCAATAGAATCTAGTATAGATTAAATGAAGAATGAAATTAAAATAGAACAAATATCATAAATGAACACATAGTTTTTTTATAGTGGTTCGGCAATCTTGGCCTACGTTCACTTCATATTTTTATTGGCCTTGCACTTGATTATGATTACATGAATGTTCAGATCAGCTGGGATCCATTAGTATAAGAATAAAGAATAAAAATGGAAAAGCCTTGGCAGCTGAAAGAAGGATCCCTTTTTTGATGTCATGCCTGCTGTATTTATAGGGGAAGACATGCATGGATTGGGCTGAAATTTCGGCAGAAGAACCTCCAGGCCAAGACGAGGCTACTAGCAGGCCAATCTCTTCAGATCCATGCCGCGTCGCTTTTGTTTAACCAGGACATGCCTCGGGTCGATATTCAATGCATGGCTCATGATAAACGGCGAGATCCCACACATGTCAGAATGGGTCTAAGTGAACACATCAAGATTCTGCATCGGGTACAGCCAGCTAATTCCTTCATCATCGTTGCACTAAACTATGATCCGATCTTTAGGACCCATGATGAGTCATCGTGACTGACCGTAATGTCGATTGTTAGTTCAACGAGTGTGGCCTTGGATTCCTTTGGCTCCTCTTCTTCATCTCTCAGTCTATATCTTTATAGAATCGACTGTGGTGTTGTTGCTTGATATTGGCCTTATGTTGTGAGCTGAAAATTGCTTAAGTGGATTTTCCCAAGCAATGGGATCGATTCAGATCCCTTGTATTAATGGGACTTAAGTGGTTTTTGGTTTGACATAAACATATTAGACCATATGAACTTGAAATCGAACAATGGAATATGCCATATATGACTTGCATACTTGAATTATCATGTCACCTTGAACTAGATGTTTACCACTACAGACTCGAATAGATTAGCATATTTGCACTTGTATGCATTGTAACATGTGCCCTAAGTGAACTTGAATATGATTGTCAGATTCCTATATGCCGATAGCCGATCCTTGAGTTCAAACATAACTGTTTCGCATAACAATCAATGTGAAATCCAGTTAGGGCAGTCAATGATGAAGGTCACTCCGGTCAAATCTCAGAGTCTTGTCATGAGCTGTTGAGTTTGATAGTGACAGGCTTTAGACGCTTTTAGCGATCATCTACGATGGTTAATGCTTAGGCTTAAATGAACATTGAATCAAACACCAAGCAAAGTTTAGTCTTGTGTATTTGAGTAATACGCTTTCCATTCAATGTATTCACGATGTGTTACTCGTCGTTCAGATTGGAGTGATGGTTAGTTGCCAATGAGCTTGGGCATCGATTTGATAATTCTATCTCTAGGCATCCTTTTGGTCATAGCCTCGAGTCATCGTAAACACCAGGTATGAGTCACAGTATTGAGCTATCGCAGTCAGTCTTTGGTTGATCACACTTCTTCCCCCCATCTTGGGTTGATAAATGTACAGCATGGACGGTCGAGTCTCGTCCTAGTCATGTTTATACTCCCACCTAAGCTCCAAGGACTTAGGGTTGATGGATGAATGGTTGGTTCACATTCATCTTGTTTCTCGCTTGTGCCCTAAAGTCCAGGGGATATGTCGATAATAGGAAAGAAAGTCATGTCCAATCATTGATTGATGCTCTCCTTGCTGGACCAAGGGCAAGGATCAGTGTGCTGATGGTCGAGTCACGTCCGTTTCGTATTGCTCTTCTAGTCGGATTATGGTAAGAGTCAACGAATGAATGGTCATGTCATATTCATTCGGAGCTGGATGGTCTGTCATGTCCATTTTGATTCCTATTCTCCTGCCAGATCTAGGGATAGAGTTAGCTCAGATGCAGTTGGGTCATGCTCATCTGGTTCCATACTCCTCCTAATGGATCGAAGGAGGGTGCTGGAGAATTAATGGTCAAGTCACACTCATTCGTGGTTTATTCTCTTATTCGCACTCTGGTGATCGAAGTTATTCGAAGGACATCCGGGTCACATCCATTTGTGTTTGTTATGGATCGATATTGATCATCGACCCAGTGGGACAATATGAAAATCTTGGATCGACATTGCCCGTTGACTCAGTGGTACGATATAGTCGGTTGCCCGTAACTTTGGATGATGTTTAAATTGGTTTTGTATTGAGGCCTCCTTTCAGTCATTGCCTTAAGTTGTAAAGATTACCAAGCCGGAGCTATAGTGAGATGTCATACAAAACTTGTAGTAGTTTGTACTCTCGTTCCCATTCTTTGGTTAGCAGAACTAGTTCGTGGATGGTCGAATTTCATCCGTAGTGAGTTCATACTTCTCCTGTTGAGTTCAGGTCAGAGTTTATGGAATATTGAGTGGTCGAACCACACTCATCTATTTGTTTATACTCATATCCACACTCTGGGGATAAGAGTTTATTGGCCGGTGGTCGAACCGCACCTAATTTGTATTTATACTCCAATCCGCACTGGGGGACTAGAGTTATTTGCTGGACGGTCAAACCGTGTCCATGTCTTGGTTTGGATTTTGGGCTTGCCGATGTCCGAGCAAGGCTTGGATTTTTTGCCATACCTTAGGCACAAACGAGGTTATGGATGGACGTATCACATCCTCTTTGGATTGAACAGTCGAACCACGTCTAATTTATGCTTGGGCTCTCAAACTGCCCCTAGCATCTAAGGCAAGAGTCGATGTGTGGACGGCCGTACCACATCCACATCCATTTGAATCCTATTTCTACTGAGCCTTGAGAGTAAGATGAGTGTTCTGAAGAACATCAATCTCAAGCGGGGGAGGAGATGGTCAGATCTCATCCACTTTGAGTCATGTGTTTGCCTCCAAATCTAGGGCAAGAGTTGAGGAGCAGACGGTTGAACCGCACTCATCTGTTTGTGTTTATACTTCGGTCCATGCTCCGGGGACTAGAGTTTTGTAATGGGTAGTTTGTCGCACCCATTAGGTGTTTATACTTCAACTCACACTTTGGGAGCTAGAGTTATTGATGGATGGTCAAACCGCGTCCAGCTTTTTAACATAAGTTCTCTCCATCGGACTAAGAGTGAGAGATAGTGAGCGGATGGTCGAACTGCATCCACTTGGTAAGTTTATAATCCGTCTATTATTGCATAGATTGGAGTTGGTGAATGAATAATCATGTCATGTCCGCTTTATATCGGATGGTTGGGTCACATTCGATTTTATTACTTATACTCTTGTCCATTCTAGGGGAACTGAGTTTGTTTATGGGCGTTCGGATCGCGCCCGTTTAGAGTTTATACTCCAGTTCATACTCTGGGAACTAGAGTTAGCCGATGGGTTGTTAGTCACACCCGTTTGGTGTTCTCCAGTCCACGCTCTGGGAACCAGAGTTGGTCGATGGGTGGTCAGTCACACCGATCTGGTGTTTATACTCCAGTCCACACTCTGGGGAACAAAGTTGGTTGATGGGTGGTCAGTCACACCCATATAGTGTTTATACTCCAATCTGCACTTTGGGGACCAGAATTGGTTAATGGGTGGTCAGTCACACACATTTGGTGTTTATACTCCAGTCCGCGCTTTGGGGACCAGAGTTAGTTGATGGACGGTTGTACCGCATCCATCTTTTTGGTGTTTATACTCCGGTATGCACTTTGGGGACTAGAGTTAGTCAATGGGTGGTCAGTCGCACCCATTTTTGATTTATACTCCAATTGTCAAGTCGAGGTAAGAGTTGTCGAATGAACAGTCGAACCAAGTTCATCCATGGAATGGAATTCTGCCACCAGCATTAAGGATAAAACTTAACAAATGGACCGGCGATTCACGTCCACTTGGTGATTGTAGCTCCTCCAATCAAGTCAAGGAAGGGAGTAAGTGATGGATGGCTAGATCACATCCATGCCTGTATTGGATGGTAAGGTCTCATCCAATTTGCTTAGTACTTCTCCCAACAAATCGAGGGAGAGAGTTGTCGAGTGGACGATCAAGTCACATCCACCTCAAGCTGCAGTCGTGTCCATATGTTGAGGGTGGCAGTTGATAAGTAGGCAGTTAGTCATGCCTACTTTAAATCGAGCTTCCGAACTGCACCTTGTGTCCAGGATAGGAGTCGATTTGTGGACGATCAAACCGCGTCCACTTTAGTTGGATCCCGACATCACTGAGCTTTGGGAGAGGCATATGTATTTTGGCAAACTTCAAGTGTGTGCTGGGGAGTGGATGGTCGAATCATATCCACTCCGATCCTTCTTTGGTCTTCAAGTCAATCAAAGAGGTTGATGAGTGGACAATTAGTCGCGTCCACTTTGTATTAGATTCTGACCTTGTCGGGCTCTAAACAAGGCATAGACGTTCTGTCAGAATTGAAGCACTGAGTAGGAAGTGGATGGTCGAGTCACACCCACTTTCCATTTTGAGTCCTTGCCCCAAGTCAGGGGCATATGGTAGCTGATGAGCGGTTGAATCACGCTTATCTTGATGATCTTCAAAAGGTCGGATCATGGTCTGTGGAGGTTGGTTGGAACCCAACTCTAAGTACTTGGTCACTTGCATCGTCTGAAAGTAGTTTAGTTTAAGTCAATCATAGTTCACAACATAAATGAAATTGAAATAAATCTTATTGACAAGTGAAGCAGCGTCGTATGCTCGCTATTCCACTTTGCCCCGGCCCTTTTCAGTTGGAAGTCGATCGTAGGTAGTCCAATTGGTAATCAAAGTTCTTTATTGATAAGCATCAGATGTTCCCTACCTGCTTTTCTGCGAGGCTTACACATATTATCAATGCTTTCCTTTACAGATAACTTTTTGATCAAATATCGGAGGTTTCTACTATCGCTGGTGTTATGACTGTGTGTATCTTTAAATATACAACATTTCCCGGATTTCTTCTACGTTTCGATGGACTCTCTCGAGGCTGGTTTCCAGTACTGCTTCGAGTCGTGAGTCTCCAAGTAGATGTTTTTGATTGAATCATTCAAAGGAATATACGAGTCGAATTTTAGGACTCTAGGTTGTCTCCTAGAATTCGATTCCTCATTTAGGGCATCATCGTTACTCTTGTTTTGAACTCCTCCGACCATCGGGTCTGCATTATTTCCTGTCAATATTAGTCTCGCATCCTACTTGCATAAGCATTGATTCGCTTTGTAATAGAATTAATCCAAGGTCATAGGAGGCTTTCCAGCTAACCAATCGCTAAAATATGACTTGGGGTCGATTCCCCTTATCAATGCTATCAGTTTGATATCCTCGTGGGGAGTGCTCACTTCAACGATGGCGACGCTGAATTCATGCAAGAAGTCTTTAAGTGGCTTGCATGGTCATTTGGAATAAGTTGGGTAGTGACATTGCATCCTTGGATATTTCGCTTATAGAACGGCATCAATGAATGGATTTTGATAGAGGAAGATGCTCTGATCGTTTTCGGTCTGGTCCTGGCTCTCTCTAATAAGCCATCGTACCATAGCTGCCAAGTTAGGTGTTTAGAAGCTGGTAAGTTGAGGGCAGTTGCAATCTACCTGGGAGCTTGACCCGGTAACCGATCCTAGTTTGTGTCATATCGTCTTAGTTTTCTTACCTCTAGGAGTACTATTTGAGTAGCAGTTCCTTGGCTACAATTCAGCAGCTGTCGCTTGATCCTCTATGCCCCGGTCAGTCATAGGACGTTAGGGAAGTGGGTAGAATGCATCATCTTTAAGTTGAGTTTTGAATCCAGATTTTTTTAATGTATATATACCGATCTCCATTATTTCTTCATTGGACCGTGTTAGTTTTTAGGAGGGTTCAGTCGCAAGCATGTTGGAGATGATGGGGCCAAAGGGGGGATCGGTATATTGACCTTGTAGAGGGATCAGTATATACACCTTATAGAGGGATCGGTATATAGAATTTGTAGAGGGATTGGTATATATACCTTACATAGGGATCGGTATATATACCTTGCAGAGGGGTCGGTATATACATCTCACAGAGGGATCAGTATACATACCTTGTAGAGGGATCGGTATATACACCTTGCAGAGGGATTGGTATATATACTTTTTGGAGCGATCGGTATATATGCTGGAGGGATCGGTATACAAATATGCTAGAGGGATCGATATAGCTATTTTTAAGGGATCGGTATTATCACCTTTGGAGGGATCGGTATTGAGCATATATATGTAAATAGTGATCGATAATAGGTATGGAGGGATCGACCATTTTGGCCTTGAGAGAGGGATCGACCATTTTGGCCTTGACAGAGGGATCAGCTATTTTGAGGGATCGACCATTTTGGCCTTGAGAGAGGGATGAGCCATTTTGGCCTTGACAGAGGGATCGGCTATTTCGAGGGATCGGCCATTACATTTGCAGTCTGAAACTTAACAAGGATTGACTATATATGGGAGGGATTGGGTACGATCCCTTTCCTTACAGGGAATCTAACTATTTTTTGGCTCCGCTAACTTGAGCGCGAACTTCAGCATCTGATCCCAAGAACTTGCATACATGAGTGAATCTGATCCCTTCCAAATGGATATGAACACATGAACAACTCGAAACATGAACAATAGCATCATTCTTTCCTTCAACTCTATAGGGAGTTGATATAATTCTTCTAACCATGGCTATCAGCTTCCCTTAGATTTCCTTCAGATTTGACTAGAATAGGCAGTTTGTCGGTAGATAACTGAATCTATCTCGTGAATATGGGAATCCACAAGTATATGATGTGATCCAATCAAGCCGAGAATTCAATTCTCAATGAAACAACCAAAATGTTGACGCCAAAAATGGGCATCAACACTCAGTAGAATCCAGTAGAGATTAAATGAAGAATGAAATTAAAACAAAGAAAATATCATAAATGAACACACAGATTTTTATATTGGTTCGGCAAACTTGGCCTACGCCCACTTTATATTTTTATTGAACTTGCACTTGATTATGATTACAAGAATGTTTGGATCAGCTGGGATCCGTTAGTACAAGAATAAAGAATAAAAATGGAAGAGCCTTGGCATCAGAAAGAAGGATCCCTTTTTTAACGTCATGCATGCTGTATTTATAGGGAAAGACATGCACGGATCGGGTTGAAATTTTGGTAGAAGAAACTCTAGGCCAAGACGAGGCAACATAAGAATTTTGAGGCCCATTGGGACCCACAATAGGGTTCGGTACCAATCCCTAATTTTTTGTCCAAATGGGATGCAATCCCTCTAGTGGGTCCCCCATTATGTTAGCTACTTGCCGTCTAAATTTCGTTCCATTCTGACTTACCATTTGTGAGATATTGCATTTTTCGTGAAATTGTGTTGCTTGCATTCTGATTTCAGCTGATCTCTCTAGAGGGATAAAGATCGATCCCTCCAATCTCCTCTGATTGGGATACAATCCGTAGGGGGTATTCTCCATGGTTTAATGTGCTTATACTCCAAGTTTCATGTTGATAGCATCTGTAGATTTTGAGTTATTGACCGATCATTGTTGCAATGTGCAGTGAAAGCTGAATATGGCCGATCTCTTTTATACCGACCCCTTTTATACGATCCCTTTTATACCGATCCCTTTTTATAGTGAAGTAATTTTCCCATAACTTAAGCATACGAACTCCAAACGACTTGAAACTTGAAATGCAGCCTCATGGGGCCTTCCTTGTCACTCCATATCAATCTCACTCAATTTGGTACAAAAATTGAGGATAGGTACCAATCCCATAGGGAAAGGGATAGGCATTGATCCCCCGCCTAGGGGAGGCATTATTTCATACTTAGAACATTATGGAGAGATTATCTCTTGGTCTCGGTTGATCGTCGCTTCATATCATTGCTTGGGCTTGATCTCTAAGCCTAATACTCATCTCTTCGGGCTGCCTTCCTCGGTGATCGTCCAGTCTAACTTGTCCAGTCAGTCTGAATATAGCCGGGCTAAAATGTTGGATAACATTGACCAAAATTAACTTCAGAAATATCTTGAAGAAACATGAGATTTATGTGATACAGTTATCCTCTCGGTGATGTTATACCCTATATACAAACTCATCTTGCTCATGTAGGACAAGAGATAAGGAAATCCGTTCGAATAAGAGATGATCTCTATCATTATGCGTTGTTTGTTTGTTTCTAAAAGAACCAAAGTTAAGTTAATAAGGAATTCATCGATTTGGTTTTGAAGAGTCCGGTAAGCGGGGGAGTGTACTTATATAAGATGGGTCGAAACCGTAACCACTTTAAAACTGATAAATGAGTTCTATGTTATGGAAGCAGTTATGGGGAGAAATGTTATAGATTTGAATGATCTATCCTAAGGTTAAGTCCAAGGGAGAAGTCGGCACTAACATTTTAAACAATGCCAACGAGGGCACTTTCTATCATGAGGATGATTCTAAGAGAAAGGGCAGAGTCGGCATTCATCGGACGACCAATGATGTAATCCATCGAGAGATTTGTGAGCTGTTCAAGTGATGATGGCTCAGCGGTAAGATGATGGAATCCATGGAGAGATTCAATATCTATTTGCATAATGAAGACTCATGTGATGAGATGTTGAACGTGAGTTCACCATCAGTAATGATAGATACAGAGTAGGGGCATAGCTAGTGGGTTTAGCTAACCCAAGGGTATATCAACTCCATATCAGTGATTCTTACGATTAATGCGCAGGGAGTTAATGATATTCGGCATCACTTATTCGGGTGTGGACTAGTTATGCTTTCCTTTATGGTATATTTTATCTAGAGATATACATCATTTCAGAAGGTAGCTTCTGACCCTTGTTAGAAGGCTCATCCTCAAGGTACCGAGGGCACTTCCAATGGAAATCCATATGCGAACACACCTTAGTGGTTTTGATTGTATACCTAATATTGTTATGATGTGAGATGCAAGTGTTAGTCCTTGAGAAGGATGGTTTTGATGACAACAACCTTAGGACTTGTTATAAAAATAAATACTAACATTATAGTTTAGATATATATATATATATATATGTATATGTAGGATATAAACATGCAGGTACCAGGAATGAAGACTGTACAGTATAAAGATACAAGACTAATGAATTTAAAGGTCGAAGATATCAAGATTGAAGACTCATGAGTATCAAGAAATCAAGTTATCAAGAGTTCAAGATTTAAATAGTACAAGATAAGTATTGAGTCTAGAATTATGTTAGAACTTCATAATAGCACGGAAATCTTCATTCCATATTTCATTTGGGATGGAACCCATTTCTACCTTCTTAGTGGCTTACAAACCCACGACAAGTGGCTTACAAACCCACGACAAGTGGCTTACAAACCCACGAACATCCTGGTTTTGTACAAGTCTCGAGTCCTGATGTGATGAGATATTCTGCAGGAAGAAGCTTGTAAAACTACTTCAAAATGGTTTTTCAAAATGATTTTCAAAACTGCTTTTCAATATGTTTTAGCCTTAAAATATTCTTTGTTTTTTGTTTTTAAATAAACTCTTGTTTTAAACTTCGTTTGTTTTTAAACTAGCTCTTGTTTTAAATATTTAGCTTTAAAATATTACTCAGATTTTAAATCACTTTATAGATTAAGATTATATATATTAAAAATTACTTTCTAAACTCTTTTATATGTTCAAATATATTTACAAAGTTTAGAAATCGTTTTGACAAAATTATAGAAACCAATTTTAATAAGAAAATCAAAATCATCAATTTTGCCTAGAGCATGTCGACATCCCTCAACCCCCATGTCGACATGGTGTCCGTTAAATTCAAAATTCAAATTTTCAAAAGAAGTGTCTATTCGTCGTATCCTTTCACGAATAGATATGGCTGTTGATTTCCTATAAATACCAGTAGTTTTAAACGAATTTATCATCAGATTTCGCTTATTTTCTCTTCTCTTCATCTTCCACATTTATCCTAAAGAATCCCAAAATATACTCTACCGAAATACCAAGTGAATCAAACTTGATTATCTCTTGTTTGATTCTCTACCACTCTCTCCGTAAGATCTCAGTGCTATTCAGAGTTATAGGATTATTTGTAAATCAAACTGTTGAGTAAAAGGTGCGGTTGAGCCTTGAAATCAATTGGGTGTGATTGTTGCCCCGGAAATCGATTAGGTGATCTTGTGGCTTGGTAAATCAAGAGAGTTTGCCCCGGACTCGAATACAGGAGGGTGTACCTCGTGGCCTTGAAATCGAGGGTGTAATCTGGGAGATTATTTTCGATAAGAAATCTGTACGTTTGTGCGGGACTGGATGTAGGGTAACTCCGAACCAGTATAAAATCCTGGTGTGTTCTTTCCATTACTGCTTTTATTTATTATTTGCATCTGTGTCCGATTCTATGATTATATCTGTGTCTGTAAATTGCATTTGTTGGTGATTAAATTTACATAAGTTTCAAAAAGATTTAGAAAATCCACAAAACACTATTCACCCCCCTAGTGTTATTCCAGCCTTAAGATCCGTAATCCGCATTACTCACATTTGGTATCAGAGCAAGGTTTTCAAAGTTTTCATAATCTGAATTTTGAAAAGTTTTTTAAAAATGGCTACCAACACTGGTTCTGTTAACACTATCACTAGTTCATTTGTAGAGGGTTAGTCTACTTCCAGACCACCACTTTTTAATGGCAGTAACTATGCATATTGGGCATGTAGAATGAAAATATATTTACAGTCAATAGGATTAGACACTTGGAATATCACACAGACTGAATATTCTGAACCGACAATTAATTTTGCACAGTGGACTACTGAACAAAAGACTATTGCACAAAATAATTCCAAAGCAATGAATATTTTATTTTGTTCACTTGATAGGAATGAATTCAATAGAGTATCTATTTGTAAGTCTGCATATGATATCTGGAAAACTTTGCAAGTTACTTATGAAGGAACAAGCAAAGTCAAACAGACCAAAATATCCATACTCACGAATCAATTTCAATTATTCAAAATGAATATTAATGAGTCCATTTCATACATGTATAGTAGATTTTGGGATATTGTGCATTCTCTAATATCATTGGGAAAAAGTTTTTCCGAAGAAGATCAAGTCAGAAAAATACTAAATTCTCTTACTCCAGAATGGAATCATAAAACTCTTGCAATTGAAGAAGCAAACGATATCAGTACTTTAAAGATTAAAGAATTGATTGGAAATTTAATGTCGTTTGAAGCACAAATGCAAGAGAGAAGAGATAGCAAGGCATTCGAAAAGAAGTCAATTGCATTCAATGCATTAACAGATGGATCAAAATCGGGAAGTGATGATGATGAAGAAATAGCTTTTATGACAAGGAATTTTTGAAAGATTCTAAAATACAGAAAGATAAACAACTTCAAAAAGAATGATCATACGAATTCTGGAAATCATAATGAAGTACCAAACCACGTCAAATGTTTCAACTGTGACGAACCAAGTCATCTCAAAAGAGACTGTCCGCATCCTGATAAGCAAAAGTTTCCTGCAAGCAATGATTATACAAAAAAAAGAGTGTATACCGCTACACTAGACGATTCAGACTCAGACTCATCCTCAAGCGATGATGATCAGAAGACAGAAAATTCAAATATGTGCTTTACGGCTATTCATGATTCCGATGATCTCAGAGATACAAATCTAGAAAAAGGTACACATTTACAATATATTGGTTGAAATTGTTTGCTTAAAATTGATTGATTGTTTGATTGTTTTTGTTTGAATTTTAATTTTTTATTATATTTTTTAATATTATAATATTTTTTAAAGTAATATTATTATATTAAATATTACTCCATAAAATATTTAGACATTAGAAATAATATATAAATATATAGAGATTAAAGTATATAGGAAAATATAAGTCACATGAATTCTCCGACCCATGTCGACATGGTCCTACCCATGATGTCGACATCCCTGTCAGAAATTTGAAATTCAAATTTGAATTCAAATCTTTGAACTTTCCTCCACCTTTTCACCAACTCCAATGTTCTGAAAAGGCACCTCTTGACCAGAGAACCTGACTATTGAATATCTATTTATTTCCCTTATCTTATCATATCTTTTCACTTTCATTTCAAACTTCAAACTATCTTTCACTCTTTCAAACTTTCTACACTCTTCAAAAATGGCTTCTTCAAGCACTCCATCCACAATGAGGCTGTCTAAAACCATCAAAGAGTATCTCTATAATGATCTGGAAGTAATCAAGGCTTATATAAGCTATGCTAATTACGAAAAAGTTCATACGAGAAAGTTTGCTATCTTTAGCGATTTCTCTACATATGAAATCAATACTCTTCTTGAAGAGAACCATATTCTTATTCTTTTTGATAATTCTGAAAATGATTTTGTTTGTTACCCAAATCTTGTTAAAATGCTTTATGAAAATTTGAATCGCGGTTTTCATGAAGGAAATGAAATGAAATTTGGAGTAGTGTTAAAGGCACTAAAATTGTTTTAAATTGTGAAATTTTGAGCAACATTCTCAATTGCAAGTATTCGGGAATGGATCTTTCTACTTTTAACATTGATGAACATGATCGTGAGACATTTCATCACATTTTTGAAGGAGATGACAACTTTGAATTTAAAAATCATAACTTTCATCCGAAAGCACGAATTGTTAATCTTCTTTTGCAACATACTATCACTCCTAGATCGGGAAATTTCAATAATCCGACTTTAAAAGTTTGTAAAGCTCTTTTTGCCATTTTTGGTCATTATGACATTAATTGGGCGTAAGTGATTATGGATGAACTTCGTCCTAAAAATTTGGAAATTGGTGAGAATACTTTGTATCATGGAATCTATCTCACTCGGATTTTTAATTAATTTGGTGTTGATTACAAAAGAGAAGAATTTATTTCAAGAAAAGTGTTTAATCATGCCAATATTTCTCTTATGAAAATTCCTTTCATTTTTCAACAATATGAATCTCTTGCCGAAAAGGATGAAAGGTTGGCACATGAAGAGATGGAGGAAGAAAATGAGGAAGAAGAAGAAGAAGGGGAGGAAATGGAAATTGAAGAAGAAAGTGGAGATACCTCCTTGGAAAGTTTTGAATATCCTAACAATCCTTCCAACAAAACACTCCTCAAAAATCAAAAGATCATAGTGGAAAATCAACGGATTCTCAAAAGATCCGTTAGTAAGAAATTGGATAAAATGACCACTAATATGAACAAGTTCTTTGCTAAAGTTGGTCGGAAACTTGGCTTATCATCATCCTCCTCATCCTCTAGCACATTCTAAAAACTAGGATGCGATGTACTAGTTTATTTTGTATGAACTTGTATTGCTCTTTTATTATATTATGAAGTATCTCATGTATTAACTCATTTATCTATCTTATGTTTTTCTACCTTATCGTGTCTTTGGAATAAATGTTAGTATAGTATATAAGTTTATATATATACATACTTATTCACAAAACAAAGAAGATACATAGATTAACATACCCATGTTGACATACCCCAACCCACTATGTCGACATATAACTGTCTGATTTGGTTATTTTTTAAAATTTTGAAATTAAAATAACTAACTCATGTCTATTCATTTTAAACGAATTTCTGCCTATTTAAATACCTATTTCTTCCATAATTTTGTAATCTCTTTATTTCTACTTATCTCTATTTATATCTTTTAACTACTTATCAAAAATGGCTTCCTCTTCTCAAACTCTAAGTGAAAATCTTGAAGAAACTCTCAAATCATTCAAAAATATACTTACTTTTATTCTCCGCAATCAAAGGCACTTAGAACTAAGTCAAATGCAGATGATAAAAGAACAAGAGAAGCATTTCGATGCCCTCCGTTGGATGATTTATGCCCTAAACAAAGATGACCTCGATGCAAATCCTGAGGGAACTTTAATTCAAGATAATGAACATTGGGAAGATATTAAAAAGGATCCTATCTTTGGAGAAGAAGGATGGGTTGAAGTTCCTAAAATTATTTGATCTCCTTATGGTTTGAATTGCTTGTCTTTGAATTGTTTGATTTGATTTGAATTATTTGATTTGATTTAATTTGCTTTGATTAGAATTGATTTGAATGTAATGTATAGAATTATATGAAACATAGTATACGTTTATTGGATTTAAACTATCATATTGGTTATGTTTTCATTAATTAACTCATGTTATTATATATATATACTCCATCTTAATTTGTCACAGGTACTCCAATATAAGACTAAGGGGGAGTTATATTAGTTTAGGATTAGTTTTTGTTGGTGACAAAGGGGGAGAAATATAAAATAGAGTAGTTAGAGTAGTTAGGCTTAGATTAAGGGGGAGTTATTAGTTTTAGGGGGAGTTATTGTGAAGGAGAAGTATATTTTATAAACATAGGTTGTCATCATCAAAAAGGGGGAGATTGTTAGTCCTTGAGAAGGATGGTTTTGATGACAACAACCTTAGGACTTGCTATAAAATATAAATATTGACATTATAGTTTAGATATATATATATATATATGTATATGCAGAATATAAACATGCAGGTACCAAGAATGAAGACTGTACAGTATAAATATACAAGACTGATGAATTTAAAGGTCGAAGATATCAAGATTGAAGACTCATGAGTATCAAGAAATCAAGTTATCAAGAGTTCAAGATTTTAATAGTACAAGATAAGTATTGAGTCTAGAATTATGTTAAAACTTCATAATAGCACGAAAATCTTCATTCCATATTTCATTTGGGATGGAACCCATTTCTACCTTCTTAGTGGCTTACAAACCCACGAACATCCTGGTTTTGTACAAGTTCTTGAGTCCTGATGTGATGAGATATTCTACAGGAAGAAGCTTGCAAAACTACTTCAAAATGGTTTTTCAAAATGATTTTCAAAACTGCTTTTCAAAATGTTTTAGCCTTAAAATGTTCTTTGTTTTTTGTTTTTAAATAAACTATTGTTTTAAACTTCGTTTGTTTTTAAACTATCTCTTATTTTAAATATTTAGCTTTAAAATATTACTCAAATTTTAAATCACTTTATAGATTAAGATTATATATTAAAAATTACTTTCTAAACTCTTTTATATGTTCAAATATATTTACAAAGTTTAGAAATCATTTTGACAAAATTATAGAAACCAATTTTAATAAGAAAATCAAAATCATCAATTTTTCCTAGAGCATGTCGACATCCCTCAACCCCCATGTCGACATGGTGTCCGTTAAATTCAAAATTCAAATTTTCAAAAGAAGTGTCTATTCGTCGTATCCTTTCACAAATAGATATGGCTGTTGATTTCCTATAAATACCAATAGTTTTAAATGAATTTATCATCAGATTTCACTTATTTTCTCTTCTCTTCATCTTCCACATTTATTCTAAATAATTCCAAACTATACTCTGCCGAAATACCAAGTGAATCAAACTTGATTATCTCTTGTTTGGTTCTCTTCCACTCTCTCCGTAAGATCTCAGTGCTATTCGGAGTTATAGGATTATTTGTAAATCAAACTGTTGAGTAAAAGGTGCGGTTGAGCCTTGAAATCAATTGGGTGTGATTGTTGCCCTGGAAATCGATTAGGTGATCTTGTGGCCTGGTAAATCAAGCGAGTTTGCCCCGGACTCGAATACAGGAGGGTGTACCTTGTGGCCTTGAAATCGAGGGTGTAATCTGGAAGATTATTTTTCGATAAGAAATCTGTACGTTTGTGCGGGACTGGATGTAGGGTAACTCCGAACCAGTATAAAATCTGGTGTGTTCTTTCCTTTACTGCTTTTATTTATTATTTGCATCTGTGTCTGATTCTGTGATTATATCTGTGTCTGTGAATTGCATTTGTTGGTAGTTAAATTTACATAAGTTTCAAAAAGATTTAGAAAATCCACAAAATATTATTCACCCCCCCTCTAGTGTTATTCCAGCCTTAAGATCCGTAATCCGCATTTCTCACAGCAAGCAGCACATCTATATTTTGATTTATATTCTACTCACTAAACATTATCTATTATATCCCCTTGTTTATTTATTAGATGGGTTTTGTTTCTTTTGAAGGGAAAACCATTATGGTGATTCAAATGGTCTCAAAAGATATTGTTATATGGTGGCCACATATTTCTTGAGTTTCTCACAATAGACATAAGTCTGACTTGCGGTTTCATCTTTTCCTTAATTCTTTGGGTGATCTTTCGGACAGTCTGAGAAAGGTAGGTTTTCGTTGGATATTCTTTGGATTTTCAGGAGATAAGATGGATGCCTCCATTCTCCTACCCTTGTATTTTATTTCTGTTGCACTACTAGTATATATATACATCAGCAATTATGAGAATAGGTAGTTATAATTGTCCAAGCCGATGATAGTGCTTAGGTTAGTAACTCTAAAATTACATTGTATCTTGGTGTAACTCTTTGTACTGTTTTGATATTATATATTATCGTCCCTTTGTGAGATTCAGATGTTCTGCTCTTCCTCCCTTGTTCGTTTTCTTTTTATTTACCCTAACAGTTTGTTCATCCAACATTTGGACGCTTGCCACATGAATACCATGGATGTATTAGTATCGTCATTTGGAGATCGAAAAGACGAGTCATTTCACATAGTATAACTGTATTGAAACCACTTGTCTCCTCTCTCACTCCCCTTACCACATTTTAAAGGTACTTAAGCAATAGATATTCCATGGATACATACCCATTAATTACATCGAGAGTTTGCCTCCCAAAGAAGCCATTGTGAATAAATGGTACATCCATAATCTCAAATAGGTCTCAAAAATCTTCAAGCATGCCCCGGTGCCAAATTTTACCACGAGGCTGCATTCTCTAAAGGGGATGGCTCCTTAGTCATTAAAGCCATATATTAGAGTCTTCCTTTGTTTGACGATAGTTTCGGGATTCAAGCCGAACCCTAACAGGGCCCCCAAGGCTTACCCTTTCGGTGCTTAGGGTTGGGTCCCTTTTGGTTTACTTTCTTTAGGTTTTTGAGAAGTTTCAACTCTAGCTTTAAGGGTGTTTTCCCTAACAAAATCAGCCTCAATTTCCTCCATTGTCATTTTCCATTTGTCGAGGTATGGATTGATTGTTGAAGGTACACTTTCTTTGTCAATAGAAACAGTAACTCTTCTTTCCATATCCTCAAATGTTTTCTTTATTTTGGCTTGGTGTCGTTCAAGTGCTTTGTGATATTTTTGACAAAATCAAGCATCATTTGTCGGAGTTATTCAACAATAGAAAGCGGAGGGGCAGATCCTCTAGTAGTTGTTTGGTTCATCATCTCGACTGGTGTTTCAAGAAAATCTTCTTCAACCAAAGGAGATTAAGGAATTTTTTTTCTTGTAAAAGACTATCCTTTCATTCTTCATCGCAAAATTAGTTGAAATCGAGTGTAGGATGGAATATACTGGAACAGAAGTTCAAGCCCTCCTTTTAGCACCAAAAATATTAGCATGAATTTTATTCACAAGCTAATACCCCAGATTTTGAAAGTAAATCCCAGAAATAGTAGTATGTAAACAAAGGTCGGCCGAAGGCAAGATTCCCAAGCCGAAAGAAGTTAGGACATAAGATGTCGAAAGTAATGGCATAGAGAATTAATAGTGGTTCGGGAGCCTGTCCATACATTCACTATGGCGAAATCTTTGTTACTTTATCAAATAAGCTGTAAGTAGCTTTTACAAGATCTAATTGGCACTATCCGCCATTAATGATTTACTGGAAAAGGCTTGAGTTTAGAAAAGTGATGAAGATTACTAATGTGCACAAAAGTATGCAGTCAGGCTTTCAGAGTTCGAATCATTTTCCTAGGGATATGTGCTTTATATTTATAAGCGCCTTGTATCTCTTTCATTGATGTAGAGCTTGTCTCTTGGATTGCTGACTTACCCCACTTGTAGGGCTAAGATTTGGATATGTGTCATCATCTGGCTGCTTGTAGATTGATGTGGATTACTGATGTGGCATTTCTATATATAGTTTTAGGGATTGTAACTTGTATGATTTGTATGAGCTTTAGCCTATTTGAACCGTTGATGTAGATGGAGAAAATCTAAGTCGTTGATCTTGGTATTGTATTGAGGCACCTTAGAACTTAAATAGAGACATCTTCGATCTTGTATGTTGAGTTAGGCGCTCTCGGTAGGTATACTTGGTTACAGCCGACTGATGTTGTCTCTTGAGGTAATGACCGTAGGAAGGTCTTGGAATATAAGCTGAAGGCAGTTTGTAGCCTCAAAACTATACCATGTTTGGATGCCTTTAGTTTTTCGGTTGAGTTCAACCGAGTGACTGTTGCATTTGGTACGATTGACACATGTAGTCTTCGGTTTGAATCTCATCACCAAGCTTCGGGTTCATAGGCTATTATTCTTAGGACAATATCTAGGTATATAATTCTTATGAGAAACTATACATATAATAGAGTTTTCGAGCTTAACCCGAAGATTCCTACTTTCGATATTCATGATTGGTGGTTAAATATAACTAAGTAAAAGTATGTTATAACAATATACATATATTTATCAAAATCTACACGCACACACAAAAATCTCAATAACAATATGTATATTTATATTTATATATTCTATGTAGACATATAATCAAAGTTTTAAATCTTGGATCTTGGTCACGTCTCATCTCGGTAATTCTACAAGTAGTGCCTCATATCGGAAGAGATCTTGAATGAGATGAGTGTATCTTGGAGTACATCTCGGATTGACATCTCAGATTTTAATTTCCATCTCGAGACTATCTCAGAGTAACTTAAGGGTCTAAAATTTACATTTTAAAGATTTTTATGATAATTGTATCTAAATATAAACTTATTACCTAACATAATTCATTAAAAATATATATTAATTTTTCGTTTTAGAGGAGAGCGGTCATATGATTGATTTCGTGTTGAATAACTGAATTCTACTCATTTGAATATTAAAAATAAAAAATAAACAAAAATCGTCTTTTTTTCCTTACTCGTTAAAAATAAAAAACAGAAATAGAGGACCAGTAAAAAGTCAGTAGAGTGCAAGTTCTTTCGAACCGACATAAGAAGTTAAAGAAATATGTAAATGAAAAAATATCTTTGTATGAGATCTTCTATTGATATTTATCGCAAATTCTGCTTGAGATCTTAGTATCATGGACGAGATCAGTGTCAAATAAGAGGTGAAAAAATTAATGTCTCGTTTCGTTAAATATCATCTCGCTCAAGTTCGAAAATGAGATTTCGAGTGAGATCTCAAGTGAGACAAACGAGATTTGAAACGGTGCATATAATTATGTTACATAATACATGTTATATTCATTCAATTCACATACATATAATTATATGTTCACTATGTTACACACTCATTAGATCTTGTTATTTACTTAAATATACATTATGGATGTTTGATATTCATTGACTTACATTAACGCAATTACCTAAATCTTATTTTTATAAAATAGAATTTTAAAATGTTACCCCATATAACAATACCTTTTCAATATATCAAATATGATTTGATATAATGTTTTATTTACATCAACACATAATACGATCATGTGCTTTAGTTAAATTGATGAATTTTTTTAGTTTTGCCCCTAATTATCTACTGTCTAATGCACTCCAGCCAAGAAGAGCACAAAGGTGATGAGAAGGCATTTGGGCATTGCTAAGCCATTTATATATATATTCTTCAAAAAAAAATTACCGACATAACAGAGATGCTATTAAACCAGTCAAGTATGATATTGTGGTCCAAAATCGTTAAACTTGTGATTATGAACAATTTTAAATTAGATATGCAAGATAATAAAATAATAAGAAACCTTGCTTCGTTTTACATGTCTTTGCATGAGGGAATTAGGCACAAGGACAAACTTTGAAAAAAAATTAGGATGAAGGACACAAAGTTTCATTTTTAGGTTGAAGGACAAACTTTGAAAGAAAATTAGGCTGAAGGACAATGCTAAATATAGTTAGCATTTTGTACAGTGCAAACATTGTACAAAATGCTAATTATAACTAGCATTATATCCAGTTTTACATTGTACAAAATGCTAGTTGTATTAGCATTGTCCTTCAGCCTAATTATCTTTCAAAGTTTGTCCTTCAGCCTAAAAATGAAACTTGTCGTCCTTCAGCCAAAATTTTTATGAAAATTTGTCCTTGTGCCTATTTTCCACTCTTTGCATTGTAGTCTGGTTTATTATTTTCTGGTATATTACATTTTAAGCTGTCTGGATCAAATTCTCTGTCCTTGTATGTGCTTTTTAATCTCATCCACTCATCACTATAGTTTTATCACTATGTGAAACCCAATGTATTACATGAAAGGTAGATGATTCATGGATCAATGGTTGTAATCAACTGGGCATGTGAGACAGGTATCTTGAGGACAAAGTATTTGATTTCCCTCTTATATGCTCTTAAAATTCCATTTTATGTTGTCTCATTTTACGGACTTATGTGATTTCAACTCTGGATTGAATATTTTATACATGAAAGATAATCACAATTAAGTGAGGAAAGTACAAAAAAAATGCAGATTGAACTCTGTTCTCTTTGTAGAAAGTCCACACATTAAGCAATGTTTTGAAGTTAACGATTATGATTAAAAAACCTGCTAATTGCAAAGTCCTTACCAACCTATAACCAAACTGACCTAAATATCTCATTTTCTATGTCTAATCAAACAACTTTTCCCTTTCTTGCACTACAGACCTTCCGATTTTGTTCTAGAAAAGAAAAATACGTCTGAAACTATATATATGTATGCACTATTTACACACCATATTTCCAGTTTAGATTCTGCTTTCACATATTCGACCATGGAGCTAGATGGCAATATCATAAACAAGCTGAAAGATAAGTGTATATTTATCACAGGATCAACCGGCTTTTTAGCAAAGAGTACAATTCTAAATTATTTTACACCATTTCAAAGTTTCATTTTGAATATTTACTCATTGTGTCATATATATGTATCGAATTGGACGTGAAGTTTTTGTCGAAAAAGTGCTTAGAGTTCAACCCAATGTGAAGAAATTCATTCTACTCGTGAGGGCAAGCAATGCTCACTCCGCAATGCAAAGAATGCAAGATGAGGTATATATTCTTTTTTCTATTTTTCCTTTTAGAAACCACTTTTAGAAATATATATATAATTCCAGGTAGTCGCAAAGGAATTATTTGGTGCATTGAGAGAAAAACATGGCGAGGATTTCAATTCATTCATAGAAGAAAAGTTATCACCTATTGCAGGAGACATCACACTTGAAAATCTAGGAATTGAAGATGTAAATATCAGAGAAAAATTATATAAGGAAATAGATGTTATTATGAATGTTGCTGCCACAACTAGTTTCAACGAGAGGTGATGCACTTTTCTGAAATAATATTAATGACATCTGCTCAGTACGTAAAATATAGGTGCTAAGAAGTTTAAGGTGTACAGGTATGATGTAGCATTGAACATAAATGTTTTGGGAGCTAAGAATGTAATGGAATTTGCAAAAAAGTGCGAAAAACTTGGAATGCTTCTTCATGTTTCTACTGGTCAGTATAAATTCCTTCATTTTCCAATTACCGCTGAAGCTTTTACTTCATAAGTAAACTATGGATAACATCTTTTATATTCTGACCATGTATGTTCTATGTAACATATGATTTCAGCATATGTGGCTGGTATGAAGGAAGGCATCATACTTGAGAAACAATTTGAAATGGGAGAAACATTAAATGGAAGCCCCGATTTAGACATTGAAGAAGAATTGAAGCTTGCACAAAAAAGAAAAGACGAGCTTCATCTGACTAATGCAGAAAAAGATGTCGAAAAAATAGCCATGAAAGATTTGGGTTTACAGAGGTTTGCATTCTGAACTGATGCAGCATTAACGGGGATACTAAAAAATATATGAATCAGCTACTTTTTTTGGTTAAAAATATCTAAATAACTCTCATTTCTTTTTACATGGACTTTTTAATTAACGAAGGCATAATTCAACAGCATATATTTGTGTATTTAATGCGCACGGCGCATGAACTGTGCACATGCATGTTAGTACACTTCAAAAGCTAATTTTGAGGGTTCAACCTCAATCTTTTTAATCTCAAGAAAATCATACATATACAATGAAAAATTAAACGTATTTTTCACTGAAGGAACCACGTTTTAATGTTTCATAAATTTATTTTTCAGAGCCAGAAACTTTGGTTGGCCAAATACCTATGTTTTTACAAAATCAATGGGTGAGATGCTGCTAGGAAGCCTAAGAGGAAATACACCACTTGTTATTTTACGACCTACTATCATAACTAGCATCTATAAAGAACCATTGCCTGGCTGGATGGAAGGGACTAGGTATATATATTATATACTTGGTATTTTTATTCATTTTATCAATTATTACCTTTATTTATATTAACATTATTTTGTTTGTATATCTCGTTAGAACAATAGACAGTTTGATAATCGGTTACGCAAAGGGAAAGCTTCCATGCTTCTTCGGAGATCCTCAATTGCTCATGGATGTTGTAAGATTTCTTCGCTAACTTTTAGAGTTTTTATTTTTCTATTTTTTATTATTTACATTTTGTTAACATTCTGGTAAACCAGATTTAGAGTCAACTTATAGAATTTTTATTCATCAAATTAAATATATTGATTATTAGAAACTATGATTAAAATATGCACAGATACCTGGTGATATGGTAGTTAATTCGATGATAGTAGCAATGATTTACCATTCAAATCAGAAATCTCAATTCATATATCACATTTGCTCGTCTACAAGCAATCCTGTAACCTACACCACTTTAGAGACCTGTGGATTTCATTACTTTTGCAAGCATCCACGCATTGGCAATAATGGTAAACCAATTCAAACTCGTAAAATTCCAGTGTTCAAATCTATGACATTATTTCGAGGATATATGGCTATTAGATACAGGCTTCCATTAGAGGTGAGTTCTTATAAAAACATGTTTTTCAAATTTTGACAGCTAATCTGTACTTATATAATGGAAATTTTATGTTTCAGGTATTGCACATTGTTAATGTGATACTATGTCAGTCACTTGCAGACAAATATGATGCATTAAGTCGTAGATATAAATATGTTATGCGCTTGGTGGATCTGTATGAGCCTTATGCCTTTTTCAAAGGCTGGTATGAAGTTTTAGATTTCAAGTTTTCAATATAATAGTAGATTCAAAATTTTTATCTTGCATCGATAATAATTCTGATTATAAATTTCTAATTTCAGTTTTGAGGACAGTAATGCAGAGAGCTTAAGAAAGTGGATAAACGAGGAGAAATTGGATGATGATGAGATTTTTGACTTCAATCCAAAAAATATCAACTGGGAAAACTACTTCTCCAATGTTCATATTCCTGGTGTTTTAAAATATGTGTGCAACTGAAAACCAACTCTAGTAGTTAATTTGTGAGAGATCATAAAGATAGGTTTATGTATCGTTCAGTGTGTTCAGCAGTCTTCTATTTTCGGTTGGATTTCGTCCTTGTTATTGTTATCATCAGAGCTTGACATTGTATTGCTATCACTTTGCGTAGCAGAAGCAACAAAGATCTTGATCAGTATAAAATTTCAAAGCCATCTAAAACTGAAGCTGTGTTTTATTTCAAGTATAACATATACCTGGACAACTAAATGACTACTCCAGCACCAAAACTGCAAATGCCAAATAGTATGCTGTAATCATTAGCTGGTTGTCCTTCTAAAGGCGTGTTATAGAGGATGGAAACTAATTCTCTTTGCTTTGTGCATTTTTCTTCCTTCTTCTTTTCTTCTCTCCCTCTCCTCCTCAATTTTCTTCACGCTGTCATGTAACAAAAAGTAGTGCTGTTCTTATCACAATGGCGGTGCTCTGAGCTTCAAAGCGTGTTATAGAGTTGTTTCTTAAAATGATTTTTCTCATCTGCTGAATAAGTGCATCGAGTCTACCAAGATAGGAAGTTTAACGTTAAAAATCAGTAAGGAGAAGCTAAATAGAGATTTGCTCCACTTAGCCGAATGAGTGAGTGCATCGAGTAAGCCAATTTCCTTGCACACATTAACAAAGGATGATAGTATTTATACCCATTTGAACGTTTCCTTTCACTCATTTATTCTCTATCCAATCAAATAATTCACTCATCCGCGCACATCTATCATCCTTTTTTTTCCCTCAAAACCACAACTCATTTTCCCCCTTTCTCACTTTGAACAACAAAATCGAAATTCCACAGCCGATCATTTTTGCATTTAACGCTTCATCGGTAAATATGAATCCAACTAATATGGTTACAACTAAATTGTTATTGAATTTAATTGCAAGTATATTTTCCATTTTTTTAAAATTGTGTAACCTTAACAAATATTAAAATAAAAAAGAATAATTTGCAGGTCAAATTTTGATGTTACGAACTTTGTAAATAACCTTCAGTGCTAATTTGAGTAAAAATATCTAATCATTATTACTTTTGTTGTTATTTCAATAAAAAAATAAAAAAAATACGACAAAACCAATTGTAATAAAAAACAATACGACATGGTCAAATTGTTTAACTATCATTATTTTATCCCTAGAAAGGCAACGGCATTAAAAAAATTTATTTACATGCATATTCTAAACATAATTAAGTATCTTAACATAATTAGGTTTTCTACCATTACTGGTTGGTATGATTGAAAATAACTATGTTTGAGGAGTATATTTAATTCTATATTTATTTCGCTCGAACAAGCTTAACTGTTCACATTTTCTTCTAAATCCTTTTTATATATTTAGTAGGTTTTTGAAGTAGGTTTTATGATTTAATTTTATCAAACCGACCGTTATGGAGGTTTGCTTACTATCACTGACCAAAATCAATTTCTCCGAAGCCCAAATTATATTGCTGTTGTTTCTTTTTTGTTTCCCGTATGCGTCTCCTCCCCCAAATTTTCTCTCTTCACCATAATCGCGATATTGACAGTTTCCCTTCCGTTTTATCTGCGATTGACAATTTCTCATCCGTTTTCTCTGTTCCTAAACCAAATAAAACCCTAATCCAGTGCCAGAGATTGTTCGACCACGCCTCTTCTATCTCGATTGCTCGCAATCATCTCTGATTTTCTAGCTCAAATCGATTCTATGTGAATTTACAGGTAACATGCCTCTTCTATCTCGGTTGCTCGCAGTCATCTCTGATTTTCTAGCTCAAATCGATTCTATGTGAATTTGCAGGTAACACACCTCTTTTATCTTGGTTGCTCGCAATCATCTTTGATTTTCTAGCTCAAATCGATTCTATGTGAATTTGCAGATAATGATCTTTGTCAACTATTTATTGTAGTGAATTTGCATATCTTATTCAATGTGTTGTTCAGTCTATACGACTCTTGGAAGATACATCTTAATCATATATAGTATGGTACTATTCCCGATTTGGAGTCCCTTCTACATGCATCATATTTATGAGATAGAATAGTATGTTTCTTATTCACTAGGTGGATCCATAATTTTATCAAGGGGGGAAAGAACATTTTTTTAAAGTGATTTGCTCATTGCAGGAAGAAATCAAATATAAGTCAATATTGATAGTTGAGAATTTGTTACTTACAGTTTGGTAGTGTTGAATCTTAGATGTAGCAGAACTCCAATGCATACTGCAAATTGTCAAAATATTGAGCACATTTCTCTCTTTTTTTCTTTTCTTTTTTTAAAAAATACACAACAAATTTATAGAGGAAAGACAAATCAGTATATTGAATCTGGAAAATGCCCATAAAAAGTGTTCAAAACAACACTGCCTAATAACAACTAATTGTCAATTCTGCAAACTTGATGTCTGTTTTGGACTACAGGTTTGTTCACAGATAGTTTCACAGCTTTATTTAGTGTGTACGCAATACTGGCACATATTTCTGGTATCTTCTCATCATGGTCATTTCAATCTGGCTACATTGAAATTGTTTATCCTATTTTAAGGTGAAATTATTTCCATCTTAGTCTTGGACTCTTAAATTTTGCAACCACCTTCAGTTTAGTTTCAATGTTTCAGAATAGAAAACTTAATAACCATGTGTGTATATTATACGTTAGTTGTGTCTTTAGAAAAAAAATCATGGGTTACTTGTTTAAGTTGTCTTTGATGTGCTAGAAATCCTGAGCCTGAACACTCTTGAAATTCAAATTATAGACGATCATTATAGTATGAGCTGTCATTTTATTTCTATAATGATTTCATAAGACTAAACGCAGTACATCCGAATATTTTAGAGGAAGTAATAGCTTCCGAATAGCAATCCATCCTATAATCAATCCATTTCTAAATGATAAGCTATGTCTAACGTCACTTTTATTGTGATAAAATAATAATATTACACTTTTATTGTGATAAAATAATGAAATTTTATGATAAATGTTGTTATAACTAAATCCTAGGAAATGCCTATTGGGCAGCATATTTGCATTTCCAGAAAATGTGTGTGCGTCCCTGTATATATTTTTTAACCTTCTTAGGAGGAATATATATAAATGAGAGAAAGCAAAATATTATAAATTAGATGTTATGGAAAAAAATAACCATACAATATACCAAATTTAACAAAAGGATGATCTATTAAACCCATGTTGAAAAAAATGTTGAATAAGCAGGAAAAAAAACATAGCATACTGAAACTATGTAAAGAAGATTGTCATTTCATGACGGCTTTTATGAAGCTTCAGTACGACATACAAATTTCACTTAATTCATTATAGGCGACTCACTAGCTGCACTGGCATGTGGACTGGGCGGAGGTTCTTTAGTAAATGCAAGTGTTCTAGTTCTGACTCCTGCATATGCAAAAAGAGACCATAGATGGCTGAAAGAATGGAATAAAGACCGGGAAATACATGAACACATGGCTTTCTCAATGTTAGGAGCACAGAGTGCTCCTCTAGATTTTCCAAATGCACAAGTAATGAGACAAGTAGTAAAAGGAAACATAGAAGATTACAGGCCTGATCTTTTAAAGCTCAGTATCAATTTTGGCCAAGAATCTAAAGATACAGGAAGATGTTTAGCATGTGGAAATTGCTTTTCAAGATGTCCTTATAATGCAAAGAATTCTACCGACAAAAATTATTTGGCTTCAGCAATTCAGGTATGGGAATATACATTCAATAAAATTTAAGGCCGATCATATGTTATTAGACAGGAAACTGTTGACACCAAAAATAAACATGGACTAACCCCTCAAAATTTCAGTTGTAGCTTGAGGGTATATTTTGTATGTTATATAACATAGGTAAATTAATTTTTAGCCTTATTCGGTTATTGCAATAATGTTTAGACTAATTAGAATGTATACCAAGTTTTCATTCTCTGGGGTGCTTTACCATGTAAAGTTTCACTAGGTTAGAAAAAAATAGCTGATGCTTGAACTGTATTATTTCGCACATAAGCAACTGTTTCGATTGTTTGGTGCAATATTTTAGTTTTTCCAGTTAAATTTGATTTTTGGGTATCCTTGTGCACAATCTTAGGCGAATTATGTTTGCACATTACCTTTTGTTTTTCTCTACCAGCATAATTATTTTTTTACCCATTGCATCGATTGAATTGAGCAATTCCATTGATATTTTTCCGTGTCCAATTGCTATGAGCTGGACCATTTGCTATGATCTACGGTTATTTCTCATTATCGCTTTTGATTTTGGATTGCATCGATTAATATAAAAATATTATAAATATGAATTTGTAAGTAAATTAGGGTATTTAAAGTTGGCATAGTACATTAATCTTTGAATGTAATAGGAGAAGAATGTTACCCAGGGAACAAAATTTGTGTAATATTTATGGAGTAAGGGAAGCAATTTTTGGTCAGAATGTGAATGACAAAAGAGAGACATGTCCTGATTTTTTCATGGATTATATATATCAGCTAGTTAACTATTCAAACCCTATGTAAGATCAAAGAATACAAGGAAATAGGTATATGCATGAGACATTATAGATCGCTCACAGTGACAAATTCAGTTTTACTTACAAACCGTAAGGGCAATTAGATAGTTTATATAACCCACCTTACAAATCATAACAAAGTAGACTACACCTGGATTCCCATCCCCCCTCCTAATAAATTTGTATCCACCTTTGGCTGCATATTGGTGCTAATTCACATCACTAGTTACGGAGTTGCAATTCCCTTTACCTACAATGATTTTGATGAATTCCATTTCATGCATTATTTTCTCATAACCTTGCTGGTTATATAATGACACAACATTTGTTTTTTCTAGTTACTGTAGATGGAAGATTTGAGGATTGGTACTTTCAGCAATCAAATGAGTCAAATCAGTTTAGAAAAGAGTATGAGATGCACAAAATGAAACATGCTAGTTATTGTATTATAAAGTAAGCATTTTGCATTAATCCTCAAAATTTCAAGTCATTCACTAGTGTGCAAATGCAAACGCTTATTCATAAGTTAAAAAAGACGGTAGTGGTCAAATAAGTCAGTATTAGGAGATAATTATTTATTATCATATGTTGTGAAAATATGTTGGATCGAGGTTTTTCTTTAAACCGTTAATTATTTTGATAATATGAGTGATACTCTATGCAAGAGCAGAGCACTCTCTTTTTAATTTCTCGGGGGCTCGAACCATGACCTTTAGAGCCTCTGTCTAAAGCATCATACCCTAACAACTTGAGCTAAAGATCCTTGACTTATATAAATTGTTAATCTATTTATTATCATATTTATTCTGATTAATTCCAGTTCTGTTGTTTGTATTCAATCCCTTTTGCGAAGCATGCAATATGAAAAATATATTGACAGTATTGTACATGGTTTGCAGGATCAAGGTTTGGATGTTATAGCGGAAGGACTGGATACACTGAAGAACATGGCTCATGACTGAATGAGATTGGACCCATAACTTTGTTTCCCTTAATTTCCTCTTTTATCCTATCAATATGGCTATAATTTTAATTAATTTTTTTTCTCTCTAAGTTTTAACACATATATGTATAGGAATAAACAGGCAGGTCCCATTAATGAATGAAATAGACTCCAAGGTAAGCATCATGACAAATTTATATATATATATATATATATGATCAATATCAAGCATTACTTCTAAGTTTTGATGATTATATTTTGCTGCATACAGGCGGATAGAGCCAATGCAGATTTAAAAAATAATACCGTAAGAATAAAGATACAGCCAGCGAGGTAATAGTCATGCTTAGCTATTGTAGATCTTATATTCATATACAGAAATATAAAGTTTGATGGCTATTAACTTTTATTAAGCTTTGTTGTTAAACGTCTTTCAGCTGAGATCGAGTTGAAACTTTTGCTTTGACATTATCCTGATTTGCGTAATCCTTTGAATAGCTGCTTACCTCTATATGTGAGTTTATTTACCAAAAATACAGTGCAACTTTACCTTCTTTTTTGCTAATAAAAAATCTTGTGTTTATTTTGGTTCACTTGATCCTTTACTTTTATTGGAACATATTGCATAATCATTGGTTTTGTTCTTCATTCATACTTGAAGAAATGATTGCGCATTGTATGTGTGTGATTGTTTCGGCTTCTCCTTATTATGCAAACTTTTTTTACCAAGTATTCATTTGTATGTGATCATGCATGCTAGTTATGTGTTAGAGCAATACTTTTCTTTTTTTAGACTGTCTATTGTCTGAAGAGCTACATATACGATATTGTAATATGATGAGGTGACGTGCTTTATAGTTAGGGTGTCCTATAGTTAGGTGACGTGCTTAGATTTAAATTACATAAGCAAAACTGTTAATGTGACTTTATGGGGAGAACTTGCTATGGAAGTCAGTGTTGAGCTGCTAGAAATGGTTAATGAATCTCCTATAGTAGCTATTAAATATGCAAAAGTTGGAGATTTTCAAGGTAAAAATTGTTCAATTTTTTTAACCATTGCCAAGCCATCATTTTTTAAGATTATTTAATGTAACCGCAGGTTTATCTTTATCAACATTGAGTAAAAGCAATTTATCTATAAATCCAGACATACCAAAAGCTAAAGAGCTTAGAAGTTGGTACAATCGTGAAGGCAAAAATGCAAAAATCGCATCTACCACTTGCGATAGGGTATGCTTTCTCATATAATAAATGATCCAACATTGGGTCATGACAAGGTTTGTCCATGTCATTTCGAACTATATAAAACATTAATAATTTCATATTGATTGTTTATTTTATTTTTTCCCATATATAGTCTGCATTCTTCAGCGTGTTTGCTTACATAACTTACATTAAGAGTCAGAAATTGTGGTATCAAGCCTGTAAGAGTTGCAAAAAAAAAGGTAATTGAAGCTGCAGGATCAGGCTATTCGTGTGAAGCATGCCAATAGAATGAAAGCACTTGTATTTTGAGGTAAAAATTTAAGAGTTAATTATTTATAGCAACCGTTAATATGTATTAATATGTTTGTTTAATGCAGATATATTATGGTAATGAAAATTAATGATCCATCTACTAAAGCTTGGATTACTGCTTTCAATGAACTAGCAAAGGAAGTCATATGTTGCGGTGTTGATGACCTTTATAAGATTAAGAATGATGAATGTGAGGATATATACGAACAAAAACTAAAGAAGCTGTTATGGATCCCTCGTCTTTTCAGAGTTGGTGTTGTCCAATTTGAGTACATGAATGGAAAAAAAAATCAATGTTATGTCTCAATCAGTTATCGATTATGTGGCGAAATCAAGCTTCTTGTTAGAAGAAATATCAACAATGGCAGAATCCAAAGTTTAGTTTTTTTCTTTCAGTAATGTTAGTTTTCTTTTCTTATTTTACTTTAGCAATTTAGTTTTTTATATAATAATGGTACTTTTAGATAATTTATTTAAACACTGTAGTCCAATAATTTGAGATTTATTTATTACATCAATTTTTGCATTTTCATCTTTTTTAATTAAATATTCACAAATATGATGATATATATTTAGGTGATATTTGTTTGATTTTTTTTTCAAATTCAATAATGAGTTAGAGCTACAAAGAAGCTCAAAATCAAGAGTATATTGATCATTCTTGATACATATACAGGTGTGTCTATGAGTGGTTCATATCAATACATTGATATCAGATTCTTAGTATCAAGTTGGCCTACATTTACAATCCGTATTATAATCGATTTTACACATTTTTAATTACTTTCTGTTTTTTTAAATGCAGTTAATTTTTCATCAAAGTATTAGTAAAGGGAAAAGAATTAACAAATATTTTTTTCATTCATATCAAATAACACAACGGTCGGTTTCCCCACCGTTGTGCGGTTATACTAGTTAAATGTTTAAGTTGGAAAGGGGTGGAGATATTTGTTTGAAATATGTTACTTAATTGGTAAGGAGCGGAGGTAAACAAGGAGATCTAGATCTTATATTTTACTCTTTCCTATTGCATATTTAAACCACTCATCCATATTCATTTGCACTTGACTTTTGCCTTCTCTTTTATCAAGCTTTGGCTGAAAATAACAAGACATCCCCTTCTTTGTTTACAAATATACAAAAATCAAATTAAAATTAGTGTACATATGTATATAATATATATATATATATATACATATACATATACAGGTAAATTTATTAATTTATATTCATACACACACACATATTTAGATATATATATATTATTAATTCCGAAATAAAATATTAATTACTAATGTATTTAAAAATTTTAGATAATTATGTATTCAAAAAACAGTTTTGTTTCTTTCAAATTTAAATCCTTATATTTTTTAAAAATAATTATTTTAATACACAAATTACTAAAAAAATATTATTTTTTTGAAATCCGCATGGATTTATGAATCATTATTATATAAATAAAAAGGTTTCGGGTGAAAATAAAAAAAAATAATTTTTAACGTATGTTTATTTATGTTTACTAATTGACATTTAATGAATAATTCTTAAAATTATTTATGAATATTTGGATGTTTCAAATTATATATATATATATATATTTAAACATATATATATTTGAAATTTGAATCTGAAATTTGAAAATGATTTTTATTCTAGACCTAGATATCTTTATAATTTAAATATACCTTACGATGTTTTAGATATTAATTTGAATTATTTTGAAATGGTCAGTACCCTTATATAAACACTATTAATTATATATATATATATATATATATAAGTGTTTATATATATGTGCGCGCGCATGCATATGTGTATGTATATATATAAATGTGTATAATAACAAATAAACTACGGACATCAAATATGTATATAATAGGGAAATGTGTCTGTTGTAGTGTAAATCTCAATACTTATATACGACACATTAAGCCATGTACACATGTATACGTTGCACGTATATTTTAAAAGTATATAAGTATTTGACACACACATATATTATATACTATATAAAATCAAATCAAATCTTTATATAAATTAATTAAATAAAATAAATATTTTACTTAAAATTATTTAGATTGGATCTAAATCAATTTAAACTTCATAGGCCCAATAAGAACTAAAATGAATTTTATTTAAAATTCAACCTTTTGACTCGCTGCATGTTGGTTGGGTTCCATCAATGATATCAAAGTCTAATAGCCTATGCAATTTAAATTAGCAGTATTGGGACTAACTATTAAAGTCTGTCCATTTAGTAGGATGTCTAGAAAAGTAGCTTTGAAGGTTGAGTTTGGGTAATCAAGTACCTTGCCCTACCTGACTACTAGCCTACCTGAAAGGTTAGGTTAGTCCAAACGTTATCCCAAATATAAAGACCCAAACTGATTTTGGGCCTTGGGCTAATTTTCAAACTCTATTTTGAAATTATAAATAATATTTTAAATTTAAATGGTTAACTTTAAAATATATAAGATATTTTTATAAATGTTATAAAATATTTTCAATATTTTTTTTTAAAATCAAATAATTATTTTTGAAAAATTATTAATAATTAACTGGATTAATTAATAAATAATTAATTAAATTAAATAACATATATATTGGTATACCTATAATTATCTTAAAATATTTAAGGTAATTAATATATATATCTTTCGAAATTAATTAAAATTATTTTAAATAAATAAATTAATTAAATATTAATTAATAAATAATATATATACATGTATTAAGATATATGTGTGTTACTATAAATGTTATAGTATACATATTCAATTTACAATGTCTAAAAAGAATAAAATTAAATTAATTAAAACATTAATTAATTAATTAAAATTTAAGTTATAAAATTAATATGAAATTATTATATAAGCTCATAAAATTATTAACTATTATACAAGACTTAAACCTAGAAAATATGAATGTATAATAAACCCAAATTATATTTAAGGAATAAATACATACATATAGTACATATACCATGATTTCAGATGTTTTTACGTATTTTTTGAGCAAACTCAAGGTGCGTACATTTATACTTAGGCCATCGTGAAATGGTAGGTACGAGTGAATAATCTCTTTCGATTTGTTGAGAAAACTCAAGGTTAAAATGAGATTAGGACAGAGGACACGGGTTAGAAGTTGTTTATGATACAATTTATAAAATGTTATCAATCACTTACAGCCCTATGATCTGTTGAGCAAACTCAATGTCAGAATCTCAAGGAAAGCGAGTCCCAACACCCACTGGAGGAGTCAAAAGACCTTTTATTTTTCTCTTACGGTTTTGAGAAATATAAAAATCTAGTGGGAGCTTATTAGTAAAATGAAATATATAATAAATATATAACATATGTTCTTATATTATTAGTAAGGTTATATATATATATATATAAAACCTTACAAATAATATAAGAACATCTGCTATATATTTATTAAACTAATCCACATCGATAAATTTGGGCAATTAATATAATGGTTAAAATGTTTATTGATTAAAATATACAAATGAACTATATTAAGATTGACAAATAGAAATATAAAATATACTTACCAATAAATTTTTCATATTGTCAATTCATGACCCATGAAAGCGCATAATTATACAACTACTAAATATATTCATAACTTGGCCAATTACGTATTTATTTTCCTTAGACTATGTATTATCTTCCACGAGTTTTAAACTCTAAAAAAATACAAGAATATAAATATTTGATCCATATTCAATCTTATATAAATGTTATACGATGAACGATCACGATTTGTAATGTACGAAACCTTGATGAAATTAGTTCATTCGAATGAGCAAGTAAAACATTGTGCTAGATTGTATATACAATACGATTGGTTACAGTAGGATCTTGTTGTGTTAGATGTAACGTTAGACCAGGATCTATAAGATGGATCTAAGAATTTGCTTATTGAGAAGTCAGTTTAATCAGTTTACGTAAAGTGCAATTTATTCAATATCCTTAAATGTTAAGGACGACCTAATGAATTTTTATAAAGAGTTCATTATGGTCATGTAGTTAGGGTTCCTTTCAAATTACTCGACCATTTTGAAAGAAAAGCGAATCTACTGGAGAGGATGTAACTTAAGACACGATTAGGATGAAGAGAGTGAATGATCACTTTTGCTTCATGAACAGACAACGAAACCGAGAATTGTATAAAATAATAATAGGTACCTAACAAGGAATGAGAAATATGATTTCTATTCTAAAATGTATTTTCATCTAGAAAATTATTTTTTATGATATTTATATCTTTGAGTGTAAGATATTAGATCTAAAACTCTCTATTGTAAACTACTTGCAGTATATAAAATAAAATTCTGCAATAAGTGGTTGAATAGAGTTTCATACTTGATAAGTTATTATAATAATGGCGGAAATAGTGGGAGTGTGCCATATAACACTTCTTCGTGGATGCATCAAGTTACGGAAAATTATTTTCTTAAATACACCAAATATTATTTATGATATAATAACTATTTTCAGTATTGACAAAAAATAGACATAGTTTTTTCAACATGAATATTATGAATATTCTTCATAAGATAAAACTATAATGATGGTATTTGTTTTTATAACAAAATGATACATTAGAAAATACATATGTATCTGAAATTTTACAATTATTTTGGATCTGTAAACTAAGCCAAAATTTTGAGAAATAATTCTTTAATCATATGATAATAAATCATATGGTACTGGTGAATTGTATCTCAAATGATTAAAGGCAACGTACCCATTAAGTGGGAGTGACATAAGGGCTAGTGAATTCTTCGGATTGATACATATAGATGTATACGGTCGTAAGTCTAATGATACCAAAATGATACTCTATACTTTGGTAAAGTTTACCAACAAATTATCATATAAATAAACATGTGTATTTGATACACATGTAGTATGTCTATAATAAGTTGATAGAATATAAAACAAAAGTAAGTAATGTAACATGTAAAAGGAAATAAAATAATTTGATTTGATCGAATAGGTGAGTATATGGGAAAGAGTTCTAAATGTATTTAAAATTGAATATAGATTAAATCTCAAAAGTCATCGTCCTTATGATACATAATGATGTATCGATAAAAAGTAATTGGACTTTGCTAAACAAAGTACAATTGATAATGAGTGAAGTTGAGCTAACTTCTTTATGTAATGTCGTGTACTTAAGAGTAGTACATAAGGTTAAAGTTAATTTCATCTAAATCATAGTTTAATATCGCATGAGACAAGAGTTTATAGGAAAATCTTACATGTCCCAGGTCAAGGAGTTGACACGCAAGTCGAAAAACTTTAGGTAATAATTGTTTGTGAGGGATCTTGTATGGAATACCCCAAAGGAGTTTGAGACCGTTCAATATTGATTGACCATTTTATGTTAACATAATTTTCATTAACTAAAACCAAATTAGTTTTATACATATAAAACAACGCATAAAATATTTATGAATGCCTATCCTATTACATTGGAAAATAATTGTAATTTCAAGAAACACCACTTCATAGCGAAAGGATTTTATCTAGAAATTATTGATAGTAAAATGTATTTGGATATGGTCCAAAGATAAAACTGATTACGAAGGATGAAATGAAGTTAACAAGGCCTGAATGGACATAAATAATTAGAATATCTAATCATAATAATTCTTGCAAATTAAAGATAAATTGATAAGTTCCTCAATATTTTGAGAAAATAGAATTTCTCAGCTGTTAATAAGCCATTAAGAGTATTGACTCTACCATATGGCACGATGCGCAAATCCAGAATGAATTCCAAGTACTTTATCAAAAATATGATTTTGGTAATTGTACCTGAATGGATATGATCCATCGGCACAAATATGCCTTCGAGAAGAAGATAATTGCAATTGGAAATTGTAAGCAAAGTTAATAAGAATAACATCATAAATTTCAATTATTGAAATTAATGTAATATATTCGTCATTCAACGTGCTTGAATAAATTCAGATTTTACTCGCAAAATTATCACCCGGTATGATTTTGAGTTTTTGTAATAACCCAATTTTTCACGACCATATGATCGAGTCATATGCGCCGTAAAATGGAAAGCTCGATTGTTAAAAGAATAATACACAAAGAGATAAACTAACTAATTATGTCCTTTAGATCTCACAATGGAATAGATCAAACTATAATATAGACAAAATAAAAAAATATCATCTATATACATCATAAGTCATACATATTCTTCATACATACACACATTATCACACTACATATATAATAAATTCAAATAAATGGATAACACATGCAAACATCTTCATAGTCACCATCTTTAAATGTCACACACGCCAAGTTATTCCGTTAACCTATAACGTATGAGGAAGGGGTCAGACACATGTCTAGTGAGTAAAAATATCACCTAAGTATATACTACTAACATTATTTCATAAACATCGTATGAAAGCTAACACTTTCTTTACTTCAACCTCTCTCACCTACATATGTAGTGTTAGTCCATCATGATAAATATAATATGAGGATTGCTATCATATACTTAACAATCATACACATACGCGAGAGAGAGTGAGTTAGATAAACATGTACTAACCCATAAGTAATATACAGGAGTTAGTTAAATAGAGACTAACCTCGGGATATAGTTAAATATAGACTAATCCGGTAAACATAAACATAGATATGAGTTAGGTAAACGTAGACTGACTCAGGCATGCACAAAGGTACAGGTAAACACAGACTAACCTCATTAACAAATAGTTTGATATCAGCATCATAACACACACAAATCAACCATATGCATTTCAAGACATTAAACGCCTTTAAACGTTATAGAGGAACTAAGACATTGCTCGTCGTATATTTCGTATAAGTCTGGATGAAGTAAAAATGCTTCAGCATGGTCTAGGTTCAACCTGACAGAAGTAACGTTCATCGGTGGACCGGTGCACATAACACCGGTGGACCGATGTACGTGTGAACTACACAATAAGCATTCCAGATTTAACTATTTCTTCCATATTTCATTTTTACTCCATTGTTTAATGTTATGATGCCTTTCTACTTCTCCTAAACATCATTTTATACTATCATAACCTTCCTTATATCATATATCAATCATATGCCCATAACTGAACTCTAATTATCCTATATTCAATCGTTTAACCCAAATTCTTATAATATATAATTCTAATACTAGTTTAAACCTAAACCAAACATCATTAACATTATTTAACCCTAGAATTACATATATAATATTTCCAATTTCCGTTAACCCAAATTCTACGTTTACTAATCCTAATTAGCAACCAAATAATGAAAACTACTCTCATCTAGACAGCCATCACTGGGTGAAGCTATTGAGGCACATAACTAAGAAATATTGGTCTTTCGAATAGCTCTGTTTGTTGTGAAGCTCGATAATGACTTTGCAGCCATTAAATGCCTAAATGAAGGTGAGGGACGGGATATGCCTGCTCTTTCCTTAAAATTGTACATATATCTGACTTATTCAAAGGTAGGCTCCCTGCCTAGGTGCCTAACGAAAACCATATAGAAGTAAGAAAGTGCAGCATATCCATTGTAGGAAATCTACTCCTTTTCTTCACATTACCACCCTATATCCTCTTGAGATTGATGATGATTGATGGACCATGGGGGCAATGATGGTGAGGAACGACATGAGTGACAAGATGGATCGGCAATTAAGTAGGCACGAAAAGGGGTGTGATGGCAGCGCTCTCAACCATGAAGGTGGCGGTGACTACCTATTGTTGGTTGAGAACTGTAAAAAACATCGGAATTGAGCAACCATGATGAAATTGTGTATGAAATGAAAGGATGAATCATGTGCAAATTTCTCAAATGGATAGGTTTGAAGCTCAAGCTGGATCTGAAAGCGGTAGTGAATCAAGGGTTGGATTCACAAGCATGAAGAAGATGACATTGGGAGCTTGAAAACGATAAAGTAAGAAAAGGCTAAAATGAAAAGGAATTTTTTTTTCTAACCATTACTTTTATAAGGAAAAGTGAAAATCTACCGGTACTGATCGATATGGATCGACAACGATCCATATGATTATGAGAAAAATGAATGGAAAATAAAAGAGGTCTACCTGACCAAGGAATGGAGTAGCTTTCAGAAATTTTCAATGATAGTTGAAGACTTCAGACTACATGATTTATATCTGTCAAAAAGATGCAATTCTACAACTGTTTGGAACGATATGCCAATATTCCCAATGAAAGTTGCAATTCTACAACTGTTTAGAAATTATCATTCTTGTATTTATTTTCATCCAGTCTACCCATAGTCCTTTACCCATAATTATCTTCCAAGCTAATTTGCATATGTTTTTTTAGGTCTCTGAAATTCTTTAGGCTTTCTCCACCTTCCTGTTTAGGTGTACACAATTTATTATATGAAATTTCATGCATACCCCTTTCTATATGAAATTGGCATATAAACTTTTAATTTTTTCAATCAATGAATTTCAAATTTGGATGTTTGTAACCAAAATCTCACCATGGAAGTTATAACTATGTGCCAAATTTTATTCTGCCTTCAAAAGATAACAGTTTTGCACTCCAATAATGCAATTTGTTCTTGATTTTTGTGATCAATTCACCATACTCCCTACCTTTTATGATAATGGATGATAGAGGAAATCCAAGATATATGATTTATAGTTGGTTTTCCTTTAAACCTAGAGTTTGACAGACTAGATCTTTGCAATTGCAGTGCTCATTGAAGTAGCATTGGTCTTCATTTCATTGACTTTTAACTCTGCAAAATTTTTAAATTTCAAGAAAAATTCTTTGACAGCTTTTATAGCATTTTTGTTAGCTTTTGCACATACTAATAGATCATTCATTAGCATATAAACGATGTGTAATTTTAGGATGAATATCCATGAATGAGTTGAATGATTTTGTTCCGACAATACAGTTCCATTTGTATTGTGAAGTATTCCATAACAGTAGCAAAAGGATAGGGAGATAGTGGATCTTCTTGTCTAAGACCCCTATCATGACTAATGAATCCTTTTAGAACACCATTAATCGGTATAGAGTAAGTAGGAGCACTATTACATTCTTCTATGAGGTTTACTTAAAAATTTAGGAAACCTATTGTTGTTAATGTGTGCACAGCAAACTTCTTTTTATAGCACATTCTATATGCACCTTTCTTTCCAAATTCCTTACAACTTCATGGGCTAAAATAGGGTTTTCTACAATATTTCTAACCTTTATGAAAGCACTTTGACACTCCCTTATATAGTCATTCAATATGTCACTGATTCTATTGCATATGATTTTACTGAGGATTTAATAAGCCATACTATAACATGTTATATGTCTACAATCTTCAATTTGAATGGTTTCTCTTTTTCTGGAATCATGCATATAAAAGTATGATTATGTTCTTTTATAATTTTACCTATATAAAGTGCTTCTTGAAAAGCTAACCTCAACTTCCCTTTTAGATCATACGAAGGAACCAGACCAGTCTACATCGGATGAAATAGGTAAATTTCAAAAAAAAAGCATATTTGGATCATAGTGCTCCTATGAAGCCTAATGGATTTCAGTAGATCCAAGGTGGTTATTAAATAAAATCATATTTTTATTTAACTTTATTTTATATTTGTTGATTAATCATATTAATTATTTTGATTTAATGTTTAATTTTGATGTATCATATATACATTCAATGATATAACAACATAACATACTGCACCACACACACACATTGAATGATATAACAACATAACATGATGTAATATAAACATGTATATATATATATATATACATGTATACATTGGGATTTATATCTATTGTATATACATAAATATTATACTTATATATACATGTAATATATTCATATATATATCAGGAATTTAAATGCCTAAGTATGTACATATGTTTGAGTATATAACAATTTAATAGTTTGTATACATAAATTGACTATACCATATATATATATATATATATATATATCTATGTGTGCCTTATATGTGTGTATACCCCATTTTCAAAAAAATATGCGTGTATATATATAGTTTAGACACACAGTGTGTGTGTGAGACATTTTGTTGCCACTTGTATATATATTTAATATATATACATCTATAAAATTATGAGAACAAATCTATATAACTAAATAGATATTTCAAAACAAGAGAATGCTTGATTGAAAGTGAAGATGGAAATAAAATTTTGCATTAGACATGGATCTAATCAAATAAGAACTAAAATGGAATAGAATAAAGTAATGTTTTAGATTTCCTCATCTACAAACACTAATTGTAATAGGTTCAGTACTGCATAAAATTCCATGTTTACCCAAAATTTTAAAATTACAGATATGAAAATAAACATTCAACCTGAAAAATTAAAAGTATTGTCATAATTTAGTATATTTCTCTAATGACATAATTAATTCTAAAACATTACACATACACACACACACATGTGTATATAGTAAATTAAGATTTAATTTCACTATATACATTTGACTAAGCAATGAACTTGAATATATTAATTTAAAACAAATCAACTGACTAAAGTTTAACTTGATGTTCATTTACAATTTTGAAAATATGAAGATGATGTATATGAATACACACACATACATAATTTAATTCAATTAAATCTAAAGTCCATAATTACATGAGAATTATATTTAAATAACAAAAGAAAATTTTATTACAACAAATCAGATCTGCATAAACACATAATTTCATATCTAACAAATAAGAAAATTAGTTTACGAACACAAATTTGTGTTTGTTAAGTAATTAAATGGTTAAATTTGTGATAACAAAAGTAAGTTTTATAGAAAATCAAATCTATATCAACTAATGATTTTGACTCTAATCAGAACAATATCAATACTCAAAAATAAAACATACATAAGATTAATTCTACATTTAATTAACAATACACAAGAAAATTTCAAAATAGATTCAATAAGTGGCAATGAATATGCATATATGTGAACAATATTAGGTTTATACATCATGAATGAATTCAAAACGACGAAATCAAACCTGAAAATTCTTGCCCTTTGTAACACCTTGACTCATGACTTGTCCTTAGATTTCCAAATAAATCCACACTCAACATTGCAAGAGAAGGATGGACCACGTAATATTTTATTTTACTTGATGTTTTAATTTGATTTGGAATGAAGCATGATAATTTTAGCTATGGCTTCAAAGGAGGAGAGAAACATATGAATGAGGGAAAGAATGAATGAGAATGCAATTAATGGATTTGTTTTATTTGAAAGAACGAAACCTTTCCCGTTCTTTCAATTAAAACTTCCTTAACTAATCTCTCTAAATTTCTTTTACTCCACCTCTTTCCCTTCCCAATATGTGATCAACACTATGATGCCATCTAATGGCACAGAATTTTGCATAAACCCTTTCCTGAAATTATGTCTCATTCGAACTCATTTAAAATTACACTTATACCATATGTTCATGCACGCAAAATATAACTTTTATTTATGCCTTCAAATCTATGTTATGAAAAGCACACATGCGTCCTTTAGTCATCGCTTAAGCGCTAAATGCATGCAGAATGCTTGATTTTTTAAAAATCAAAATAATTAAGCGAAGAGCGCTTAAGCACGCTTAATTGGTGCTTATATGCACTTACTTAAATTTAAATAATGCTTAAGCAATACTTAGCAAAATATTATTATTTTTGAAATAAAAATAATTTGGATTATAGCAAAAAACCACATTCCTAACAAAATTTTCTCATTTTCTATGATATGGAACAATTTTCATTAAGATTTGATTATTTTATTTAACAGTGCACACAGTCTGTACTCAATTCAAGTATGCTAACTTTTAATGAGTAGAGAAAGTCAAATCTAACTTTTGAAACTAATGAATTTATAAGTTAACTTCAAAGTTAAACTTTAGTTCTTTGTATTAAATTTGTGCATATGCATATAGTATACTTGTACACATATAGTACACTTAATTATTATCCTGCCTTTTGGCAAGGTCGTGACACCAAGGACTTGACTAGAGATTGAAGACAATTCGTCTCGAAGGTTGGCTATCTATGAGTCCACGATGGATACAGGAAAATTTGGTCCGAGTCCGGATCGAGCTACAATTAGCATGGTATGACTAACAATGCTGTGAAAGGCAACATTCCGAATTCTAGGTCAATCGGAGTTCGTGTGCTCAAGATATGGATCGATCAAGTTTCGTGTGAAACATCTTTGTTTCGTATCCATCCCCTTCGTATCCATCAACTCCACATCCATCCCCTTCATATCCATCAAGTAACGACATCGATCATAACCCATCTGCTCGACCGCTACCCATTTTGTATCGATCTCACTTCCATCCATTTCGTATTGATTAGCTAAGCATCGATACGAAACCAGCAAACAATTGATCGATACGAAACAACAACCAGGCATCGATATGAAGACAATATGAAAGCATCGATACGAAAGGAACCACATCGGATCGATATGAAGGAAGTAGTCTGACCAAGGGGAGCGGTCTACCAGCATGAAATATGGATCTCCACAAAGTTCTCGCTCCACGTCATCGATACAAAATTGATCGATACGAAAGCATCGATACGCATGCTTCAGCCAAACTGCTATCCAATGTTGGATCGATCATAACTCAAAAAATACAAGTCCAAATGCCTCCAAATTTTCACATAAGCTTTCTTATCTACTGAAGGACCACCATGATCGATTGCAGCTTCATTGGACCAAATCTTGATCGATACGAAGAGTGTGGGGATCGATCCCAAACAACCCTAGATCGATCTGGTGGGCCCACCTACGTGTGAGAAGAGGTATTCTGAGCTTTGAGGGAGATATTTTGAGATCTACACCTATAAATAGCACCCATACGCCTACAGAAGAAGGACTTTTGATGCTTCTACGTTGTTACTCTGCTGCACCTTCATTGTAACTTGAAAGCTAGTGATTTGTACTGTTGTAATCAGTTGTCAATCATTAATAAACTGCAAAACTATTCAAAGTGGACGTAGGCTACAACGCCGAACCACTATAAATTCTTGTCTCTTTCTATTTTTGTTTGATTTTATTGGTGTGATTGTTAGATTAGCCTCTTTTTCCATTTAATTTCTTCATTCTAATCTCTTCACTTACATCCAAAGAGTGTTATGCCCAATTTTGGTACAAACACTTTGGTGCTTTCACTGAGAAAACTCTATTTTTCTCTGATTCAGTTGATCTACTGCCGTTGTTGGATTGCTAAAATCTAAGGAGGAGATCCAGTTCTATCTTCCAGTATTTCCTTCCATTTTATTCAGATTACTCCAGATCTAGGAAAGAGCTACATTCATCATGGTGCATACTACTAGAACTGCTTCAAATGTTGTAGATCCAGAGGAAAGGGATAGGCAAAATCCCACGCAGCTGACCACAGCAGGCCAGACATCAACTGGAGCTCCAGATCCATAAGGCCCTGTAACTGGGGAGGAGTTCTAGACCCTGATGCAAGAGCTTACTCAGAGCTGTCAGGAGCTCACTCAACAGATCCGTGCCAACGCGGAGCTTGTAAACCAGCTGAACGAAGAAAGGCAAAGGAGATCTAGAAGGGATTATGTCTCTCATTCCTCAACCGAAAGCTCGGCTTCATCTGACTTCAATCACAGATCTACACGCCGTCGGCTGGATGGAAACTATGTAGAAGCCTCTAGGCATTAGCATGCTGTGAACCTCAGACAGGCCGGGATTGGTCCTTCTACAAGGCACCAAGCTGGACCCTCCTCCCGAGGAGGGGCACTTCCTTGTCATACCATTCATGATCACGCAGTTGCTGCCGCTATAGATCTGGAAGCCGAGATCCAGAACCAACTTGATCTAGCTCATCGCCAACACGTTATTGCTCAGGATCCTCACTTCCCTGAAGATCGGGAGCCAAGGAGGCGAGGAACGGATCGTAGACAGCAACCGGACCTTGATCGCAACATGGAACTTGACCATGCCTTGGCCTCGAACATCCAGATGCATGACATTCCAACCATGATACGCCAGATGATTAGAGAAAGTCAAGGCCTTACGAACGACGATAGGGGAATCTCCCGAAGTCACACTCCATTCACCAATGACATTCTTTATGCTGAGCCGCCCCGTTGATTCAGGATGCCAACTTTGCCGGTGTACGAAGGAAATTCGGATACTAACCAACATATCTTAAAGTATGAATGGCTCATGAACGCCGCTTGACCTGACGATGCGGTTAAGTGTAGAAGTTTTCCTATCTCTTTGGGAGGCATTGCAACTATGTGGTTCACTCGATTACCACCTAGATCCATCTCATGTTTTGATCAATTGGCTACTAAGTTTGTTGAGCAGTTCTGTATGCATGCTACTAGACCAAAGGATGTCAACACCTTGTCTAGTGTTACTCAAGCTCCAGGAGAGACTCTTAGACATTATCTGGAAAAGTTCCATGTTGCTTGTGTGGAGGTCAGTAACCCCAATGATAATTCTATTCTGATGGCATTGACTAAAGGGATCGATTCCGATTTCGAGTTTGGTGATTGGTTGGTTGGGAAACCCCCCGCTTTGTTGGAATGTTTCTATGCTAAAGCGGCCCAGTTCTTGAGGAGAGAAGATGCTAGATGGTCTAGGAAGTAGGATGTAGCGGGGCCCGGTGGTGAAGGCATTCAAAGTAATGTTGCTGTGAAGCAGACCGGTGAGAACTCTAGCAAAGTGGAATTGAATATTCAGAATAAGCAAGGTCAACAGAAGGGTAATGGAGGTTAGGGAAAGAAGAGAGACCCAAATCGCGGACCAAGACACAGAGCTCCCATGTTCGACCAATATACTCCCCTAAACACATCGCTGGAAAATGTTTACCTTCAGACTTGTAATACCAGACAGTATAAGAAGCCAGCTCCGAAACCATCATCTGAGAAACAAATTCAAACTGGGAAATTCTGTAGATTCCACGATTATTATGACCATAATACTAATGAGTGTCGTCATTTACAAGACATCATCGAGAAGTTGATCAGAGAAAGGAAGTTAGAACAGTTTGTTCGGGCGCCGCAGGATGGAGGTGCAGGTCCATCTAACTTGAATCAAGGTCAAGGCCAGGCTAGGCCCGAAGAACCCACGCGTACTGGCGGGAGGTTGGTAATAAATACTGTGAGTGGTGGTCCTCATCCGGCCGATAGGAGCTGGAAGGAAATGGAGTCATATGCTAGTTCGATTAGGCATGTGGATTTCGAGTGTTGTAGTAATGTTGATGACGGGGCCCCGGCAAAACAACAAATGACAATGACATACGACATCGTTTTCAGGAACCGAGATGCTGATAGAGATGAGGCCCCAACTATAGATCTGTTGGTTATTTCAGCTCAGGTAGGTCCTACTTGAATGAAAAGGATCTTAGTCGACAGTGGAAGTTCTGTCAATATACTTTTTAAGCGCACTTATGACCAAATAAGGGTGGAAGCGAAAGACTTGAAACCGTGTCAATCACATATTCATGGTTTTAATGGAAGTGCAACCATACCAGCTGGCATGGTAGAGCTACCCGTTGAATTGGGTATTGGAGATCGTCGGAGAGTCCGGATGTTGCAGTTTGTTGTGTTGAACATACATTCCCCTTATAATGCTTTTTTGGGCCGACCGGTCGGAATTCAGGACAGCGATTTCCCCGTGGTGTTTAACTATGAAGTTCCCTATTGATAATGGGGTCGGAGTAGTACATGATGATCAGGCGGCTGAACGCGCCTGTTATGTTGCGAAGCTGCGAGATGCGCAGCGAAAGGAGAAAGGGAAGGGTGTAGAGTAATCTCTCTACGTCTGTTTTTCATAAAATTGGCAACTAACGCCTGAGCCTAGGCTCTGGAGCCACAACCAGTTCCTTAAGGACCTTGATCCTAGAGATAATAATGATGAGGAGGAAGTTAAAGATAGTCAAGCTTCCCCGGCGGAGTTGACGGTCGATGTTCCGATCCACGACGACAACGATTCTAGAATGGTAAAGGTCGGATCTCAACTTAGCCACCAGATGAGACATGAATTGATTGATTTTCTCTAGGCAAACCTTGATGTGTTTGCCTGGACTCATTCAGACATGTGTGGGATCTCGTCGGACATCACGAGCAATGCATTAAATATAGACCCACGGCACGTCCCAGTCAAACAAAAAAGGTGTGGTATGGATCCAGAGAGATCTGCCGCCCTGAAGGAAGAAGTAAATAAACTCAAGTCGAATGGGTTTATTCGTGATGCTTTATACCCGGAGTGGGTATCTATTCTAGTGCTTGTCAAAAAATCGAATGGGAAATGGCGAACATGTGTGGACTACTCAGATTTGAATAAAGCCTGCCCTAAAGGCAGATTCCCTCTTCCCAGAATTGATCAACTGGTGGATTCAACAGCCGGACACGAGCTCTTATCTTTCATGGATGTGTATTCCGGCTACAATCAAATACCGATGCATCTACCTGACCAGGAACATACTAGCTTTGTCACCGATTTGTGACTCTATTGTTATAAGGTGATGCCGTTTGGACTTAAAAACGCTGGAGCAATTTATCAGAGGCTTATGAACCAAATGTTCGCTAACCAGATCGGAAAGACCATGGAGGTGTACGTGGATGACATGCTCGTGAAGTCACGACTGTCCATTAACCATGTCAATGATTTGGAGACAATGTTTAACATACTCCGACAGTACAGAATGAAGCTCAATCCGTTGAAGTGCCATTTCGGAGTTGCATCAAGAAAGTTCCTTGGATTCATCGTCAACGCCAGAGGAATCGAAGCCAATCCAAAAAAATCTGGTGATTCGGAATCTCGAAACTCCCAAAACCATAAAACAGGTACAAAGCCTCAACGGGAAGGTGGCAGCCTTAAGCAGATTTATTTCCAGATCCACAGACAAGTGCATTCCCTTCTTTGATCTGATCAGAAAAGGAAAATGAAATTTCGAGTGGATAGAGGAGTGTGAAGGCGCATTCCAGGCACTAGTTCAGTATCTGGCAAAACTTCCTATTTTGTCGAAGCCAATTGATCATGAGAGATTGTACGTCTATTTGGAGGTTTCGGCAAACGCAATCAGTGCTACTCTGATTCGAGAAGAGGATTGGATCCAACGACCGGTCAGTTATATCAGCAAAGGCTAACGGGAGCAGAAAGAAACTACCCGAAGGTGGAAAAGCCGGCTTATTGTCTCGTCATAGCCTCGAGAAATCTCTGTCCATATTTCCAAGCTCATCCGATCACAGTTTACACCAACTAGCCATTACGACAGGTCTTTACACGACCTAAGATGTACGGTAGATTACTTAAGTGGAATATCGAGCTGAGTCAATTTGATATCACTTATACGCCGAGGCGAGCTATTCAAGGACAAGTTCTGGCGGACTTCATAGCTGAGTTCACCATTCTGGAAGACTTGCCTAAAACCAGTGAATCTTCTAAGCATACATGGAAGCTATACACTGACGGTGCATCAAACGACCGTTGCTCAGGCACTGGAGTGGTACTTGAAACCCCAGAAGGTCAATCTGTATGCTATGCTTTAAAGTTTGACTTCCGAGCAACTAACAACGAAGCCGAGTACGAAGCTTTACTTGCTGGACTTAGGCTTGCCAGAGACTTAGGAATTATTACTGTGGAAATTTACTGTGATTTGCAATTGGTCGTATGCCAGGCTCGAGGAGAGTATCAAGCTAGAGACCGAAGATTAGCTGCCTACCTTACTCGGATTCAGGAAATGTTGAATTAGTTCAACTATTATGTTATTCATTGTATACCCCGAGAGCACAATCAGAAAGCCGATTCTCTAGCGAAACTGGCCAGCACTGGCGAAGCATAACAGATGGGACTCACCCCATCGAGATACTCACCGCTCCGAGTATCGATCAAATAAAGACAGACTGGGTGTACGAGGCAATACCCAAGAAGGAGTCGTGGATGACTTCATTCAGAAACTATCTTGAGCATGGAGCTTTACCCGAGCGCAGAAGTGAGAAAAGACAGGTTCTACGAAAAGCTTCACAATTTGTTATCTAGAATGGAGTCCCGTATAGGAGGGGATATTCTGTTCCTTTACTCCGGTGTATCGCCCACGATGAGATCAAACGAGTGTTACATAATGTACACGAAGGAGAGTGTGGCGACGACATTGGGGGGCAAGCCCTTGCCAAAACGATACTCAGATATGGATATTACTGGCCGACAGTGAACCGAGATGCATCAGATTATGCCAAGAAATGTGGTAGGTGCCAGAAATATGCTAGAATTCCAAGAGCCCCACCTACCAAAATCACTCAGATGGTCAGTCCATGGCCGTTCGCCACATGGGGTATTGATATAATAGGGTCTTTACCTTTAGCCAAGGGTGGTGCGAACTACGCCATCGTTGCAGTTGACTTTACTAAATGGGTGGAAGCTGAGCCTCTTTCCACTGTCATGATGAAGAAAGTAATCAACTTTGTTGTGTGCAACATCATCTGTCGCTTTGGTCTCTCACACACCATTGTAACTGATAATGGGACCCAATTCGATAGTGTCGAGTTCAAAGATTTATGTCAACGCTACCGCATCCAAAGGAAGTTCTCAGCAGTAGCTCACCCTCAAGCAAATGGACAAGTCGAAGCTGTTAGAATTAGAAGTGGGTCAATGAACTTCCCATGGCTCTATGGGCATATCGAACTACTCACAAGTCCACGACCGGCCATACTCCATTTGCACTTTCCTACGGCTCTGAAGCCATTATTCCAGTTGAATTAGAAGTACCTTCTCATTGTGTGACTTACTACGATCCAAAGACGAATACCATCCTACTTGCAGAATCATTGGATTTGCTGGATGAGAAGCATGAAGAGGCTGATTTGAGGGCAGTCGCGCACCGCTGTCGAGTCGCCCAATTATACAATGCTAAGGTCCGACCCAAAACCTTCGAAGTTGGCGATCTCATACTTAAGAGAAATTATCTAGTCCCTTCACACATGAAACCGACATGGGAAGGACTGTACGTCATTAAACGGAGACTTGGAGACGACACATTCAAACTATCAACTGTTTATGGTCCCACTTTACCAAGGGTATGGAACAGCAAGAGTCTCCATCACTATTACACATAACTGGCTTTTATTCGTTTTATTCTGCTTTTCCTTTGAAATTTGTTTATGCATTTTTTAAATTTGAACTTGTAATAAGGCAAATAACTTTGCCGTACTTTCTTATTTCAGTAATAAAATGCAGACTCATCAAGCCAGAGTGGCAATTCTTAAAATGCATCGTGTGACCGTCACGATGTACGAAGAGCTAAGTCCCATCCTACGATGGGACTCGGTCAAATAGGGAGTGATCGTGATCCGACCGGTCACTCGCTAAGTGAAACCCCGAGCTCGGGGGCAAGCAACAATAAAGTCAAGAAGGATTGAAACACGACAATCCTCTAACGAACTCCAGCTTCCAGAGTGCGAGCTGAAGTACCAAACTCCAAAATCTGGGCTTGAGGAGGATGGATCCGTCCATCCATGACCACTCCTTCATTCTTCCAAGTTCGAAGAGGATGGATCCGTCCATCTACGACTTCGTTTGCCAAATCAAGGTAGATGTGATCCGACCATCCACAACCTTGATCAACTCCTTGTTCCCGGAGTACGAACGAGATCCTAATACTTAGACAGATGTAACTGACTGTCTGTCGACCGACTCTAGATTCCCGGAGTGCAAACTGGAGTATAAACATCAAATGGGTGTAACTGACCACCCATCGATCAACTTTGGTCCCGAGAGCGCGGACTGAAGTATAAACACCAAATGGGTGTGACTGACCATCCATCAACTAACTTTGGTCCCGAGAATGCGGACTGGAGTATAATCGCTAAACGGGTGTGACCAACCACCCGTGAAACAACTTATGTCCCCGGAGTGCGGATATAATCCTAAAGGTTAGATGGTTGTGACTGACCACCCATCAACTGACTCTGGCCCCGAGAGTGCGGACTGGAGTATAAGCATAAATTAACTTATGTCCCCGGAGTGTGGATATAATTCTGAATACCAAATGGGTGTGACTAACCGCCCGTAAATTAGCTCATGTCCCTGGAGCATGGATATGATTCTAAGCGATAAGCAGGCGTGACCGACCGCCGACATACAAGTTCAATCCCTAGAGTGTGGACGCAAATACTAGTAAATAAGAGAGTGTGATCCGACCACTCAAACTCATTTCACTTTAACTTTGTTCTGACTCAGTTAAATTAAAATTAGCAAAGGCGGAAAACGACTGCCGACTGACTACTTTAATTCTCCCCAGGACTGGGGGCATAACTCAAGTACTAACCGCTGATCGAGACAGCGCAACGTTGAGATTCTATTCGACGTTTGATTATGACCCGGAGCCATGACTTCAGGATTTAGCGACCGGACTCATGTTCGACTCTGAAACTAAAGCCTCACAAGTACATTGAATGGAAATGCATGTGCTGAAATACTTTAAAAAATGAACACAGAGTTATGCTGAAAAATGAAAAGAAATTTTATTTCCACTATTCTTTGAAAAAGATGAGTACAAAAATATGTTCGATGAATTCCTATAAGTAGGGGCCAAACTTGCGTCTATACATGGCCTACAAAAGCAAAAGGAAAGCCTATCTAGCTGTCTACCAAAAAGAGAAGAAGCAAAAGTGCAAATCTACGCCTTTGATTTTCTATCCTTCTTGCTTTTCTTCGGCGTAGACCCGCTCGAGCTGCCGCTCAATACCCTCTCCCTCTTTGAACATTTGCCTTCCTGGCCTGCTCCGGTGGGCTTATCTCCGGTCGGGGGTATTGAAGCAGTCTCCTCCTCGTAACTCACAGGGATCGGAATGTCCTTTGTGTATGGAACTGGAGGGATGGTGGCACTTTCGATGTTAGAGGGAGGAGGCGCGCCGATATTAATGATGGTGCCACCTGGAGAAACAAAAAGTATTGGGACTGGACCAGGGCTCGCAATGCCACCACCAGCTCTATGAGCCTGCTCGGCTTGCTCGATTTCGGCTTTTATTTCCTCTATTATCTACTCCGCCCGGTCCACACGTATGCTCATTGGAATGCTGCTGCTCAGACCCGAGGAGCCCGTGATAACCACATCTTCATCTACATTAAATGACACTTCGATACTTGGATCACTTTGATGGTTGAAGAGTGCTTCCATCAACTGTTCGTCAAGCAAGCAGCTGCTGTCGTGTATTTCCCCAGCCGATGTGGTGGTCGTCATGGTTGTAGCCTCCGTCGTTATTGCCTCTTGCTCGTGACGCATTTCTTGAGTTACAGGAGGATCGATTGATGCAAAATCTAGAGCTTAATAAAGATAGGAGAAAATATTAGTAACGTCTTCTGACAGTGCTCCCACATTTGGATGAATGGAAGAAGTGTCCAAAATACCTTCCTCGAGTTGACTCCTGCGTTGAGATGATGCGCCTTCCAAGCCGTGTTAGGTATTAGAGAAAGGTGCGGCTTATCAGGGTCATATCCTGGGACAACTGGATGATCGATAAAAGAAGTAGGCTCAGATTGAGAGATTGGGAGTGCTTCGAAACCTACTTCATGATGCTCAACTCCAGATCCTTCTCTAACATCCGGATACTTGGCAGCCAACTTTTCTTTTCCAAGAGTGACGATTGTATCGTGGAAGACCTTCGGTTCATCTCCAACAAGTATTCGAGCTTCCAGTTCGAACTCATTGATAGTCGTAGCATCGTAGATCACCTTTTCGTCATCTACCAAGCGACTCCAAGCCTTGTATAGTTGAAAAGGATAATCTTTGCCGAGCCAATTTAAGTTGCGGTTTTTAAGACATTGGCATTGTACGTGACCAGGAGATCTTCAAATTCATTCTCCATCCTGGCCTCCACCGCTTTAATTTCCCTATCAATCCTAACATCGGCTTCCTAGGCCTTCAAGTTCGCTGCATCCCTCTCCTCCTTAAGTCTCACCGCCTGTTCACATACCTCCTGGGCGGCTTTATTGGCCTCATTTTTTTCTCTAATGGTCGTGGCTAATTTCACATTTAACTCTTCGATCTCTTTACGTGCCTCATCCCTTTCCCGAGTGATAACAGTGTTGTGATGGCCCATCTCCTGCACCAGGTCCATATGAGTTTTTCGCATGTTTTCCATGGACTTTCTAGCCTCATCGGCTCTCTTATCGTCCTCCATCTCTGATTTCTTTGAAGATTCAGCTTCATTATTAAGCACTTCTATTATTCTATCTTTTAAGCAAGGTCGGCCTCTAGTTTCTCAATTGTCTTAGCCTGCTCGAAAGATACCGTAGAAACTCTCTCGATCATCTTAACCCATTCCCTGTACTGGCTATATGCATCGTGCACATAGTCATGCACCAGTCTTTTTATGTCGTTGGGAATTCTTTTCAAGTTTGGAGGAAAGTGGAAGCCGTCAAAACAGATAGTCGGAAAATCTTTCTTTAACTTAGCAATTCAGATGGCTCCCTCCCCTGTGGGCTCGATAGTGGCTGGCTCTGTAACGACGAGAGTTTCCGTTTTAGTTCTACGGCATTGATTGCCGGATTTCGAAGTATGAGGAGGCGCTACTTGATGTGCAGTTTCAGAAGATTGCCTGCAAGAGCCGGATGGTTTTGAGGAACCTTTAGGTGGTGGTGATCATGACCGGGAGCCGCGCCTACTTTGATGTGACCTCTCCTTCTCCCTATAATAACGCTCACGCTCTTGGCTGGAGTGGTGGCCGCGATAGTAGTCTCTTTCACTTTCACACCTATGAGATTCAGAGTAAGAGCTGGAAGAATGGCGTTTAGAGCGAAGATTGCTAAGCATAGACCCCTGCCTCACCATCGTGTTTGTAAAATGAAAAGAGAAGCAGAATTAGTCATCTCCAGAGATTAGAAAACATGTGATTAGAAATTGTGTGGTGCCGTGAAGTGCGTGTATGCATGTGCAAACCCCCCAACCAACTGATTTTGGTGGCCTTGCTCTTAGGAGTCGGCTCCCCTATGTCTAAAGAAGTTAAGCCTGTGCCAGTTCGCGGCGGGAAAGGGAGTCCCTCTAATCCAAGATCTTGGTATGAAGCTTTGTCATCTGGAATAGTGACATCGGATAATCCTCTCAAAAAACTTTCCATTTGCGGAAAGGAAGTCTCCGGACTTATAGCAACCACAACGGGCAGAGATACTACGACGGCCTTACGCCTCTTAGATTTGTGGGCGAGTGTCTTGCCTTTTCTTTTTGATTCTGGTGATTGAAGGCCCCGCGGAGGCACAACCACGGGCTCATGTCTAGCTGCCGCATTCTCGTCATCGCCCCGTTCGGTGATTATAACTCCAGGAGCTCTCCTTCCTCCTTGCCTTACCGGAGCCACTTTGGGAACTCTTGTTAATCCAATGCTTTGAATCTCTCTATAAGCCCCACGGCAATCAAGTTTTCATCAATAAGAACTTCATCGATTTCTCTAAGTTCAGCTGGCACCGATTGGAGAGTCCTTACTATTTCCTTGAATTGCGCTCCTTCGGGCCAGGGAATCGAAGCTGCAAAAGAAGCGCAGTATTCGAATCAGCATCAACTTATATTATCCAGCTAATCGACGAAGAAGTTAGAGCACTTACGTCTAACTAGCCACCGTCTAGCAAATCCTGGTGGACATCTAACGAAGAACCATTCAGTCTTGAAGTAACTCAATTTACTCCAAGCACCTACCACTACTTGGCAGTTCCTGACCACTTCAAGGAAGGTAAACGAAGGATTATCCTCGCGACTCTTGACGTTGAACAAGTATCAGATCTCTTCGACGATCAGGGGTCGGAAAAGATGCTCTATAAAGATGATATATAAGCTGTTGAGAAGCGCATACCCGTTCGAATGCAATTGAGAAGGCGCAATCCTAAAAAAGAACAGCACATCCCGGATAAATTGATTGAACGGTGGCAACGTTCCGGCTATGCACATAAATCTGTTGCAAGTAGTAAACCCTTCCAGGGGATTGTGCACTCTGTCTTCTGGCCTCGGTTGTAGAACATATTCTAGAGATAATTTATGCCTAGGAAAAATTTAGCCTAGCAAATCTTCGGAGATTTTGGAATGAACTGAGTCCTCCGGATTCAAAACTAAAGCTGCACCCGGCAGTTCATCCGGAGCAGGACTTACTACATCAGCTACGATTTCTGGTATTTCTATAATGGGAAGTGGAGAACTCTGAACTTCCTACTGCCTTAAGCCTCCGGGTTCTATAGCTATTAAACTCGGTAAAAATTATCGTTAGATGGCAAGAAACCCGTGTACCCCCCTCGGTGTAAAGTGAGAGATCGTGTTGTGTAGTGCACTGCTACATAATACTTTAAATTTCTACAAGTTCAGAAGATGGTAAAGCGACAAGACTTCGAGATTCGACCGGAGTGACCGTTATCGCTGACCATCCCCACCGTGCCATCCTGACTTCGAAGAACGATCCATGTTAAAGTTTGTTATGTTTGTCAAATTACGGTTCCATCGACAAGCTTCGGAGGACAGTCAAATATGCAATTTAATGGTCAAGTCCAGTTATGCAAGGCTAAAGCTTGTCGGAGTCAAATGTTCGAGTATGCAATGACAACTAGTTCGCATCCATCATGGTTTGAATTGGATCGTTCCCCTCAAGTCTGATTTCGTATCGATCGAAGGCGCTGATCGATAATTTCTTCATATCGATACTGTTCATATTAATCACGTACTTCGTATCGATCACCCCAGCAGCTACTTCGTATCGATCCAGGATGAGTGAGCTTCATATCCATCTGACCACATTGATATGAAGTGTTCCAATCGACCTGCAAGCTACTTCACAAACGTTCTGATCGATCTGTGTCTCATATCGATACAAGTTCAAGGAAAAACTTGGAGTCAGTAACTCAATCGGCTGCTCTCCGTCTTCCCCAAGCTTCCAAGACGCCATTAAAATACCTTCTCGACCTCACTCCAGTCCTATTTCGACATCGACGACGCCGGAGTTGGCCATAGCCTTGGATGAAATGACATCGAGACTCGAATCTTGTCATTGTAAAAAGGGTTATGAGCTGATTAATTACCTAAGTTTAAGCGATTTGGTTTAAAGATTAAAAGCTAATGGTTTGGGGATGAAGACTTTGCAATTTTCTTGTATTTCCGATCGATACAAAGCAGGAGTGAAGATAAAGGCGGGTAGAAAATTTTTCTAAGTCCAAAATCCTTTTATATGACTTCATACCCAAGGGAAGACGTTTCGTATCCCAGTGGCAAAAACCGATAGAAGCGGTCAAAATACTATCGATACGAAGAATGACCTTCGTATCCATCAACTCAAAGCGATCCAGAGTCTAGTATTTCGTATCCATCAATGACCAGCCATCTATTTCATATCCATCGATACAGAGCCTATCAATATGAAAGTCACTGCAAGATCATATTTGAACCATTCAACTCCATCGATACGAAATATCAATTTCGTACCCATTTGTATGAAGACCCAAAACCTCGTATCCATTGATATGAATCATCCTTAGGGACTATCTATTTTGTATCGATAGCCATCGATGCAAAGCATACATTCCAACATCTCAGATCGATCTAGGAGAGGATCGATATGAAGGAGTGAATTAAAGCAACCAGCAATCGTTGTTACAACTCGAATTTCACAATGATCTAGGAGAGGATCGATACGAAACTCGATCCAAACAAGAACAAAAGAACTTGAAAACGACCCGTGAACTGGCAAACACGAACAGGAGTCAGGGTAACATACGTGCATGTATGACAAACTAACATTTGATTTTCAAAGTTAATAGGAATTGGATGCTTACCTGATGACAATCAGAACAGTGAATAAAAAATTGCTAGCACTCGACCTTCGGTCACATCAAAACACTACATGATCATTGGCAGTCCATAGTTCAACATTTATATTACTGAAAATCAATCAAAGGTTACATCTCTTAGCGAAAAGACAACAACTATTCAACGAATCAGATTGAACTTTTTCAGAATAAAGATTGTAGCTTTTCAAAGCACGTCATATTCACACAGGACATACTTTGGGGGGTAAATGTTATCCCGCCTTTTGGTAAGGCCGTGACACCAAGGACTTGACTGGAGATTGAAGCGATTCGTCTCAAAGGTCGGCTATATATGAGTCCACGATGGATATAGGAAAATTTGGTCCAAGTCCGGATCGAGCTACAATTAGCATAGTATGACGAACAATGCTGTGAAACGCAACATTCCAAATTCCAGGTCAATCAGAGTTCGTGTGCTAAAGATATGGATCGATCAAGTTTCATGTGAAACATGTTTGTTTCGTATCCATCCCCTTCATATCCATCAACTCCACATCCATCCCCTTCGTATCCATCAAGTAGCGGCATTGCTCATAACCCATTTGCTCGACCATTACCCATTTCGTATCGATCTCACTTCCATCCATTTCGTATCGATCAGCCAAGCATCGATACGAAACCAGCAACCAATCGATTGATACGAAACAACAACTAGGCATCGATACGAAGACAATATGCAAGCATCGATACGAAAGGAACCACATCGGATCGATACGAAGGAAGTAGTCTGACCAAGGGAAGCAGTCTACAAGCGTGAAATATGGATCTCCACAAAGTTCTCGCTCCACGTCATCGATACGAAATCGATCGATACGGAAGCATCGATATGCATGCTTCAGCCAAACTACAAATCCAATCTTGGATCGATCATAACTCAAAAAATACAAGTCCAAATGCCTCCAAATTTTCATAAAAGCTTTCTTATCTACTGAAGGATCACCATGATCGATCACAGCTTCATTGGACCAAATCTTGATCGATACAAAGAGAGTGGGGATCGATCAGGATCGATCCCAAACAACCCCAGATCGATCTGGTGGGCCCACCCACATGTGAGAAGAGGTATTCCGAGCTTTGAGGGAGATATTTTGAGATCTACACCTATAAATAGCACCCCCTACACCTACTGAAGAAGGACTTTTGATGCTTCTATGTCGTTACTCTACTGCAACTCCATTGCAACTTGAAAGCTAGTGATTTGTACTATTGTAATCAGTTGTCAATCATCAATAAACTACAAAACTATTCAAAGTGGATGTAGGCTACAATGCCGAACCACTATAAATTCTTATCTCTTTCTATTTCTATTTGATTTTATTGGTGTGATTGTTAGATTAGCCTCCTTTTCCATTTAATTTCTTCATTCTAGTCTCTTTAATTACATCCGAAGAGTGTTGTGCCCAATTTTGGTACAAACATTAATATAATCTCTTTATTTTGATTTATATAGGTATGAATAAAGTGTGCTAAAAAATTAAGTAGGGCTTAAGCCTTGCTTAAGTGACATTAAGCAAAGCGAGACTTCTATCGCCTTGACTCGCTTAGCGCTTATTATAACAAAGCTACAAATAATTGCAAACAACTCCCAAACTTCAAGTAAATTAAATAATAATCAATATTTTTCAAACATTAATTAATATTATTAATTTACAATGTTTTATAAATTAATTAATTGCATGGTTTTTCGAAAAATTCACAAGTGCGATTGTGTTACTCAGGGATGCAAATTTAGTCAGCAATTAATATTGAATAGTTCAAATATTAATGTTCACATGTCACCTTAGCTAGTGGCGTGATAGTTTGGTCGAATTCATTACTTACCGACCTATTGAGGAAAATCATATTTCATGTTATCTTAAGCAGTATCATTTAGCATACACGTATTTTCTTCGTGAACACTATATCACTTTAGGATTTATAGAATTTGAATTTGGTCAAAATTCCAATATCATCCCTATGCGACTTAGTTAGTCCATAAACAAAATTATTGGTTCATGTAACACCCCATAAATTAAACGATGGTTAATTAAAAAGAATTAATAGATAATTATAAAATCCCAAAAATGGAATTTACACAAAAGTTAGAATTCGACTATGAAACTTACACCCTTGGTTTCGTTGTGATTTTCTGACCAATTTTCATATATAAAGTTTTACGATCAGGGTTTAAATGAAAAAATTATTATGGTTTTAAGATTTTAGATCAAAAATAATTAAAGATGTATTAAGGAAATAAATATCATTAATTTATCGTTAAATAGGAAACCTAGCCATAAAGGAACCATTAGGGTTAAATCACACAAAATCAGGATATAAATAAACAAAAGTAGGCAAGAATATATATTAGCCACCGGTCGAAACCCTAGGTTCAACCGGTCGACCTGTGAAAGTAGAGCGGCCGATCAGTGGAGGGTTGGTGTTTGGCAATCAATCCAGGTCTAATGGCCCGGATTTAATATTATACAATCTAACAGATAGAATTGATTCAAACACCTATATATGGGCCCAACTCCTCACTTATCTTCTCATATTTTCTAAATCAAAAAGTGAAGTTCTACCATTTTCTTTTCCCACAAATTCTAGGAATTGTAGAAAACTATAAATTATTATATCTGTGTGTGTATGTGTAGAGAATAGTGGAAAACAAAAGAGAAGAAGAATAGGATCGAATCGATTGACCAATGCAAAAGGTAAATTGTAAATCAAAATCTACATTTAATTCAAATCTCTTATCAGATATATAATTCTAATAAATATGCATATACATTTGATACATATTTCGGCAGAAAGAAAAGGAGTCAATCAGGAATAACGAAGTTGGATCTGGAGTTTGAAAGCTTAGAGGTGAGTGGGAAATTATACATTTTTATATAATATTGGACTTATATCATTGTGAATCTATTCCTTTTATGCTTAAATGTAAATTCTGGAATTATATGCTTAAATACATACATACATACATACATACAATAAACTTAAGACACTTGCCTACATATCTTATAAATTGTTAACTTTGAGTAAATGTTGTGTACACGTAAATCTAGAATGTAAAGGTGAAAGTAGTCCCTAAAAGTTGTGAAATAAGTCATTGATAAGATAGTATGTTAACTCTAGATTTTTATTATTTGAATTTTAATATTTATTAAATTTGAATTAAAGATTGTCTCCAATTTTATTAGGATTTAATTTCATATTTTAATTCATTGGAACGAAAAATGTTTCCATGTGAATTCCTATGCATTATCCAACTTTACAATTATATATGAAAGTGCGTCATTTGACAAATAAAGAATATGCCTAAAAAAAGAGATGTGCAAAATAAAGATGTTTACCGTAGACTCGTCAAACGTGTTGGGTTGGGTCAAAGTGAGTTGGGTCGATTTTGACCCAACCTATTTATAATCCATTCTTTTTGACTCATTTAATAAAGAGGTCAGTCTGACCCAACCCATTTAATAAGCGGATTACCCATTTATAGATTTAAGTTTGATTTGACTAATAAAAATAGACAGATATAAAATAATTCTAATTCTAATTTTTATGTTTTGAATTTCAATAAAAATCAAAATTTAAAATTTTAATTCTAATTTTCATCAAAATTCAAATATGGGGATGTAGTCTGTTATTTGCTAAGTGCTACCGTTAGTCACCATGGACAGCTGCAGCATGCATTCACAAGATGAAGTATCTGAAAGTTCCACATTGTCCGTAATTTAGGTGAGAGTTCATCTGTCGAAGTTTTGCCTGATTCGAACGAAAAAATAGCAGCGTCCGCCTAAGCGGAGTTTAAATATAGGGATGTAGCCAGTTATTTTTTAAGTACAACTGTTAATCACCATGGAAAATTACTGTGTGCATTCACAAGATGAAGTATTCGAGTGTTCTGTATTGTCCGTAATTTAGGTGGGAGTTCATCGGTCGAATTCTCGCCTAATTCCGAATTAGCATGAAGAAGTTAGTGCAGTTTGAACAAAAAAATAACGGCTTCTGTCTAAATGGAGCTGTAACACCCCTAATTTTTAGAACATTATTTGGGACATTTAATTAGTAAAATTAAATGAAATAATGTAAAATGGTTGAGGGATTGAGGTTTGTGAAATTTGAAGGCAGTCGTGCCTATTAAACCAATGAACTAAGGGAAATGAAATAAAATATGTTAGGGTAGATGACAAGGGCAATATAGGAATAAGTAACAATCTTATACCTTAAACCCTCATGCATTCTCATTTCATACGTTTATAAGTAAAACCATATTAGAAAAGAGGTCGGTCACCATTAAGAGAAAGCAAGTAGAAGAAAAGCTAAAATCAAGGCGAACAAGCTAATCAACTTAATCCAAGATCAAATTTCAACTCCTTAACAACAAAGCTAAGGTGAATAATAGGTTACATCTTATAATTTTGATGTTTTTGGTTTTTAGACCAAATCCGAATATTTTGCAAGGTATGTCTCCATGTTTTTTATTGTTAAAATGGATATATATGCTTGTTGATGTTTATGCTAATTCATATAGATTTATGGTGAGTTTTAGTAAATGACATCCAAATGCCTTATGATTTTGAAATAAGGTCAAAAATAATATTTTGGAACTCGGTTTCAAATTTCATAATTTTCTGAATTAATGTGGATTTATTATGAATTTTCTAGTGAAGAAAATAGTTATTTTGGGTTAAAATTAATTACGGCTAATATATGTATGTTTTGGGTCAGAAATTAATATATGTTAGAAACATATTAAAAATGATTTATAGAAATTTTTATATATTTTTCCTAAGTGCTTTAATAAGTATATAAACTTATTTAAGGTATGGGACATAAATGTTTTATATATTTATAAAAGGAGAAGGGGCATTTTGTAAATAATTTAATTTGTTTATTTTATAAATTTCGATAGTACTTTTAGAAAAGAAATTAGCAGCCAATCATGTTTTGACAAACAACGCAGGTTAGTTGAAAAGAATTACTTTAAAAAGTTAAAAATCAGTTTATACATGCTTTTTACATGTTTTGCCACTTTCGGCACCTAGCTTTCGACTAAATTCTTCCACCTCCATCATTATCGAAACCAATGCGCATGGTATCAAAGACTTGGTACGTAGCGAATTGGACATAGGCGAAAGGTATGTAGTCGAAACATGGGGTTCCGAAGCCGTCGAAGCTTTGCTTTGTTTTAAAGAAAATGCGCCTGCTTTGCTTTCGAAAGGAATGCTTTCGGCTTAGTTAGCTTTCGACTTGGTTAAATGGTTTTAAGGAATGGTTCCGAAAGAGGTTGCGCCTTTAGTTTTTTAAAGAAGCTTTTGACGGGGTCGAAACCCTTGCTGTCGCATCTTTCCTTTCGAAGCAATGCCTTCAAAAGGGTTTCTTCATTTTAAAACCCAAGCCGCTTCTCCAATGCTTTTGAAGGGATTGGTTTCGACACCATCCACTTCTCTTGCTTAGGAAATAGATTTCGAAAGTGTTACTTTTGACTTTCTTCTTTTAAGACCCTTTTGAGATTTTGAAAGATAAACCCAAAGGTTTTGAAAGGTACAGTTTTAAATGGTTTCGAAAGATTCCACAAGTTTTACTTGAACCCAAATGCTTTCGAAAGGTTTGACTTTATGAAAAGGATTTAATTTTTTCAAAAGTTTTAAGATAAAGGTTTCTAAGGGGTGGTTCCCCAATAGTTTTGAAAGGTTTAAATGGAAGGTTCTAATGTTTTCAAAAGGCAATGCTTATAGTGTTTTGATAAGAGGATGTCTAAGGTTTTAAAGCTTTCGAAAGAAAAATTTTTCAATGCTTTCGAAAGGTTTATTAAGAATGGTTTCGAAAGGTATGTTTTGGCCTTTCGGCCTAAGGTTATAAAGCAAAGTAGTTACTTGGTTTCGAAAGGGGTACTTTCAATGGTTTCGAAAGGGGTACTTTCAAAGGTTTGAATGTTTTCATCAACAAAGTTTTGTGTAGAATATATATAACATGGCAAGGTGATTTGAGTAAAGCATAGAATATTTTCCTTGTTTAAGTATGATTTAAAAGGATTAAATGATTTTGAAAGAAAAGGTTTTCAAGGAAAATTTATGGGTGGTTGACCCTAAGTAAAATGACTCAGATATTAGAATACCAGATGAGACTAGTATAGGGTCGTGCCATATACATTAGCTATTAGCCCTTAGCTAATTTTGTCTAAAATTCCAGTGTGTAGGGCTTTGTCACATGTAAGACTAAAATGATGTTACACATAGAAAGGAATATACAGAGTGAGGATTGGTTATTGGTGAGCCCGCAAAACCATTAGGATCAGTTGACCCTGGGAGAACTAAGTTAAGGACAGACCGACCAGAAGAGGAGTATCTAACAAAAGTTAGACTATTTGTTTATTTTGTCTGGTAGGCCCGAGTCAGCCAAATGTTAGTAGTTAGCCAAACAAAACTATGGTGTTCGGACAAATAGTCCATTTGTTACCTGAGTTATATGCTTACCTTATATTGCTGTATTGTTTTAATCAGTTTTGGTTATAGGATTAAGTTTTGCAAAAGATATGTTTTAAAAGGATATTAGTGATGGGAAACCCGTTCCGCTAAGCGGCGTGGTCTCACTTAATATCAAATAACCAAGATGTATAGTATTATTCACACTAAGCTTTATATCTGACTCGAAGTTTATGTTTTTCCCCTTAAACTCTCGAGTGCTCGAAATTGATTTGAGTAGGCTGAGGGTTGAGGATTTATAGGTTTTAGTAGGTGGACCAATAAAGCTTCCGAAGACGAGCAGGAGGCCAAAGTTAGCTATATTTAGGAGTTGTTTTGTTTGTTTTATTCCCCCGTGTTGTATTAAGTCTGTTATGACTATTTAGTACTCTGGTCATCCAAGGGGGCATCTTCATATGTCGTTCTTGGCATATTTTGTGATATTTATTTTTGATCTGAACCTGGGAAACGTTTGAGATTATGTAACATGGAATATGAAATGTTGTTTTGAAATGTAATCAGAAAAATGTTTTAATCTGTGATGATTTTATTTCATATTCAAGTGCTTCTGATATTATAGATACCATTAACATTACCGTATTTGGTCACCGGAAGTTAATACTATAGATGACTGCAGCATCTGTAGCGCTTAGCTTTGGGCCTCCAAATAGGGGATGTTACAACTCGGTATCGGAGCATAGGTTTATGAAAAACTTTTAACTAAAATGATTTGTGAAAACATAATCCTAAGGAATTAGAGATAAGATCGGGGTACGGGATAATGCTATAGTAACATACTTTTATTTACTATATATAAGTATACGCCATATCTCTATTATCCTACCTCTCTTAGGTTATTCTTCTGTATCTTAGGAGGCTTGAATACAGATATGGATGCTAGAAGTGGAAGAGTTAACCTTGGAGGGGGAAGCACCACTACAAATGGAAATGCCAGACCAAATACGAGAAGGAACCAAGGTCAGGCACAAGCTGGAAATGTTGGTGTTGGAGTCCCGCAAGTAGACATTGGTGCAATGTATCGGTTCTTTGTCAACATGTTGCAGGCGGGAAATGATGCTGGAGTAGTTGGAGGAAATGCTGGAGGAGGGAACCAAGAGCTCCAGTGGTGAACAACTATGCTATTCTGAGTAGAGATTTTGCTCGGTTGGGAGGAAAGCCGTTTACTGGTACTGAAGACGCAATCGAAGTAGAGAATTGTTACTTCATCGTGAGAGGAATTTCATTGACTTAGGGCTCAACGATGAGTAGAAAAGGAGAGTCGCTTCTAGACAACTTCAGAGGGCGGTACTGTTTTGGTGGAACAGTGTGTTAGTTAGAGTCAACGAGAAGCATATGACTTGGGCTGAGTTCAGGAGGAGGTTCAAGGAAAGGTTTATGTCAGAAATTGCTAAGTCCACTCTACTTAGAAAGTTACCGAGTTGGAGCAGGGGATATGACGTGCTCGAGTATGAGACGAGGTTTGAGGAGCTAGCGAGATACGGTTATGCTACGATTGATACTGTGATTAAGAGGAATGAGGAGTTCATCAGGGGGTTAAAGTCTGAGCTTGGTAAGGCCATGTTACCGCATATTAGGGATCCAAGTGATGTTGTTGTTGAGATGGCCTTGAGGAATGAAGAGATTCAAGCTTTTCTTGAAAGAAATAAGGCCAAAGAAGCTCAAGG